>CM076584.1:1147865086-1148177277 GCA_034641835.2 Pinus albicaulis
ATATATATATATATATATTCATAACATTGAAATGCGGGTATGGTTGAATGGTAAAAGTTCTCTTTGCCAAGGAGAAGATGCAGGTTCGATCCCCTCTACCCGCCCGTCACATTGAATATGAAAAAGAATAATATTGATCGTTTCTTTTCCTCACTTATCATTCAATTAGAAAATGATAAGTGATAGAGCAATCCTTTCCAGACCAAAATACTTCGTATGTTCTGGTCTGGCGGAGACAGGATTTGAACCTGTGGCCTCAAGGTTATGAGCCTTGCGAGCTACCAGACTACTCTACTCCGCACCATTGATTGATATCATAATCAGAATGGGTACACCAAACAATAATGGTATATACTACCCCTATATAGGGGTAGTATATCCCATTATCACAAGAAACTTCAATTACTTTTTTTCTTTTCCTACCAACTCGATTTCTATCTATTTTGATCGGGGTGTCTCCATATGTACATATACATACGGATATGTCTAGATAGAATAGATGGATGGATATGGAGACATGGATATTGACATCTTGCCAGAACTGCATTTGAACCGGTGGCACGAGGATTTTTCGTCCTCTCGCTTCTACCAAACCGAGCTATCCCGCTCTTCCTGTGGATCATCCCTGGTATGTGTTCTTAACTTATGTCAACTAAAAAATAAGTAAAAATTATTTTTTCCCGGTTTTTACAATGATCTTTATTATTTTCGATCCAGAAGTCACTAATATGAGAAAAAATGACTACAATTGAATAATTTCAAACGATCTAATCTATGTAGATCATATATCACAAAATGAATTGATCATATGATCAATCGATTAACCGATCAACTCAACTTGTCATAAGATGGATGAAAAAGATTCAGGTTCTAATTTCTTCTCTCAGAGAAGAAATTAGAATGGATTTGAACCAATGGAATTGGAGAAAATAGATCGCATACATTCGGGAACGAACTTGGGTGGGGATAGAGGGACTTGAACCCCAACGGTCTATAAAGCCAACGGATTTTCCTCCTATTGCAATTTGCATTGTTGTTGACATTGACATGTAGAATTGGACTCTATCTTTAGCCTCGTCCAACCATTATTCCAAAAACTGATTCAATTTTCCATCTAGAGTAGATAAGTTCATAATTGGATTACTTAATGTCAAATCAGTACTTCAACTCAATCAGCATCTATCTTACGTAATAAAATGCTTGGAACGATTCAAGTTCTCGATCGCAGATTCAGATTTGTCTCGATGTTATATAAAATATCTCTCCACTTTTGAGGTGTAAATAGAGCGTTCTATAACTACGATATTGGACCAAATGAGATTCATTCGTTAGAATAGCTTCCATTGAGTCTCCAGCACCTATCCCCTTCCTATCTTAGGAGAAGAAACATTGTCTTCATGAACTGGATTTGGCTCAGGGATTACCCATTCAAAATATCCCGTGGGTTCCCTCGGATTTGGAAGCTATCACTTGGTAGGTTTCCATACCAAGGCTCAATTCGATCAAGTCCGTAGCGTCTACCAATTCCGCCATATCCCCTTCTCGAAGAACAAGATCATACCATGTTCTAATCCTATTATGTAATATCCATTAGCATTATTCATTAGATATTTGCTCAATATTGGGTGGTAGAAATATCCTCCCCTACTTCCCCTTCTCTCGCCATATCTATCTCTATCCCAATCGAATATGACTGGGAATCATTATATTATTTCTCCATTAGAAATGCAATGTTATTATCCTCCCCTAGTCGATTTGGAAGAGTGAGTAAAACGATCGATATCAATTGACCCTTTCTTTCCCTTGAAAGAATCTACATTCAAAAAATGTTCCTTTGTAATCGTAATCTAGATTGCGTCATTGAATCCGATTCCCGCTATAATCGTTAGGATTCCAAAGAAATCTATGGATCTCACACCAATGAAATGAGAAGTTATATTCCATCGAGCCTGCTTAGCTCAGAGGTTAGAGCATCGCACTTGTAATGCGATGGTCATCGATTCGATCCTGATAGCTGGCTCTTTTCCGTTCCTATCATTTCCATAATCCACAAAGTTTTGTTAGGATCAAGATGGAGTGGAGAATACTCTTGCGATTGTTCGTCGGGTCTGTCATGCCATGATCACTTATTCCCAACTAGGAATGGGATGAATGAAATGATTGGAGCTATTAGGATCTATAACAAATTGGAGAAATATCTTTGTTTTCCATATAAAAGAATTATAAAAGAATTCCAGTAGTACTCATACGAGTTATACTATTCTTTTTTTCTAGCACTATCTTGTTAATTGAAAAAGGAGTTTCTATGTCCCGTTATTAGGGGACCTCATTTAAAAAATAATACGTCGTCCGAAAACTTTACCAGGGCTCACTAGTAAAGACCCAAAACGAAAGGATTCTATGAATATGAATCGGTCTTCTTCCAGGAAAATATCTCAATATCGCATCCGTCTAGAGAAAAAGAAATTGTGTTTTCATTACGGATTAACGGAGCGACAATTGCTGAAATATGTTCTGTGTTTCTAGAAGAGCCAAAGGCTCAACGGGCCAGATCCTATTGCAATTACTTGAAATGCGTTTGGATAATATTCTTTTTCGATTGGGTATGGCTCCCACCATTCCCTGGAGCTAGACAATTAGTGAATCATGGACATATCCGGGTCAATGACCATATGGTAGATATACCAAAGTTACCCTTGCAAACCTCAATATGTGATTACTATAAGAGATCAACCAAGATTGAGAGCTATCATTAAGAAGAATATAGACCTATTCCCGGAGGGATAAATTGCCAAATCATTTGACTTTTCATCCCTTACAATATAAAGGATTCATCAATCAAATAATAGATAGTAAATGGATCAGTTTGAAGATTAATGAAATGTTGGTCGTAGAGTATTATTCCCGCCAAGCTTGAATCGAGAATGAAATGAAAGGGGAGGGTTGGTCTGTGGGCATCTGAAAATTCCGTTCTTCTCCCTTATTTTTCCCCCTCCTCGAAGGAGACATTTTATAATCCTTCACATACGTTACTTGTTTTCTACGATACTTTTATTGCTTCTTAAAATAGTCTTTACTCTTCCCATACTGCTAACCAATGTTCGTTCTATTTTCTCTATTACAAATAGAGGTAGATTGATCTCATGATTAGAAATCGTCCTATTGGGATTCAATAGATTGGAAAAACAATGGATGATAAGAAAATAGTAGGGCGAAGATACGGAAGAGAGGGATTCGAACCCTCAGTCGAGAGGTCTACATAGTAGTCCCAATGCTACGCCTTGAAACTGCTCGACCATCTTTTCCTATTAGATTTCTTGGTTCTAATTAACAAAATTAGTGAATAGAAACTTCCTTACAAATTCTTTTTGTTCGGTACGTAATAGTTTAATCTTTCGGGAAATAAATAGATAATAAATAAGGTAATGATTTCATCTGAAAGACGAAAGGACATTTTCTCCAACTTCCTCCTATTTTAGGAAATCCTCAATCATCCCCGTTAATCCGAGCGTATTCGGATCACCTAATCAATAACTTAAGACAGATTAATTTGATCCATTCCATATTATGATCATATATGAATACTGTAGTGATCATCTTATCAATTGTATAATAACTCATTCTTTGGCAATGATCCTGTGCCATGATGACTATATTTTCCCTATATTCCTTTATCTTTATGGATAAAGCCCACAATTGCTAGGTGGGCATTGCATTCTCATTATGCAATGCTCGATCGTTTAACTCTTTCTTTATTCGGATCATAATTGAACCGGACTTCCCGAGTTTACCCAATCTAGTCTTCTTTCAATACGAATATTTTTCCGTTATTATTCATATTACTAATGAACAATTATTCAAAATATTCCCTATCTATTCCCATTTTAAAGAAGAAATTGTAGAAATTTGCTGAATAATGATATTTATCCACCGAGATTATCCTGATCACATATCAATTCGAATTCATATGCAACACATAATCTCTTCCACTCAGATCATCACACATGCAGAAATAAACAAGCGGTATGCGATCAAAAGATCATCAAAACATCACACAAATTACACAGTATGTATGGGGAAAGATTATAGCTGAAAACCCCCAGCTATTTTGTATAATATAATGGAGAGAACATGTAACAAACTCGATACAATACTCCTCACAAGTACTAATGTACTATCTTCGATGATTACACACAAACTAGCTTGGTTTTTGAACAAGTCACAGGGTTCAAAACACATCCACTCAGTGCTGCCTCTATCACACGATCACTGGGCTGGCCTAATGAGAGATCCAAGGTTCGAATCTCCTTGGCTTTGACAGCAAGCAATCATCATTGGGAAATTTCCTCCAAGTGTGGTGCAAATCTCATGCACAATCGATGTCGAACCGATAGCTGCATCACCCTTTTCATCTACCTCTTTTCACTGGTCTCCATCGAATCTGTCCATGCACGCGAGTGGAACTCAGATGTGTTCTTGAGTTGAATAATGAGTTACTAATTAGTGAATTAAATAATATTTAATTCACTCCACTCATCTACTAGTTGATTAGCTAGTTAAAGCTAATCTCAACTAGTTCAACTAAGTTAAACCGAACACAACTCCACCAATTTGTCTCATCAACTCCACCAAAATTACGCCCACTCGAAGTCCTAATCGAAAGTCAACCATGCATGAGCTCACCAAACCCCTAGGAATAACGCAATTCCTCTATCATATGCATGAGCCACTTCCAAGGCTCGAATTGAAGTGCTCCGAGAGAGTAAATGCAGGTTTAGAGTCCAAATATTATTAAGGGTAAATAATATTTGACTTCCTATTTTTTAGGATAGGCAGGTCTAAAAATAGACTTCGACCTAAATGTCTAAAAATAGAGGTCCATATATTTTTACCAAAATGACAATACTCAAGAATAACATCACTGTAACCCCTGGACCATGCTCCATATGTCTAAAAATAGACATAGTCTAAAAATAGACTTTACGCCAAAATAGCTGTGAGCTCACTTAGTGAAGGCGACTTCATTTCGAGTAAGCTCCATCATCTTGCTGCATTCTCAACACTCCCTCTCGACAGATGTGGATTGCTCCGCAACCCCTATCCCCGCCTACGTGGAATTCAAACTTGCTCTGCGGTGAGCGCCTTCGTCAAGATGTCGGCATCACGATCCTCCGTAGGGAATATATGAAAGCATCACGATTCTCCGTCGAACACAATCGTCTACGATATGATGGTACCTGATGTCGATGTGTTTGGATCTATCATGAAATACTTTGGATTAGTCGAGAGCTTGATGTAGCTATGGTTATTACAATAAATCACGAGTGGCTCCAAATGCAACTTTGAAACAATCCAACGAGGATCTTCCTCATCCAAATAGCCTCGCATGTAGCCAAGCTTGCTGCCATGTGCTCGACCCTTCTATGCTCGGACCGAGTGCCACGGATACTGCGCTCCCGATGTACCCGGAAGCTGCCGTCGACCCAATGTCGAAAAAATCCTCCGGATGTGCTCTTCCGGCCCGGTTGGTCTCCCGCCTAATCTGCATCGGTGAAGCCGGAAGCTTCGCTCCCATCCTCACGTACTCATGCCATAGACCATATCTCGATGTGCCACTAAGATAACACAATACATGCTTTCTCGCCTTCCAAATGAGCTTGGTAGGCTTTCAACCATAGCTTGCGGTGCAGGTTATGCACTTAGCATATATCGGGTCGTGTAGACACGATACATAGCGACCCCACCAGTCGTCGATGGGCGGTGGCATCTACCTACCTCGCCGGTAGTCCTCCTTCCTCCAACCACCGGAAGAGGAGTGTCAGCAGAGCTTGCATCATGCATGTTGAACCTCTCCAAAATCTCCCGGACATCACTTGCACAGAAACACAAACAGTCCTCCAACTGCGCTACCAAATCCCAATCGAAATAATGAAGGAGGCCCCAAGTCCTTCATCTCAAATTCTCGTGCAAGATCCTCCTTGCATGAAAGTATCAATGACTCATCACCCGTCAAAAATCAGATCATCTACATACGTACAATGATCGATGCTTTCCCCTCCACCACAATCTGGTGTGGGTTGGGATCGACCCTCACCGTTGGAAAAATCCAAGCCCTCGGGTGAAATAACTGCTCCAATCGTGTACCGTACGCAACTGAGTGCTTACTCGACCGTACGGTGCTTTCTTGAGTTGGCACACATGCGACTCGTTGCCGAAGATCTCGAAACCTTCGAAAGCTACTCTATGTACACCTCCTCCTCAATCACTCCATTGAGGAATGTGGTCTTCACATCCATCGACGGATGTGCCATCCCATCTCGCGAGAGAGAAAACGATCGTCCGTATGGAAGAGTCACCTTGCGACGAGTGCAAAGGTCTCCTCATAATCGATCCTCGATGCGCGAGAAGCCACGGGCGACAAATGTCGCCTTGGCTTCTCCCACCTCCCGTCGGCCTCTGCTTCGCTTTGTAGATCCATCATGAACCCACCACTGAGTTTCCCTTCCGGTCTTGGGACAATCTCCCATGCCTTGTTTCGACGATCGAATCATATTCTTCGATCATGGCATCTCCCCATGCGGGTTCCTCCGACTTCCTCGAAAAAGGGGATTGGCTTCATCATGACACACACTGACTCACAAGGCTCATGTATCTAGTGTACCGATTCGATGGCCCTCGCCTACGTTTACTTGCATTTGTCTTGTAGGGTGGTCCTACAACCTTCTGCATCTCGAGCCAGTCACTCGACTTACGTGGTCGCATGCGCCTCTAATGGTTGGTGTTGCATGGGTGGTTTCTTCCACCTCACGAACTTCCTCTTGTGGGCGATCCACATCCGAGAGCTCCTCAGGAACTAACGGCTCCTCATCTGCATGCAAGTGTGGCTCCTCTCAGCGAACACCGCATGGCTTTCTCCTCCTAAAACTTGATATCCCATTTCGCACAAACTGTCACGTGATCGGCAAAATACTGCACAGTAGTTGTGAGGTGTGATCGGTGTACCCCACAAGTATTCCAACCTGCGGTCGATCCCGGACTAACTTTCTCGGCACCCTTCGTACACATGCATGTGAACGGAGTGAACCAAAAATTCTCAAATGAGAAATGTCGGGTCTCTTACCGAATAAGCCTCCTTCCGGGTACTCATGCCAAGAACCTTGTAAGGACAACGGTTCTGCACATACACTGCTTGTGTTGCATGCCTCGGCCACAAGTGAAAGGGTAAGGCCCCGATCATGCAACATTGCCCGTGCGGCACCCATGATCGTTCTGTTCTTTCCGCTCGACCACCCCATTACGCTGCCCAGGTTATGGGGTGCGATGAGCTCTCTCCGAATCCCTTACGCGCTACGAGAAATCTTGAATTTAGCTGATATGAATTCACCACCATTGTCGCTCCTCGAGCCTTCACCTTCTTCCCTACTCCTTCTTGACCGGTGCTTTAAACTCACGGAACTTAGTGAATGTATCGCTCTTCTTCGCATGAAGAAGATCGGCCACTTTCGAGAGGCGTCATCAACACGGTCCACATAGTACTTGTGCTTTGTTGTCGAAAAGCTTGGCGAAAAAGGACCACACACGTACGCGCGGACTGCTCTCGAGGATTTGTCGTGGCGCGACTATCCTTCTCGTGGTGGCTTTCACATGCTTCGAAAGTACACTTGCCTTTGCGGTACGGCCCTGTGAAAGAGTGCCCTTAGGAAGTCCGGTGAAAATGCTGCTGCGGTCGTCTTCAAAGACTGCGCGTGAGTGGTGGCGTCTCTGTGCGCACGGTTGCGCCTCATCATCCCGGCTCACCACTTCTCCCACCTTGCATGCCATTGTTGCGCGACCATCTGCTTGCAGCGATAAAGGTTCTTGGTTAGAACTGTCTTCTGGGTCTCACCAGAGGTAGTCTTCTGCGCGAGAAGGCTGTTTTCCTCAGGGCGAGGGCCACATCGCACCCTTGTCTTCCAACGCCGCCCACCGGAGATCCAAGTTCTTCTATCAATCCGGTACACGCCGCGGCATCGCTTCAACACGAAAGGGTTTACCGGAACTCCCTGCGAAATGATGGTGCGATGCCGAGTCTTGGCCTTTGTGTCTACCATCATCGCGTCTCGATGTGCACGCTCAGGATGCTGTGTCCTCCCGGATGCGAGAACAAATCCCGATCTCCCGGTCGCCTGTGAAATGACGCTGCCTTTGTACTAAGAACCACTTGCGGTCCCATCACTGCTTGAAAGCCATGCATGGAGATGGGTGAGTCCAACTCGGATTGCGACAGCCTCTCCATCTGCAGATCTTCCCGCTTGCTTGTTTTTCTTCTTCTTCGGACAATTTGTGGCATAATAGTCATTGATCATGGCAGTCGATGACACTTCACTGCCATGTCTGTGCTTCTTTCACTTTGCACTGAATGAGAAGTTTTCTTACCCTTCACCTTCTTTGCTGGCGAGCTGAGGTGCGATTTTGTTCATCGCTTACCTTTGAAGTGAAAGGAATCGATCTCTCGTGGTCCTCCTGCTCTCCTCATCACGCAGAGATGCGCCCAAAAGGCGCTCCCATCGACGACTTCTCCACGACCCGTGACACTTATCTTGATATGAATGTCGAGCCTTCGAAAAGACCAGGAGAGCGGGTACCATGTCCTCATCTTCGACGATCGGTCACACGCTTGCCCACTCATCTCTTGCGGTGAGGTGAACACGTGAGGTATTTGGCGATGCGTCGCCTTTCTCCATCTTGATGTTTCGCGAGCTGTCTTTGAGCGCCCGACTTCATTTAGGTAAACGCTCCTACTGCCCGGAATAGATCCGCCAGAAAGCTTTGTCCACATTAAATATGGAGAAAGCTTTTCTCATGCAGAGCGGATACGATGTGATCCTTGACACAGCCCTCGACGAAATCATCTTGACATTTCGCCATCTTCTATGTAAGCTTCGAATTCGAGCGGGGATCGGTGGGCTTTTGCGACATCTGTCCGTCTACTGAACTCCCTTTAGACCGTGTCTTCTAATACTACCTCTCATGCGATCCTGCATGCTGACATAATTCGAACTGCCTTCAAGAGCATGTTTCGAGTCGCCAAGCAGATTGAAAAGACATTTTCAACTCGGCTCAAAGAGCACATTTAGCTATGCCAAAATTCGAATTCCAACTCAAAGCTCCACGGCTCTTCGGTACGTGCGAACAAATTATTTCTAGCACGAGATGATCGACTACTGAGGGAATTTACTAGATGTGTATCACCTTTCAAAGGAAAGGATGGATCCGAGCTACACAGCCCGCATACGGACTGCGTACCGAAATAAGTTTGCCAATCACTTGTGATGATTAATCTCTTGCTCACGATAATTAATCAGCTCCAATACCATGTAGAAATTTGTTGAATAATGATATTTATCACGAGATTATCTTACGATCACCTCAATTCGAATTCATATGCAACACATAATCTCTTCCACTCGAGATCATCACACATGCGGAAATAAACAAGCGGTATGCGATCGAAGATCATCAAAACATCACACATTACAGTGTATGGGGAAAGCTTATAGTGCAAAACTCGACCATTTTGTATAATATCATGGAGAGAACATGTAACAACCGGTACACACTCCTCAGCAAGGTACTCAACATGACTATCATGCTGCTAAGTTGCACACAAACTGTCTCTGCGTTTGAACAAGTCACGAGGCTCAAAACACATCCAGTCTGAATTTCGTGCCTCTCTGGCGCATAATGCACGCGGCCTCTCAATGAGAGATCCAAGGTCTGCAAAGTATCTGTGCAGCCCGGCAGTAAGCAATCATCAGCTGGAAATTGCCTCCAAGTGCGTGCAAAATCTCATACTGCTTAGCATGTTAGAGCGATAGTTGTACTCACCCTTTCATCTGCCTCCTTTCCTCTGGTCTCACTGGAGCGCTGTCCATGACCAGCATAGTGAACTGATGTGTTCTTGAGTTGAATAATGAGTTACTAATTAGTGAATTAAATAATATTTAATTCACTCCACTCATTACTAGTTGATTTATCTAGTTAAACTAATCTCAACTAGTTCAACTAAGTTAAACTCGAACACAACTCCACCAGCTGTCTTCTTATCAATCCCAGCACTAAACTTCACGCCACTCAAGTCCCTAGTCGAAGTCAACCATGCCATGAGCTCACCAAAACACTCGGGAATGGCATAATCTTCCTCTGCCGGATGCATGAGCCCAGGCTCTGTTGCCTGAATCGTGCTCTGAGAGAGTGAGCTGAGTTTAGAGTCCAAATATTGTCAGTGGTAAAACTGATGATCTGACTTCTATTTTGTAGGATAGGCGAGGGCTAAAAATAGATCTTCACACAAATGTCTAAAAAGAGAGGTCCATCTCTACCAACATAGAAACCAATACTCCAAGAACAATGCATATCGCAACCCTTGGACCATGCTCCATATGTGCTGAAATGAGCTTTAGTCTAACAAGTAGACTTTGCGCCAAAGATAGCATGCGGGCCCACTGGTGAAGGCATGACTATCATTTCACGAGCCTCCAATGCATCTTGCTGCATTTTTCACACGAAATTTGGATTGGACAGACAGCATGAGAACATATTTACGATTGCAAGGAAAATCCATCTTTATGGTACTGTGCACTAGATTCGTTCATGTGGACCATTTAAGTACAGGGAAATGAAGGAAATTATCAAATATGTAATTGACTATGCCTAGATCTCGGAAAGAAATGACAATTTTATTGATAAGACCTTCACAATTATAGCGAGATATCTTATTGCTGAATAATCTCGATGGCTCCCGGGGAGGAAAGAAAGCATTTACCTATTATAGAGATGGTGTGATTTGATATGTTTTCCATTCTGGAAATAAAAGGTATTCGAATAAAAAATTGAGTAAAATAAAACTTACGCTCGGTGAAGGTGAGTTACGAGATAGAACAATTCCTTTTGTCGTGTATCCCCGAGTCAATGCACCTTTAGATGCTCTCATCTCCCGAGGATTTTAGTATTGAGCGAAAGGTTACACCTATGAAATAGGCCTTGCTTGTATAGTTGAACCTATTTGATAGGCGCACATGAGGGGAGAAAGCACTACGTATGGAAATCGACAACACAAAAGCTTTCGTTATAGCCCATATGCATTACCCTTTTTCGAAGGGTAGTGAGAATGGTTGGGACAACAAACATCCATCTTTCGTTTGTACTTTGGATACCCTTATAATGGAACCATCGGAGATTGTTGAAGTGATTAATCCCTCGGAGAATACAGGGGCATTAAGAACAAAGAAATTGTTAGAGGTTCCATTCCTAGTACTAAGATCCTTGGTATTTGGAAAAGAATCTTTGCAAGAAGGATGGTTAGATCTTTATTGGAAATACACTAGCCCTGATGATTCATAATATTGGGTCGAGAATCTTTTTCTTTTCTTTTTTTCAATTCCATGGATTACTCTCCATATTACCTCTATCTGTAAAGAAAGGAGGAGCCGTATGAGGTAGGGAATCTCATGTACGGTTTTGAAGCGGAGATCATTTCAATGAAATGAATGACTGTGATAGATGTCGCTCAATCGGAAGGGAATATGCGGAAGCTTTACACAAATTATTATGAAGCTATGTGACGTGAAACTGATCCTTATGATCGAAGTTATATACTATATAATATAGGTCTTGTGCATACAAGTAATGGAGAACATACGAAGGCTTTGGAATATTATTTCCAAGCATTAGAATGGAACCCATCCTTACCACAAGCTCTTAATAATACGACCTTGATCTGTCATTACGTGCGGCTATCATGTACCATAGAATAACTTAGTTAATAACTAGTACAGACGAGGACAAAATAAAATGCTTCCTACATATGCACCCTATTCTATCCATGTAGACAGATACAGAGACGTGTAGATATACGGTAGCGATTTCGCGCGAGAGTTAGAACCACATCTCGTCTAGCTTGGAAATGCTGAGTGTATATAGTCGAGATTGATTATCTCAATGCCTCTGACTGTCAGAACTCGAACAGTGAGAAATTTCAGTGTCATTCGGCTCCTTTCATGGATAGAGATGCGGTATGAGAAGAAAGCGGAATATTTATATATCCAAATCTTTGTGCCAAGATCACTCCTTTTCTTATATCTTCTCTATTTTCGAATAAAACCTAATTTCTTGTCGTACCCATGGCATCTACAGTCGGTGTTTCTTTTCTTTTCTACTCTTCTCTTTTTAGTGAAATGGGCCCAAAATGCGTAGAATTACCTACTCACTTTCTGTGATGATCCCCGATAGAAAGAGAAATTTGAAAAGTTTCAAATAATCACAAATATTTCTAGTTACTTCGTTCCCTATTTGCTACTGACAGTCGGTCCCTGGGAGAACAAATTCCACCGAGCTCGAACGAAATGCGTGGCACCTGTAAAACCAAATTCATCGTTCCATAGCTATTTCGCTTCAACCCGTCCTTCCATCCATAAGTTGAAGGTTTAGTCACGATGAAAAATATCTTTGGATCCCCCTAGATAGCGGAATTTATCTCAACCTTTTCAAACATTCTGTGTCGCTTATCTCGGAACCAAATATGCGTTTCTATCATTTCAGCACTCCGGACAGTATACGACGAGAAAGGTATTCTGTTCACCAGGCATTCATAGGGTAGGGTTTGAGCCTATCGGGAAGATAGAGCTTTAGATGGATCTCTTGATCCATGTTGCAGCATCCTTCAACCATGTGAGTTGATAATGTAACGAATCTCACTTCTTGCACTGTGACTATGATCTCGACCACGTCTGATAAATGTAAACATACGGATCGATCTTTTGTCTGACCAATTAGGAATATGAGGAGCTATCAATCAACCCTATGGAAAGTTTCTGTCAATCACATTCAGCTCGTTTATGGCACTTACACGAATCTCCCGGAGACGAGATCCCACGTACATAGACTACTAACGCACTGGCCGATTAAAACAAAAACTAAAGGGCCGTTACAACCATCGTGAGTCGCATAGTGAGTTGCGCGACAAATTATAGATCCATTTGGTTTTTCTGTTCTCCTACCATGTCGGATGTGTATGAATAAAGGTGTTGTCGTATCCAATCACTTTTCTTCTATTTGTGTCTTCCCTCGACTCCTACCACACTGTTTGTGTAGGTTCGAGTCGGAACCTAATTTGTGGCCTTGAGCAACTGCCATCTTTACAATAATCTTTAACATATTTAGATAGAGAACTTCATTATCTAGATAATGTACTCTATGCGGAGAGGATGTTTTTGGACGATCGATCTAACGCACTTTACTCAACTGATTTGGGAGGGAACGAAGAGATGATAATAGAGGTTCAATTTTTGATAGTTTTTTTCTTAAATGCCTTTACGACACGCATTCTAGCTCTCAAATAATGGGTCAAAGCAACGTATGAGGAGATGTCTGGACTCGCTTGGCGAGCGGGCACGGGCCAAGCGAGCAGTGCCCGCTAAAGAGAGGAAAAGAAATGACGGTTCTTTTGAACGAATGGGCAATACTGATTGACTAGATTGTCTCTTTATCCAGGCGGAATGCAGTCAGCAATATTCATTATGATGGTCGATACAATCCGTGAGCAATACACCACAGGCATACACCTTGTACTCCACCATTCATCTTTGTCACGCATGTTATCCCTTCCATCTCGAGAGATGCACGAGCGGACCAAAGCGGCATATTGCTGACACAGCTAGTACGGATCATCCCGCATCGAGTCTCGAATCCCTCTCTCTGTTTGGCACCATTGATCCTGTATGAATAACGCCGAGTCTTTCCACGTGAATCGGAAAAGACTCCATTGACTCTGGAGACTTTTTTCACTATTCTTTACGCGGATTTACGCCCCTGGATCGCCTCGGTGAGAAACTGCAAAGATAAAGAGTAGCGAAAAATACCACTACTGCGTAAACGAACGGCTGTGAGAGTTAAACCATTACATAATCTCCGACTCCTTATATATTGGTACAACAGAATAGATCGATCAATGACGTGTACCACAGATGGATACTTGAATACGCACAGTACGACTGTCGCTAAATCACCACCATTTCATCGAATCACGCGTGAAAAATACCTGAAAGTAGATAGAGAAATTTCTCTCTTTGTTTTCCAGACAGTCTTTTTCGCTTAGCTGGATCAACCAGATAGCCATTCGACACGTATGAGAAGAGGTCGTCGGTATCGATCGTGATCAACACGTGACCCAGTTGAGGTCTCGGTCTAAAGTGATGCGGTGGATTCGGAAAGGAATCGATAGAAAGGTTAGTGGAAAATTTTTATCACGAGACGAGATAAGGATCCCAGACTACGGTATCGTCGGGTGGAACAGAGGATAGAACTTTCTGTCACATGGAAAGTAGTTATACAAAAATTAGATCCAATGACGAGCAAAGATTCCAGAAAACTGCAGATAACTTTTTACTCGAAAACCCACAGAGCGGCTTGCCAAACAAGAGGCTGAGAAAAGAGACGGGGATAATTGGCATTACATCAACAATTGGATCAAAAATTGCATAAGCCTCAAGTAATTTTCCAAAAAAGGGATTATTTGAATGAATAAAGGCATCATCTAGACAAATATTGAACATAACTAGCATTTTTCTTCTCCAATAAAAATTAGGGGGGGGTAAAGCCAGAAAAGTAAAATCAGATGATCCGAGGGAATATAGTCCATTAAGGAGCCCAGAACCATATCCAAGATAAATAGATAGCAATTACACTATGGACATTACGAACGCACATGGCTGAAGCAGTGCTAGGAGTCATAGTATTCGGATCCACTGGGCAAAAAAATTTGTGGAGCATTTCAACGAAAGAACAGCTATTGATGGAATTTGGACATGATACGGCTGAAAACGCAGTAAAAAGGGACTTTTGAATAATTATTTCACTGATCATTTTCTCATTAGATTAGAGTAAACACACTGTATGTATGAAAGAATCATCCCTTTCCAACCCCGGGTTTCGCCAAACTTGCCGAAGAGCTTCGATCGATTCGATCGATCAATTGACTTTTTCGCTTTACTAATTTTTACTGCGAAGAAAAATGCCACGGTCATGCTCAATCGTCCGCATCTAGATGTTTTGCCTCTATTCATTCAAATAATCCCTTTTTGGAAAATTACACGAGGCTTATAGCGATTTTGGATCCAATGCGTCATTGGTATTGCACCAGATTATTCTGTTCTCGTGCTTTTCTCTTAGCCTTTGTTTGGCAAGGCATTTCTTGTAAGTTTTCGATAAAAGTATCGTTGTTTTTCTTTTTCAAGTTTCTTTGGAGCGTTGTCATTGGTCTAATTTTGTATAACTGCTTTCGTGATGTTTGTGGCCGAAGTTCTATCCTTGTTCCACACCGAGCGAGTACGAGATTCAAATGCGCTTGCTCTGCTCCTGGATAAAAACCTTTCGACGAACGCTTCATCAATTCCTTCCGATCCCACGATGCCTCACTTCGTGATCGAGCTATTAGGTCACGTATTGATACGATGCATGCAATGACATATTATAGATGTCGATAAATGACTCTGGCTGATCCATAAGAGGGAAAGAAAGACTGTGGAAAGACAAAGAAAGAATGTCTCTTCTTCTTTCAAATGTCGCGTGATCAGTAGAAATAATTTTGTGAGCTGTGACAATCATACTATTGTTTGGTATTCAAGTATCCATATATGGTACAGATGATTGACAATCTGATTCTGTATGTACGTACAGCAAGGGATTCGGAGACTACGTAAATGCTTAAACTCTTAAGCTGTCTCAGCTGTACGGTAGTGCATTTTTCATTTCTCTCTTTTATTCTTTGGATTTCTATCGGACGATCCGGGACGTCATCCCGGACGTAAAAGAAGAGTGAGTCTCCAAGTGACGTCTTTTCTCAGCCTAGTAGAAAGATTTCGTTATTCGCTGTCGGGATCGATAGTGTACGAATGGAGAGAGAGGGATTCGAACCCTCGTGCGACACGTATGATCCATTGTTTCTATCGGTTTCCGCTGAAGAAGAAGTCTCGTCTCTGCTCCAGCGACATCTGGAAATATTCGGCCATGGTTAGTGCGGTTTAAAGCGTAGCTCTCATACGTAGCTCTGGTGGTTCATTTCATCTGCATAGACCGATGCCACTTCCTTGACTACGAGATGCTTTGTCCATCACTTACTCCCGACTTCCTTTCATTTCCATGTACAAGATCATGTCCCTTCATGGGTACGCTCTCCTACTCCTCCAAATACGGATACCCCTCCATGGGACTTAGCAATTTTGTTGATAAACTCTCCAATGTCGTATTGTTTTACCGACCTGGGCTCCTCCAAATGTACTGACTTTCTCCCCCACGGCGGTAGGAGCCAAAAGATCTGGCTGCTTTAATGTTTCGCTGCCTGAGATGGATAATTTTGTGTCGACTACGTAAAGGCGCTTGGGTTATATGAATAGGAGATGTTATGCGAGCATCTACGAGGACTCCAAATTATCGGCAGGTTCTCCAAGAACATTGAAAATTTGTCCCGAGGGTAAGCTCCACCAGCTGGAACACTTAGAGGAGCTCCCGTGTCAATCATCGGTCATTCCTCTCGTCAACCCATCCGTCGCACTCACAGCTTACGGCCGCTAACTACCATGAGTTTCCTAATAATTGTTGTAACCTCACGTATGTAACTCCTGTAATTTCCGCGAGCATTATCTTGACCTTTGAACTCTCAATGGATTTGCAAGATGATTAGGCATATATCTGGAGAGAGAGACATCCGATGTTTCGCCAATGATTTGAGCAACATATCCCGACAGTTTTGTCACCTAGTGCGGATAAACGAGAACGAGAGGGACTGGTTCTCATAGCATACAGCCATGGAAAGGCACTGTCCATGAAGAATGTATGACGAGAATATCATTTTGCCAATATCATCAAAATGTTCCATATCGGGTTGATCGGATCGCTAATCAAGAAATGGAAGTGACCACCTTGGTAATATCCTACTTTATTGAAAAGTTGAAATGTCATCGATATTTGGAATATGAAGTAGGTAGATGGATATGAATAAGGTTCATGAGGAAGTGTTTCGAATTCTCTGTAACTAGAACCACTCTTCTACATAACTAAAACCGAAAATACTTCAACATTATGTCCGGATACATCACTGTGAAATATGAAACTTGGACGCCCTATTCATGACCTTTCTCTCTCATTGATCATTATCTCTTCATACGCACATCTCAGTATATGTATTTTAATATGGAGAATTTGCATCATTATGGTCGAAAGGCCGCTCGGTCTCCTTAATTTCATTCATGAACTGAGTTTGACCGAAAGGCGCTGGGTCAATCCACGGAGGAAGAACTCATAGAGCAAAGATTGTTGCGTCATACATAAAGAACATTATACAATGAGTGTATCTGAGCAAATATTATTTCCCACGATAACGGGCGACTTTTTGTAGTAGATTTCTGGTCAAAATCTGTTGTTTACGTTCGATCCATGTCGAGCGAGACGTCGTCCTTGCGAGAAATCATTATTAATAAAGGAGGGACTGTGTCACCACACAAACGAGACGACTAAAGCTAGTGTCGTTCAATTTGGTGCTGAGATATACGGATTATCTTATTATACTCTTGTATTGTCATGCACCATCGTTGATACGGACAACGCCCTGGCAGCATTTCGGTATACTCCTCCAACACTAGGAATTACCGCAGGGAAGCGGACGACGATGGCTGGCAGATCTTCCCACTCTGGCATCACGGACCTACCGCTTGGGACCGATGGACTTGGGCATCCTCGACACATTGCAGGGGCGATGTATGACATCGCAGCCCGTTTCCTGGAGAAGGAGAATCAATTCTGTTGCCTATGTAGTTTCACCCCTAGCACCTTTTCGGCTGAAGGTTCTATTACTAACCTGCTCACTTCCAATTGCAGGTAATGTATTTGGATTCAAGGCCCTACGGGCTCTACGTTTTGGAAAGATGACATTAGCATAGGATATCCCCTAACTATATACCATATACTATATATATGATACCCTTATTAGGATACACATTAGGTATCCCCTTTGTGCAATTTGCGAAGGAAGGGCATTAAGGTCATTATAGCTATATGTAGGGCTAATGAAGAGTGAACTAATAATAGAAAAGAAATAGATATAAAAGAGAAGGACATCGAGGATTTGCGAGTTGGGCTGCATATTCCATCCAAAATCTCGCAGAGCCAATTTTCACTTGTCGTTTGCTGCGCTGCTCCCAATTGAAAAATATTACTCTAATAGAATAACCCTTTTTACTATCTCGTGACATCAAAAATCCTTATGAGAGTTAAATTATTGAGGAATCTATCATTTATATGACAAGCACATTTCTTTTCTTCTTTAAGTTTCATATTTACAAGGGAGTAATGATGGACACCGCATGGATCTCTATTATACCTTTCGATCTGCGTATCTACGATATATACGGTGTGGAAGTGGGTCAACATTTTTGCTGTTAAATAGTTTCGAAGTTCATGCTAGACGGTAACTTATAAATTCTTGGATTGTACTGGTTGTCTTACTAGGTTAAGCTACACATAGCTATTCGAGAGATCCACAAACCATTCCTACCGGGTGGTCAAATCTTTTTTGAATATATTCTCGAATTTTTCTCGGGACTTGACCAAAAATGTCCAGATCGGAGGAAGAATATGGTCCTCTGGTTCCCTGTATTGGAACTATGGTGTCTATTTATCTTTGCTTTCTAACGGTCGGAGTGCTCTTCTTCGTGGAATTCTAAAATGACCTGCGCGGAGTTAGCCGCACCTGCAAATGATATCTATACACGGTTAGCTACGAGCTTTACTTACGTCGGTAGCATATTTCTATGCGGAGTCTTGCAAAGTAGGGATTAGGGTGATGTTTGGTAAATATGTATTCAACCAACATTAATTTGCACCAATTAACATCTTAGAAGACTTACAAAACCTTTCACTTTAGGTTCAACTGGAAATATATTAGTCGTGATCGAATTGGTAGTTGTCGTTCTTGATTGCTACGGTACCTTTAGTAGTTCCTATACCGTAATGTTCCTGCGATTATTTACGGTGCCGCTATTCAAGCTGCGATATTTGCAACTCTAGCTTCAGTCTTTATATAGAGTGTATCCACGGAGGGTCATCATTAAATCATTGTCCAACTCGGATCGCAGATAGTCTCTAAAGTACTCGCACCAACGCATTTGACTTTGATATACTGTCTGCAGAAGAAAATCATATTTCTTAGTAAAAGAGCTTGGTTTGCAATGGATTAAGATCGGGTTAACTACTTGTCCATTTAGATCTCCGTGATACAGGTGGATCCCGATTGGTCCATTTGTATAGAAATATGAGAGAAAATAGGATCGTAATGGGTTCTCTGAATCGGAGCTGTTTGAGTAAAGAATGGACTGGGCGTAGAACGATGCAGAATTTTGTTCCCGGCAAGTTGGAGGATTTTTTTGAACGTGCTGCTTTGTATACATTCGTTCTTACATATTAATCCACTTTATATTGATTATGATCCTTTTTGATCATACGATCATTATATCATCTTGAGTATGATGTTATATATAATGACTCATAGGCTCATCTTTGTGGTAGTGGTAAGAGATTGGGCCGAGTCCGATCGTAGAGCCGTAAAGTCAACCGATTACAAACGATCGATCACATCCCAGCAAATTCAAATTTGATCTCCTTCCATATTTCTGACGGCTGACTAGTTCGGGACTCCATTTCACAAGCTTCACGGATCACTTCATTACCTTCACGAGCAAGATCACGTCCTTCATTACGAGCTTGTACACAAGCTTCTAGAGCAGCTCGATTAGCTACTGCACCGGTGCATTTCCCCAATGATGTCCCAAGGTTCCCCCACCAAAGCGACGAGTACGGAATCATCCCCAAAGATCTCGATCGGAAGTAGGCATATGCCAAACGTGAATACCTCCTAAAAGCTACGGGCATAACGCACGGCATAGATACCCAATCTTGAGTGAAGTAAATACCACGACTTGATACTTTTCGATAAAATCATCACGCGGTAGATCAACAAACCCTAAAGTGACGCCTCGTTCCCCTTCAAGTTTACTCTACTACAAAGTACGCGTGCGTGAATATGACTCTCCACGGACATACACAATGCTTTAGCCAAGCGTAGTCTTAAAATGGCATACCTATGATTTCTTTCTGTCATGTCAATAGTCGCATGTCATCGCGCGGTGAATGTGTAAGAAAGTGAGAGTGAGTTATGTCTTGGCAATAATGAGCCAAAGAAGTATTTGTGGTAAAACATCCCGCTAGGTAGTCATGCATAACAGTAGGAACTCCGCAATTCTTCTTGCAAATACTACCCTTTTTATCATTTGTTCACATGTACCTATAGTAGCATTCAAATAATGTCCCTTAATTTCACCGGAAGTCTTCGGCCGAGCCTTATAAATTTGGCTTCACGCACAAAAGATCAAAATGGTCTCTCAACAAGTATGAATGGTTGGGAATTTACGTTCTCATCAATCCTCGTAAAATCGAGTCCACCACCGAGACGTTCGTAAACCGCTCTTACCATAGTTTTTTGGTCGATAGACCCAATTTTGGTTTGATAGTACATCCCAAATAAAGGACGACCATCATTTGTTCAATTTATCTCCTTTCAACTTGGATGCCATGAGGTGGACTCCCGAAAATTTTTGGAATAAGAAGGGGGAATCCGCAAATCTTCCAAAACGTAGAGCCCATAGAGCCTTCCTTTGAATCCAAATACATTACCTACAATGGAAGTGAACGAGGTTAGTAAACGAACCTTTCTTCGAAAAGGTCCTAATGGGTAAGCTACATAGGGCGATAGAATTGATTCTCCTCTCCGGGAACGGGCCCGAGTGTCATAGCATTGCCCCTTGTAACGTATCAGAGACTAGTAAGTCCATCGGTCAAAGCGATGGTCCATGTACACGGTGGAAGATTCGAAAGGCGACTCTTCTTTGACCGCTCCTCGGGTAGGAATCAGAGTTGAGGTAGTTTACTCGGAATGCGTCAAAGATGATCCTTTATCTTTGGTCTCCATGATTGAGTATAACAAGTTAATCGCAATCTTTTAACACCGGCTTTGAACCCGACACTCAGCTTTAGTCTCTTGTTTTATGGTGACATAGTCCCTCCTTTGACAACAATAATGATTTCTCGCAAGGACGATGGTACTGCTCGACAACATGGATCGCATCGATATCCATATTACCCCCTTGTAAAGATGAACTTAAAGAAGAAAAAGAAATTATTTTTATCAAATAAATGATAGATTCCTCAATTATTTCACTCTCATAAGAAGATTTTTCACGATGCCACGAGATAATAAAAGGGTTATTCCATTAAGAATATTTTTTCACTTTGGAGCAAAGCACAACCAAACCAATAAAGGAAATTGGCTCTTACGTGATTTTGGATGGAATGTGACCAAACTCGGTAAATCCTCGAGTCCTTGCGCCCGCCTTTTTTTCTATTTTCTTTTATTACTTCATTCACTTTCTATTAGCTCCTTCATATAGCTATAAATGACCTGACGTCCTTCCTTCGCAAATTGCGCGTTAATCTGTTCTAGATTCAATTTGGATTGAGTGGTCCACCATCATCATTGGTGAAATTGGGATATCCACGAGATGCGCGATCGAAATACGCATCGATCAAGCAAATTGCATGGAATACCCAAAGTTCGGTGACATTCGAGACGGTGAGTTCTTTCTCGTTGACTGGTAAATTATCGCAATACGTGGTAAAGCTCCTCATGTATCTAATCCCACCTAGATATTTCTGCAATTGGTCTCAATTGTCTCTTGAGCATAAATGTGCCGCTTTTTTTGGAAGTTGATTGAATGTGCGCCGTATCTTGTTCTTTTTTAAATCCTTGAACTTACGACAGTCTCAGTCTACGCAGTAGACCAATTAGTTAACATACCACCAAGCCATTTTCTGTTTACATAATGACATCGAGCAGCGCTAGAGCAGCTGATGCTACTAACCGACTGTCTTTTATATTTCGTACCGAATATCGGGAATTTCCTCTCACCAGTAGATCAAACACCAAATCACAAGCACGATATAAACGAGCGATTTGTGATTAATAATATGAGTATCTGCTGCCTGCGTAAAAATGTAAGGTGCCATCTTAGGGTTCCACTTTCCTAGTTATGCCCTAAATGATCCTCTTGCTTCCATCAATCTCTTCCAAATCAATGTTCCAAAATCTTTTTCTCATTCTCATTCGCTTTCCTCCCCAAAATAGCGAAATAAAATGTATCACACATCTAATTATTCCAACGGAATCGATTTCATCTTAAGATTGCACCTGTCTGTCTATTATGTGGTAGAAACGTCTCTCACTCATAGAATATTTCATACTCTTCCTATTATAGAAGATATATTCATGAACATAAAAGAGAAATCTTTTCAAGACTCTTTTAATGGTCTGTTTTAATATATTGTGATAATTTTCTTTCGAATGGAGATACTTTAGTCACGATGAAACTAAAATATCCTTCACTTTGTTGCTAAATGATTCCTATTCTCGATTCCTGGATCTATTCGCTCCATTTCCACAATGTGAATACAGCCACGGCACTGCAGCATTATCCCTCTTAGAGAATAACACTTCTTCAAGCCTTTCAACCATCTGATACAACCTTTTAGAGCAGCTTTAGCTAAGACCCATAGCCGATTTCTTTGGAAACCCGCTTTCGATATAAAACCTTTGAGTGACTTTCGAGAGATGCCCTTGTTATTCCTAATAGTCACAGTTTTGATAGTATATTGTCTCTTCCAGTAACGATTCATTTCTACGACTCGATAATCCAATAGTTTCCGTGAAAAAACATTAGTCATCCCATCTTCCAAATTAATACTTTCATGTCATTTGGCGTACAATAATCTCTTATATGCTTATCACCATTCAGTCCCCTTGGGATCGGGTAAACTTTTTGAATTCGATTGACTAAATGAATCGACTTTGTTCCATAGTTATCCTAACAGCATGAATAACCCCAAAGACTTTCAAGAAACTTTATTATATTTCGTGTCAATTTTTTCAAAAACTTTCTTTATTCATACATATTGAATTATTCAAACGAGCTTTTTGGCACTATCAACTTTGAGAAGACTGAATTATATCATGAGATTTGAACCTTTCATATATCAATGTTATCAAATGTATCTCACTTTTAATCAAGAATTTCTCCATAACACCATGAACGGTAGCTGCTGAGTAGCAGGCAGATAGGGGTTTATATTATGTCCTATTGTGCAAAGATTCCTCATCACTGCTATGATTTCGACTGATTCGGGATTGGTTCATCCTCGGATATCCATACACTTTCGTGGGAATCAATTGTCCAAGACTAATCTGCGGAAATGTTTTTTGCGCAGGTCTGGATGAGGAAGAGACACCAATTTTGGACCCTGAAGAGATCCGAAATGATGTTCTTGCACTTTGGACCGAAATGAGAAATTCTCATGTCGTCAACGAGAGAATTGCAGGAAAGCATGGAAACGTTTCTTTGAGAATACCTTTATTATTGGTTACCAGACGGGAGGATGGAAAACGGCTGGTTATACTACTGTAAAATGACCCAAGAATAGCAGAGCTGATTTAGGAAAACATAGGGGCAAATAAATTATTAATAGAGCTAACGAGTGATCTAAATGAAAGTACCATAGGGATCTCATTAAGGACCTCACATAGCATGGATCCTACTTCAGCTTCTAATAGCTGATAAATATCCCTAAATATGATTATCTTGGTCCTTTAGTCAACTCATAAGTAAAGGATTTTGTATGTCCCTTTGCTTTTCCTTATCTTCTATTTTGCATCCATTGTTCTTTATTTCTTTCTTACCTCCACCAACAAAGTCTGCTTTTGGTTCAAAATGATCAATATGTGGAATCGGAACAAATCACTACGAGTATCATAGCTAGAACATCTTCTTTCAAGGGAAAAAGTTCACAAAAAATATATATTTCGACTTTAGAAGGAGAAATGCACTAGAGTACCACGTGTGTCATGCACATGAATATGTACACGGTAAATGTTCATTCTATACTCATGACGGGTTATCATAATGGATATCACCGGGAGGTATATATCGGACTGCGGTGTGAAGTACCCTTTCCATTTCATGGGTTAATCAAGATCAATCAGATAGATGTTCAATCTTGTTGCCAAACATACCGATTCTTGGCTGCGGCAGTGTTAGCACTCCGTCTACCTCAGCACGCTGAAAGTGGGCGACTCAAGGCTACATCAGACCACGCTCGGCCTCGTAGCTAGCTCCTACGAGGACGGAGAGGGCTCTCTCCGTCAATATCGAGAAAATGAGCAATAGGATGCGAGGAGCGTATCTTACACAGACGATTTTAGGCTAGTAAAAGAGATAGGGAATGGTTTGTGAGCTGGTTTTACGGCGGAGAAATGAAAACAATTTTTGCCGGGGATAAGATGGGACTCTTTGCGAGTTCAAGATGCGAGGTAGGTGATGATCCTTTGATGCTGTAAATTGGATACACGGACAGTCTAGACCGATGAGGAGAGTCTGAGAGGGCAAAGAAAAGAAAGGAGCTCGATCCTCTCCAAAGCAAAGCTCGAAAACATATAGAACTAACGCGAAATTCAAAGGCCAAGCACTGTAAACAATGGATTCAACCTTATTTCACTCATTCAATTCAGTTCAGAAGCATAATGAAAGGATGGCATACATTAAACATGAATAAACTTACAGTAAACAAAGAAGAAACATCATCATGAAAAGAACACCACAAGGATCCCAACAAGTGCCGCAAAACCCCTGATCTTTCCTTAGCCAAAATATGAAAAATATGTACAATGGTATCAAAAGTATCCCAAGAGTCCAACCTCTCCAACCTCTGAAAATGATTGAGAAATTACAATATATAGATCACTCTAACACCTTTCCTCACCTCTAGGGGTCGAATTCCCTCTTCAGGGATCAGTTTCAACCAATTCTATTCATGGAACTACAATCTAGGCAGCTAACAACTTGCCTCTAAAAGAGTGGAAACTGATCCATTACATGATTTTTACCCTTTTTGTGAGTGAATCTTCTAGAAAAGATAAAAATAAGCCAAAGTTACATGCCAAACATGAATTTACATCATAAAAACCCAAAAATTCTATCCATAAGCAAAACTGGTCCATACTAGGCGAAAAACTGAGCTGGCAGCTGAATATTCAAGAAAAAATTCAAGTGGGTCGCTCCTGAGCCGTGTGGGTCTCTTATGTTCCAGGCTGAATTTGAGGTACTTCCCGGCATCCAAATTGATCTCATGATAGCTCGTTGGAAAGCCCTGGATGTCTACTTTCCAACCCAAGTGGAATTTCTGAATTTGGAGCTTATTTGACCCTCCAAAACCTCATTCTCCCAGAGGTACTCCCTGCTGGTGCAAAAGGTGGCAGCAAGGTGGTTTTCATGGTGTTTTTGAGCTTTTTGACCATCCAGATTTTGATGAAATGCTAAATTGACTTCAAGGGATGCATAATTAACCATGAAAAATCCAAAAATGTAAAAATTTCCTCCAGCAAGTGTCCCAAAAAAAAGTGAGCGCATGAGCGCGCGACCCACGTAACTGCAAAACCTGTTTTTTGACCCAAAAATTTGAAAATGACAAACTTTTCTCCGAATTTGCCCAAATTCGGAGCGGAGACCCTCCATCATGTATCTTGCTCAGTCAATGAAGCCTCGGCCAAAATCCAGAGTGGATCAGGCCTTTTCCGCCATTTTAGTGTTCTCCTGGTGCATGCAGCTCCTGTGGTGAAAACACTGTCTCGGTTGTATGATGTGTTGTTGTCAGTCATGATGTAGCAATGTGTATGTTCAACCTGTTGAAAATGATAAATGGGACCTTGGTGTCTTTGTCTCCATCATGATCCTGTGAATGTACCTACGCTGATGAAGAAGGCGAGACCCCTTCCACGCCATGTGGAGATAGTACTCGCGTTGCTGATGAAGTCAACGAGACCCCTTCCACCCCATGTGGAGATAGTACTCGTCGTGATGCTGCAAACAAAGCTCTGTGGCCTCTCTGATATGCTACCACTACTGGCGCACTGCTATGCTCCATCTCAGTACATCAACCTCAACGATTGAGTCACTGTCTGACTCCTGCTCATACTCTGACTCTGTCTCTGACATGGCTTTGAACAAGATATGTGCAATATGTATACTGATATAGATGCAGTGAAAACAGAGTTATGATGTGTGTTTCAACACCCAATAAATATCCCCCACTGTCAAAGCACCATTAAGGAAAAAAACAATGATACCAGCTCTGTTTTAGGTGGATTGAAATAGAAACACAGTCTCTGTTTTAAGTGCAAGTGAAACTTTACAAATGGTAGCAAGCAGCCCTTAGAATATGGGGTAAATTTTGTCAAAGAGAGCAATGCATCATATGACTGTGTTTGTCAATGGGCAATGAAAACAGAGTTACAAATGTCAATGGGCAGTGAAAACAAAGTTATGAAAACGTGTTATCAATGGGCAATGGGATATAATATGTCAATGAATATCATGGAACAAAGGTCATGACAGTGGTAAAATGATAATGAAGACCACATTGGTATAATGGATGTGAAAATAGTGGGCTTTGAACATACATGCCAAGGTGGATATATATCAATGATATAAGGTGGTAAAAATGCTCATAAAACCATCCATACATATTTTAAAACCCTGAAGAACAAATCAGCCATGTATGTAGGGTTTTTCTCTTCCATTCAAATGTTTGAAGACTTCAAGATACCACCAACACATTAAAAACTACTGAGCAATGATAAAAACTTGTTTGCAAGTTGTTGGAGTCAATTTGAATCAAAACTGGGCGCAAAACAAAAATTTCCGGGCTTTTTTGTTTAAGTGGGTCGCTCCCCCCAAGTGGGTCGCTCCCATTCATTTTTACACTGGCTGAAATGCTCAAGTGGGTCGCTCCCCTCAAGTGGGTCGCTCTTCCCTCTTGCCACATAGTGCATTTTTCGGGAAGCTTTTCGAGGCCTTCCCGATGTCCAAATTAAGCGTGTGATAGCTCGTTGGAAAGATATTGGAGTCTAATTTCCAACACAAGTGGAATTATGCAATTTGGATTTCATTTACCCTATCAAAAATCAAATCTCCCAACACTAGTCAAAATGAGCAGAATGAGGCTGCCTCAAGGCAGAGCGCTGTTGCAGTCAACTTTTGAAGGTCTTCCTCAACTCCAAATTGAGCTCATGATAGCTCATTGGAAAGGTATTTCTGTCTAGTTATCATTTGACTCATCACGAAAGTCAGTTGGCCAAACATGCTAGGAGAAAACTTGATTTTCCCAAGGTCACTTCAGAGGTGCATTCAATTCTCCTGAGGCAACGGTATTTTTGACATTTCTCTAAAACCATGATACCTGTGTAAAAAGTGAGGGATTTTTTTCTTCTTTGGCATGTTTTGGACAAAAACCTCTCTCAGTTTTCCAAAATTCATCTTTTATTTCTCTGAAATAGCATTTGAGTGAAACTTATCCCGATGTGTGGAACAAGGGATTTTGTCGAAATGAAGCGAAACGAAGGGGATAAGGGGCTTATAAATTCTTGGGGAAATTTTGGGAAGTAGGGGGGGATGTTAGGAAGCAGGGGAAAGTGGAATCTCAGAGATTGAGTGAGGGGAAGGGGTCCAAAAGGGAAAAACACAGGCCTAGCCTAGAAAATTGCCAAGTTGTGGCAAGAAACTAGGGTTTGTGCAAAAATGAGGAATTTGAGGGATCTCAGTGATGGGAAGTGTTTAATAAGGTACATTAATGATAGGGGAAGGTGTGAAACACTAGATACAAGTCTAATGATTTAATGAACCAATAGTGATCACCTAAAACCCTAGGAGAGGAAATGGACCTACCTGTGCACAACTCTAAGCATGAACCAGAGATAAAAGGACCCTAATGAAATCACATTAGATGAAAACCTTCCTAATGATGGTACACTCCAGCTGAAGGCACATGGACCGACATTTAGACAAATTCTCTAAGTATAAACCAACCTCAGACCTAATGCCTAGTGACCAAATTTTGCTTGAAGACTCCTTGAAACGACAAAATTTGACCTTGACACTTTAAAATCACTTTGAAAGAGCATGTTTGATCACTGGAGGAAGGCTGCAAAATCTGACTCTAACATTGGCTCCAATGGGGATGGTAGCTCCTTGGAGGTGCCAAGAACGACAAATCTTTGGGAGAGCAGACCAGTGCCTTCATCCATTGGGCGATGGAATCATTATTTGAACAGATAACACAAAACCTTTGACACATTTATTGAATGAAAACTTGACTGAAAACTGACTGAAACTTGACTGAAACTTGACTCAAACCGACTCGATGGCAAACTGAAATAACTTGAAAAACTGACTCAACAGACCAAACACAAATGACTCATGACTGACTTAAAACAAAACTTTACCAAGCTTTTGAAAAAAGGCAGCAGTCCATCAAGATTTGGAATCATGATGACAACCACCTACATACTAATGAAATATATACAATCATGTATAGTGGGATTTCCAATGTAACCAAACCAGCAGATGCCCTCTTGACTGATTCTCCCGATCAGATCTCCTGGCCAACAATACAAACTGATAACTGGGCATCCAAAAACATAGCTGACCATGATCTCCTTCATCACTGAACACTGCAATAATCACTTTCACAGCTGACTGCAACAAATCTGCCATTGGGTCCTGAAAAACATGAAGATTTACCTCCTGCTGAAAGAACATGGTGTCCTTCTCTTTTGATTCTGATCTGTCTTCATCATGTACTTTAGTAAAAGTATGCTCCCGGGCTTCAAAAAACTCTGAACAGGTAGGTGAGCAAATCTCTTCTTGAGAAAACATTTCAACACATGAGATATATGAAGAAAATGAAAGGCAATCCGGAATGTTTTGATGTTTTGTACTCTGAAAATATGATCGGTCATCTTCATATGATAGGACAGTCAGATTATCATGTTCCTCATTGCATTCATCAATCATGAGAAAAGCAACTTTAGATGATTCTTGAAACCCAAACATGACATTCCTATCATCTACCATAAATTCATCCAAAGGAACTGTTTCACTTACTTGAACACAGATTTCATCTCGTTGTTCATGAACTGACTGAATTACTTTTTTCTGAAGGCTGTGTTCTAATGAACTGAAAACATTTGAATCCATACCTTTGTTTTCTTATTTCCAGATGATCTCAACAGCAGAATTCTCCTTGATGGGTTTCAGCACCAGGTGTTCTTGGTCATCACAATCTGAAACTGAAACTTGAGTTCCCGGCATGATGTCTTCTTTTGTGAGCAGATCTGAAATGACACTTTCTCTTTCATCACTTTCAGCCATATAGACATCTTCAACCTGCTGATCTATAAAGCTGCTTACAGGACTGTCATCCATTTCAGAAAAGGAAGAAGTTCCACCATCACCTTCTTGACCATGTGCACAATGTGGATCTGCGTTAACTTGAGCTGGAACATGACCTTTCAATAGCTGATCTATCTCATCTTCAGACAGAGGAGATAATACCTTTTGTTTTCTTTTGCTCAAACAGTGATTGTCTTCATTGATTTCAAGTGAAGGAGTATACAAATTTTCCTCATACTGCTGATCCATTTCATATAATTCCGGTTGACTGTCAAGATTCAAAATTCCTTCATCTTCCACCACACTAAGATCTTGATCCTGCTTTTATGCTGCTGAAATGGATTCTCGTACAATGCTTCCATGATCTCATCATCCATGAAATTATCATCTTCATAATATTTCTCCAGGCTTTCAATAAAAGAATAAGCATGTTTGCAACAGTCATGAACTAAATTTAACGATGGATAAGACATTTGATATCTTTCAATGAACAGGGCATGAAAGTCCTTTAAACAGTAAATACAGGCCAGCGGAAAATTTTCATACCATGACTGAGCTTCACCTTCCAGAGTGGCCAGGAACATCTTCATCAAGCAATCTTCAGGAATTTCAACCTTTAACTTGCGAATATGCATGTGAAATCTGACTAAATGTAAAGCAGCATCTTTCTTACCATCATTGTTAAACGTAGGCAGATTCCTTGACCAATCTACCTTGGGCATCTTATTCGGAAAACCTGGAATGTGATCTCGGCTCATGGGAGCATATCTTCTCGTGATTCGGTCCATCTTGAAAATCTCACAGCTACTGATCTCCCTGCAGTGAAATCACCATGAAGCATCGATTTCTGGATTGTTCAGTGAATGAAGTCGCCGGTGAATGATTTCAGCCTTGCGATGTCTGACCGTTGTTCACCATCAACGATCAGATCTGAACTTGATACATGTACTGGGGCAATTTACAAGTTATACCGGAGATCGACTGAAGCAGTGTTTATCTACTTCGCTGATGCATAGCAACAGCGTTTCGAAGGCTACCTGGCGTGACTTCAGACTCCGTCTATAACAAGCAAACGTTTTGAGTTTTTCCCCAGTATGGTCGCCACTATGTTAGCGCTCAAATCTACCTCAGGCTGAAATGAAGTAGAACTCAAGGCTACATCAAACCACGCTCAGCCTCGTAGCTAGCCCTACGAGGACAGGAGAGGGCTCTCTCCGTCAATCTCGAGAAAATAAGCAATAGGATGCGAGATGACTTACAATAAGAACTGATTTTAGGCTAGTAAAGAGATAGTTATGTTTGATTTTTGGTTTTTTGGGTTTTCGCTGGAGTAATGGGAAAACAAATTTTGGGTCCGGGGATAAGGTCAGACCTTTGCAGAGTTCAAGCTGGGGCGAGGTAGGTGATGATCTTGATGCTTTAAAATTGGATATATGGATAGATTAGATCGACGAGGAGCTGAAGAGGGCAAAGAAGAACTTGGATCCTCTCCAAACAGCTGAAAACATATAGAACTAACTGAATTCAAAGGCCAAGCACTGTAAACAATGGATTCAACCTTATTTCACTCATTCAACTTAGTTCAGAAGCATAATGAAAGTATGGCATACATTAAACATGAAGAAACTTACAGTAAACAAAGAAGAAACACCATCAAGAACAGAACACCACAAGGATCCCAACAAGTGCCGCAAAACCCCTGATCTTTCCTTAGCCAAAATATGAAAAATATGTACAATGATATCAAAAGTATCCCAAGAGTCCAACCTCTCCAACCTCCGAAAATGATTGAGAAATTACAATATATAGATCACTCTAACACCTTTCCCCACCTCTAGGGGTCGAATTCCCTCTTCAGGGATCAGTTTCAACCCATTCTATTCATGGAACTACAATCTAGGCAGCTAACAACTTGCCTCTAAAAGAGTGGAAACTGATCCATTACATGATTTTTACCCTTTTTGTGAGTGAATCTTCTAGAAGAGATAAAAATAAGCCAAAGTTACATGCCAAACATGAATTTACATCATAAAAACCCAAAAATTCTATCCATAAGCAAAACTGGTCCATACTAGATGAAAAACTGAGCTGGCAGCTGAATATTCAAGAAAAAATTCAAGTGGGTCGCTCCTGAGCCGTGTGGGTCGCTCATGTTCCAGGCTGAATTTGAGGTACTTCCCGGCATCAAAATTGAGCTCATGATAGCTCGTTGGAAAGCCCTGGATGTCTAATTGCCAACCCAAGTGGAATTTCTGAATTTGGAGCTTATTTGACCCTCCAAAACCTCATTCTCCCAAAGGTACGCCCTGCTGGTGCAAAAGGTGGCAGCAAGGTGGTTTTCATGGTGTTTTTGAGCTTTTTGACCATCCAGATTTCGATGAAATGCTAAGTTGACTTCAGAGGATGCATAATTAACCATGAAAAATCCAAAAATGTAAAAATTTCCTCCAGCAAGTGTCCCAAAAAAAGTGAGCGCATGAGCGCGCGACCCACGTAACTGAAAACCCTGTTTTTAGACCAAAAAATTTCAAAATGACAAAATTTTCTCCGAATTTGCTCAAATTCGGAGCGAAGACCCTCCATCATGTATCTTGCTCAGTAAATGAAGCCTCGGTCAAAATCCGGAGTGGATCAGGCCTTTTTCGCCATTTTAGTGCTTTCCTAGTGCATGCAGCCCCTGTGATGAAAACACTGTCTCGGTTGTATGATGTGTTGTTGTCAGTCATGATGTAGCAATGTGAGTGTTCAACCTGTTGAAAATGAGAAATGGGACCTTGGTGTCTTTGTCTCCATCATGATCCTGTGAATGTACCTACGCTGATGAAGAAGGCGAGACCCCTTCCACGCCATGTGGAGATAGTACTCGCGTCGCTGATGAAGTCAACGAGACCCCTTCCACCCCGGGTGGAGATAGTACTCGTCGTGATGTTGAAACAAAGCTCTGTGGCTTCTCTGATATGTTACCACTACTGGTGCACTGCTATGCTCCATCTCAGTGCATCAACCTCAACGATTGAGTCACTGTCCGACTCCTGCTCATACTCTAACTCTGTCTCTGACATGGCTTTGAACAAGATATGTGCAATATGTATACTGATATGAAAGCAGTGAAAACAAAGTTATGATGTGTGTTTCAACACCCAACAAATATCCCCACCATCAAAACACCATAAGGAAACAAACACTGATACCAGCTATGTTTTAGGTGGATTGAAATAGAAACACAGTCTCTGTTTTAAGTGCAAGTGAAACTTTACAAATGGTAGCAAGCAGCCCTTAGAATATTGGGTAAATTTTGTCAAAGAGAGCAATGCATCATATGACTGTGTTTGTCAATGGGCAATGAAAACAGAGTTACAAATGTCAATGGGCAGTGAAAACAAAGTTATGAAAACTTGTTATCAATGGGCAATGGGATATAATATGTCAATGAACATCATGGAACAAAGGTCATGACAGTGGTAAAATGATAATGAAGACCACATTGGTATAATGGATGTGAAAACAGTGGGCTTTGAACATACATGCCAAGGTGGATATATATCAATGATATAAGGTGGTAAAAATGCTCATAAAACCATCCATACATACTTTAAAACCCTGAAGAACAAATCAGCCATGTATGTAGGGTTTTACTCCTCCATTCAAATGTTTGAAGACTTCAAGATACCATCAACACATGAAAAACTACTGAGCAATGATAAAAACTTGTTTGCAAGTTGTTGGAGATGATTTGAATCAAAACTGGGTGCAAAACACACTTTTCTGGGCTTTGTTGTTTAAGTGGGTCGCTCTGCCCAGGTGGGTCGCTCCCATTCATTTTTACACTGTGAAAATTGCCCAAGTGGGTCGCTCCCCTCAAGTGGGTCGCTCTTGCCTCATAGTGCATTTTGCAGAAAGCTTTTGGAGGCCTTCCCGGTGTCCACATCGGGCGTGTGATAGCTCTTTGGAAATCTATTGGAGTCTACTTTCCAACACAAGTGGAATTATGCAATTTGGATTCCATTTACCCTGTCAAAAATCAAATCTCCCAACATTAGTCAAAATGAGCAGAATGAGGCTGCCTCAAGGCAGAGCGCTGTTGCAATCAACTTTTGAAGGTCTTCCTCAACTCCAAATTGAGCTCATGATAGCTCATGGGAAAGGTATTTCTGTCTAGTTATCATTTGACTCATCAAGAAAGTCAGTTGGCCAAACATTCTAGGAGAAAACTTGATTTTCCCAAGGTCACTTCAGAGGTGCATTTAATTCTCCTGAGGCAACGATATTTTTGACATTTCTCTAAAACCATGATACCTGTGTAAAAAGTGAAGGAGGTTTTTCTTCCTTGGCATGTTGTGGACAAAAACCTCTCTCAGTTTCCCAAATTGCATCTTTTATTGCTCTGAAACATCCTTTGAGTGAAACCGATCCCGATGTGTGGAACAAGGGAGTTTGTCGAAATGAAGCGAAACGAAGGGGATAAGGGGCTTCTAAATTCTTGGGGAAATTTTTATAAGTAGGGAAGGATGTTAGGAAGTAGGGGAAAGTGGAATCACAGAGATTGAGTGAGGGGAAGGGGTCCAAAAGGGCGAAACACAGGCCTAGCCTAGAAAATTGCCAAGTTTTGGCAAGAAACTAGGGTTTGTGGGAAAATGAGGAATTTGAGGGATCTCAGTGATGGGAAGTGTTTAATAAGGTATATTAAGGATAGGGAAAGGTGTGTGAACATCAGGATACAAGTTTTTCCGATGATTTGACCATCCAAGAGGAATTACCTCCAAAACCCTAGGAGAGGGAAATGGACCTTACCTAGGCACAACTGAAGCATGAACGAGATGTAAAATGACCCAATGAAACTTGACATTATGATGAAAAACCTCTGAATGATGGTACACTCAGCTGAATGGTGACATGGACTGACATTTAGACAAATTTGAAAAGAGTGAAAACCAACCCTAGACCTAATGCCTAGTGATCAAATTTTGCTTGAAGACTCATTGAAACGACAAAATTTGACCTTGACACTTTAAAATCACTTTGAAAGAGCATGTTTGATCACTGGAGGAAGGCTGCAAAGACTGACTCTAACAGGATCAACAAAGAAAAGATGAATATTCTCTTCTTTTTGGCCCTCCATGTCTAGTAAATTGTCTACTTCCAAGGCTTCAGCTTTGAGGAGTACATCTTCAGAGAGTTTCTTGGAAGCATCATCATTCTTAACAAAAAAGGAAAAATATTCTTCTTGAGAAGGTGGTATATCCTCAGTAGGAAAATCTTCTATCTGTTTCTCTCCCTCTTCTTCATCATCATCTGAACTGGAGGACTCATCATATTTGGCAGTGTTTTCCTCTTGTAGCCCTGGTATGCTTGGATTCAGTGGGCTGAACTCTGTGAAGAGGTTATTATATTCTTGAGCAGGGGTATATTCAATCGCTTCCTCTTTTTCAAGAGAAGGCTCCTTGGTTACAACCTGCTCAAAAATTTCTTTGTTTCTTTCCTCCTCATCCTTTGAGCTGAAAGTCTGTTGAGTCCAAATCACATGGAAACTATTACTGATGATCTGAAATGAAGCAGAGAAAAGATCCAATGAATCTTTACTCACTTATAGGCTTTGAAAACTCTCATTATCAGTATCATAAATAGTCTGCACTGGTTCATTACTTCTTTGAAGGAACTAATCTTCCTCGCATAAATCTGCTAATGATGATCCTGCAAAATTAACTTATGTTTGGGAAGCATCATCACTAGATAGATCAAAGTTAGGAGAATAATGAATATGAGTAATACTACCAATCAAACATACTGGGTTATCAACAGGTCCTTCTTCATTCTGATCTACAAAAGAACTTTCTAAATCTGTACAACAAAGTTCTCTATGTGAATGGGCAAGAGTATTTGTTTTGCAAAAAGTTTCAGAGATTGGCTGTTTATAAATAGTTTGATCTATCTCTTTTTCTGTCAAAGAGGAAGATGTTTCTATGTTCCTTTGAACAGGAGTACAACAGTTCTCTGCCTCTTGTGAAGATAGGTTTTGAGGCTGGATGTCTTCTTGAACCTCAGCTATAAGGGATGATGAATCAATGTTTGAGTTTTCAGGGATATCTTTAGGAATGTTCAGTATTTCTTGGTTCATTTCGTCCTCAACTGATTCATCTATGTTTTTAAAAATTTTCAATAGCATATTAAGCTCATGAATGGCTATTAAAATATCTTTAGGATGCATTTCCTCCAAAACTTCATCATTATCTATAATGTGTTTGGTGATGTTTTGTGATGGATCATAATATATTGCACCCCATGATAATGATGTAGTGTTTCCTTTATAGTTCTCATAAAACACATATTCAAGGTCTTTTAAAGAAAACAAACTACTAGATCTCAAGCATTCATACCAATCCCTAGCTTTTCCTTCTAATGTTAACATGAACATTTTCATAAGGCAATCTTCATGCCATTCAACTTTCACCCTCCATACATGTATATGAAATTTGATGAGATGTAATAGAGGGTAATCAAAATTTTCACCTTGAAAAACAGGCAGGTTTTCATCCCAATTCACCTGGGGCATCTTATGTGGAAACCCATGGATATGATCTCTACTCATTGGGGCATATCTTTGTTGTATCATTGGAATCATGTTTGTAAATCAAGAAAGAGGTCACTGTGTCTGGTCAATCAGTTTAGGGTCTTCTACGAGTGGAGTCATTTGGTCTTTTGGGAGTTTCAGAGTGTGGATTTTCCAGGTGGAATATTTTTAGCTCCTAAGGAGATAAAAAAATTTATGGTTCCACCACCATGTGTTTCTTATGGAGCTGCAAGATTTTTAGGAATTGAATTAGCTCTCAAGGGTGATCTAAAAACAGTTGATAGTTTAATCCTAGGAGATTTCCTAAGGATACTTTCTGGGTTATCAACTATCTCAGGTGAATCAGGGTCAGGATAGGCTCTAGTGTGAATCTTTCTAGGAGGCACTATGCAGTGTTTTTCAGACCCAAATAAAACAGAAAAGTTCAACCAGGTATGACAGTATTTAAAAAGGTCCACTAATCTGTTTACACAAATTTTAATCCTTCATTCCTCTAACTGAGTTTGAATGATATTATAAGGATAAGGGTTCTCCCTAGCAGAGTCTTAAGGTCTGTTAAGGATTGGGGAGTTTCCAAGTGGAAGTTCTTAGCTCCTAAGGAGGTAAAAGGTTTTATGGTCCACCACCATGTTTATTGGATACCAATCTGAAATATTTTGGTGTTTTCTGATTTATTTTTTAGTTGTGTGGTTTCTAAGAATGTCCTAACTCTATTTCAAAACTTAGCTATGGTTATGAGACAAAGATAGTCTACTCTTATGGCTAAGCCAGCTGATCTTTCAAGGTTAGATAAAGCCTTATGATAATCCTAGGGTTTTCCTAGCTTGTCACTGATTCAAACAAGTTTTATCATGATTACAATTACTTGTTAGTGCTTGAAAAGTTCGCTTTTACTCACAAGGTATTATGAAATTTTCAAGGGGAACCAGAGATTACAATTAGGTCGATCCCCATTGGAGTCGCCAGAAATGTTAGGAATCTGTAATTAGTAAGATTGGCAAAGTCCAATCATAGAAAAAACATCGTTTCAACCACTTTGGGATTCTAGGATCTAGCCCTCCTGAATTCAGAGAGGGATCTCTCAATAAGTGCAAAGATGAATTTGTCTTTGAAATCTTGGGTAATGATATTAGGCTAGTTATGAAGGCCTGAGGGTTTTTTTTTTTTGGATGGTTGAGCATGAATATTTCTTGAGTGGAAATTTCTGAATGCAAAGAGTTTCAAAGGTGTGAAGTTGCAAGAAAATAGGACAAGCTTTGGCCAGGAAGATAGATAATTGCAAGTTTTAGTCCATTGGGCTAGGGAGTCATAATAGGGTTTAATTGAAACAACAAGGGGCAAGAGTGGTCCATGGGGCAAGTCATCTATGTCTAAGGATATCTTTAAAGTTTGATTGATGGAATGAAATGATACAACAAGAAGGGGAATTAAACATATGAAGAACAAAGAGTAGCCTAAGATCAGGCAAGTACTTCTAAACTAGCTTGCTTTTGAAATATACTTAAGAAAGACATGAAAGTAATCTAAGATCAGGTAAGTACTTCTAAACTAATCTACTTTTGACGCACCTTCAATAGAAAAACATTTTTAAAAGAAAAGGAAACTTGAAAACAACTGTTGGAGAAGAAAATAGCGGGCAAGGCTCACCAGAAATCCTCTCCTAGCTCTGCTCTACTTAGTAACTTTCAAGAAAAACACAAAGATAGCAAAGAATGGCCTAAGATCTAGTAAGAGTTTCAACACTAGCCAGCTTTCAACACATTCCAAAGGAAACATTCAGACAGTCTTTGGGGATAAAAATAGGACCAGGGCACACCATATCTTCCTTAGTTCATCTCTACTTAACATATACTGAAAATAACATTGAAGAATAACAATTAGCTAAACAGGAGGATGAGGGAACGTCAAAATTCCTACTACTTGAACTAAATTAAATCATTCCTAAATAATACAAATTTTGAAGAAAACATTCAGATAAATATTTTTAGTCAGAGAAGGGTACTGATATACAATAGGTCATAACTCTATGCATGTTGTTCTTTATAAGAGAAGATGAACATAGTGAAAACAGAAATAAAAAAAACAATTCACAATAAGAAATAACATCACCGTCGACATAGACCAGGATCCCATAAATCAGCTTGTATTGATGCTCCAAACCAGTTACAGCTTTAAGTCCAATGCTTTAGTTTAGCAATCAACTACACTCCCTAGACTAACTAGTCTATCACAAGCAGAGCTCAATTGTATGTCAAAGTTTACAATCAGAAGTTTCCAGCTCAATTGTATGTCAAAGTTCAGCAACCAACCCAACCAACATTTTCTCATATTCTATAGAATTATTTATAGAAGAATGAGGAGGTGGGATCTAATAAAAGATCTCCAAGGGTATTTAATACAGTCTTTAAGGCTTCTCGACCTTTGAGAGGCTCGATGAAGAAGTTTACATAGGTGTCCTCTGTATTAAATAATTTACATTAATATTTAAGCTCGGTGAGAGCTTATGTTGACTTTTAAGGCTCTTTTTAGGATGTAATAACTCTACTGATATTTTTCGCATTAAGTTCTTTGGCAGAATTAACTCTCTGGCTGCGCTGAGGCAAATATCTGATTTTGATCAATAACTACGGCATCCATTTTAATGCTTGTGGCTACAGGTGGCTTTGTGGTAGCTGAGAGGAATTAATTTGCCTTAGACGTGGCGGTGGAGGCCATTCTGCTTGATAAACATTTAGGGTTTTCTTTTAAACTGCGTCTTAATTTGGAGGATTAGGCTTTTGATAATTAGTCTTAGCCGTAATCCCCAAATTGTCTTCAATATTTCTATTCTGTTGTCTTCTATCTTTGACACTAATACTCTTTTAATTTATTTAACTTTGTGTCTTGTTGATGTGTAGGCCGCGCAGGGCTCGTATGGCATCAATTCCCATGAAGCATCGATGAGACGTGGAGTAGAGCCTCGTGAATGGTTCCCTTTGATAAATCAAAGGCATGACAATCGTCATTCTCAGCCTTCATCTTTCTCTTTAATATGACGGAACAAACCATTCAAACCTGCAAAACACAAAATAATTAAGAAATCCTGCATTTGCTTGAGTAAAACTACTTAGAAGGATGTGGGGAGGAGCGTGGTCGTTAGATGGCATCATCCAACAGTCGAGATTAATTAAGAGCGGTTAAAAGGAGAGCAGAGGGAAGAATAAGTCAGAACCGTTGATCGCATAGAGATCAACGGTGGTGATTACATGCTTAAAAAGCCTCTTGGTGGATGGTGGATGGTGATGAAACCATGAGGAAAGATCTGGGACCGTCCGATCCAGACACATGGACGGTCCAGATCTAATCAGAGGATCGCAATCGGTGGGGAAAAACAAATTTTAAGAACGCATCTGATGAAAAGATCCGATGCGATCAAATGTGGACCGTTGATCTGAGGGCGAGATCAACGGCAGGGATGTTTTGATAAATGTGACTTACATTAGTTCATCCCTCGAGCTTCTTTTGAGTGCGATCACCGTTCGATGAGCCGACCTCAGATTGGATGACGCATGTAAATATCGCGCTGAACCCACAGTCGACATTTAACGTGAGGGGCGGGTGGGTTTTCAAAACTACTTAAGGCCACGTGTCGGCCTGTGGCATTGATCGCAATCAAATGGGGAAAAAAGCTTATCCCACAAAGGCGGTGTGATCAAACTGCTCCGGTTTTTGAACAGTAAGTGACCATGGGGACCACCGGGACGATTGATTTGTGGGTCGTCGATCTGCAGATCAGATCGACGGTGGAGAGCAATTTAAGCCTTGCACCGGCGGAAATCTTATTCAAACCCTGCAAAAACACAAAAAATTGATGTAAACAAAGGTTTCATATATCGGGATGGTTTTATATATACGAAGTGGATAGGCGCCCGACTGCGAGGCTTTGGTCTGTATGAAAAGCAATATGATCGGGGGCTATAATATACAAGGCTAATTGGCATCAGAGTTTTTTTTTAACGCACAAACAAATGCACTCCGTGAGTTGCTCCGATGTGATAAGCGATTAGGACCCTAGCACTTGGTTCTAGCGCTGGGGCACATGGAGGGGAAATGTTTTTGATTTAGCCCAAAAGGGCTTAGACCCATAGTCAAAATACTTGTTTTTTAGGACATTTTCAAGATGTTTAGAAGGATTTTGGGGGGTTTCGATATAGTTTAAAATGAATTTTAAACTATGGAAAAGGATTTTCATGATCGGAAGAAGGGGAAATATGGAAAACAGAGGATTTTTATGGAGGAAAAAGGGAGTAAAATGGAGGTTAGCTTTTCAAGTGAGGCAAGGGAAAAAAGGTGATTTTGCAGCAGTTTCTCATGAAATCAGCAGGATTCTAGAGTATAAAATGGGCACAATAGGGAATATTTTGGACAAATGGCATGAGGCCTTCAAGAGTCTTCAAGAGCCAACACTTTTTGCAATAAAATTTGTTCCTTGAAGGCTCCAAAAAATGATTTAGCCACGTTTTGGTATAACAAATTTTATAGGTGGCTAACAGACCCAACCAACTAAACTGATTGTCATACTCTTGCCTTCAACTGCCCTTATACATGCATCAAGCTTCATCCAAGTCTTATATTACCTGTTGGGTTTCATCCAACTCTCCTCGAGCTCTATTAAATTTTCTCTTTCACCAACCAATTCCCAAGACTCTCAAAACATAAAAGACAATAATGAGAAGCAAACAAGAAGAAAACCATGGAAAGCCAATAACAATACAACACCACAAACAAAGTGGCACGACCACTCATGAAACATAAGAAAAACTGTAAATAAAGTGCAAACAAATCATAAAGAAGCGAAAGCACAAAACTTCCAACATACACCACGACTCAATCCCCATGGGTACCCACGCTCCCAAGAGAAAGCTTAACCCAAGTCATCTTCAATATTTCATGTACATATATTTTTCCATGCAATCCCTGCATCATACTGCGATAAACACATTACTGTTAGTGCACAAATAAATATACAATATACCAATTAACTTACCTTGTTATGCCAAGCATACTACCTTGGAACTGAACACATACATATATCATCTCTCAAAGGACTCCAATCCTTGACAAATCCAAACATAACTGGAAACTAGTTGTTATAACTGTCAAATACATGCTCATGAATATAACACATATCCACATAATGTTATATGAAATCAAGGTTAAGAAGACTTCATGTATTCATGCAAAGCACTCATTCATTTGGAATTGTGATTTCCATGTAGAAATTTTAATACAATTGTGTATTGCCAGATTCTCCTGATCTAACAATTATATGCCACTGTTAAATACATAATCCTTCTACTTAAATTTTTGTGGAATTTTAATCGCCAATTGCAAACACATGAAGAAATATTAATCACACATAACACAGATGTTTTTACCAGGAAAGCGTAAAGCTAAAAACCCCACTATCATATATTATGTATATATCATGGATCATGAAACAATCTCATACAAGAATCTAATCCAAGAGCTCTTAGTAAAATATACAATCGTCTCACACTGTCATACAAAAATTGGCATAAACATGAACCAATTTACTGCCTCCTGATAGTCTGCCCCCACTGCGTAATCCCTGATGATCACAATCCATGAATGAATTAGATCTTTCCTTGCCTTGACTGCACAATCCTCATTGGCATCTCCAAAGTGTGTTTGGTTGCAAGTGTTTACCCACTATAGTCACAATTGATAGTCAAATTGTCCCTTTCACCTATCTCTCAACTAGGTCTCCACTGGATCTGACGTGCATGTAGTTAACAATAGTAACTCTTCATTTGCATGTGAGATCACTGTTGAGTCCCAAACTTGCATCTTTCTTATACACCTTTCTAGACCTTTTCCATTCACCTGGACCTTCTAAGTCATCAATATCATTGCATATTAATTATAAAAGAGCATTTAAAGTGGTTTTTAACTATGTTTTGTGTCTGCTGTTTGAATTAGATTTTTTCTCATTGAGCTGTGGAATCTTGTCACTTTTCGCAGCTGCTGCAACTTTCCGCAGCCATTTTGTTAAAGTCTATATTGCAGGTGTCTTCAGGAAAATTGAGCCACATGGGCAAGTTGGAAATGACATGGACATGGATCGAGTCCTATTGGCTCAGTCGAATTCACCTAAGAAGGCTGTGGTCAAAGGTAGCCAAGTGGTGGTCAACCGAAGAGTCCCACGGTGACAGAACTCTGTTTTTCATCACGTGAAGACTTGCGCGGCCATTTCTAAATCACGGGAGACATATAAACACTTGTAAACGGCTCCATGAGCCGAATCCAACAGCCACTTTCCATAGATTTAATCTTCACGACAGCCATGATGCTAGATTTTTGGACGTGATTGTTCACGTGTCTTCTATCAGCGCAGACTTTAGGGAATTATTTATATCACCCTATGTTATAAATAATGCATTCTCATATGCATAATAGTTAGCTCTGTAATGTAATTGCGTTGCCACTGTGCTATGACATTATTTCTCTGTTATGACCGCATTTTGAATATATAAGAAGACTCTATTCATAAGCACAATTCGTGTTTGATAGCTACTTCCCGAGGATTGTGCAGAGGGCCCCTGCACACGCCGAGGTTTTGTGTATTACTGTATAGTTTCATGCTTCATTTCCTTATGTTCATTGTGCCATAGTCATTCACGTGTATATATATTACATCTTTCATGGTATTTACGTTTCATCTTTGTCCATAATCTTTCATGCTTTACGTTTTACTTCTGTCCATAATCTTTCATGCTTTATATTGTTGTTAACTGATCAGTGTTTTTGTTCCAGATTAAAATAGGTAGCCCGGGTATTTGCACATAATTTTATAATGACTAATGACATGGAATCAATCTTGTCCTTCTGCTGATTTATTTTTTTTCTCTTAGTTTTTAATTCCAGCACTGTTTTATTCATTTCAGTTTTGTACATTTGCTTTACTAGTTAGATTAGATATTAAGCTGCTCATTTCATTATCAGTTACCTCCGAAAGCCATAGCGAGACTAATGGTGAGGGATTGCAGTATGAATGTGTAGTTTGATGTTAGTTTATTTTTCTGCAAGTTAGATATTAAATTGCTCATTTCATTATCAGTTACCTCCGAAAGCCATAGTGAGACTAATGGTGAGGGATTGAAATATGAGTGTGTAATTTGATATTAGTTTATTTTTCTGCAAATTAGATATCAGATTGCTCAAGTTGTTTATGATTACCTCCGAAAGCCATAGTGAGACTAATGGTGAGGGGTCAGAATATGAGTTGATGTAATTTGATTTTATTTTTACTTTACTTGCAATCTTTTCTTTGAGTACAGTTTCTTTTGTCTTTAGACAACAACAAGGGTAATGGTTTTCATGATCAATAGTTCACTGTTTTTTTAACTAGAATAGTGGCACATTTTCATTTTCTTTTAGGCATTAATTTTGTCATTGCATATTTTAAAATCCTTTTTAAGTTTGAAGTTTGGGAAATCATTATAAAGGACATCATTGCCTTGAACATTTATATCCATACTTGTCTTTTAGAATTTCCATCTCACATTAGGAAACCAACCAAGATAAAAAGAAAAAAACCAAAAACGATAAAAAGTAAGAGATAGGTTATCTTGCACATATAGTGCGCCACACTTCGTCAGCTTACGAATCCCGGATTGACAAATTAATGTAGCAATTTATGACACACTAAATTGACCAAACATTTTGGCGCCGTTGCCGGGGAAGTGTAACTAGGTAACCAATTTCTTAAAAATATATATATATAAAAGAAGGGAAAACTTGATAACTTCTTGAAGTATGCTCTCCTCTTGCACCTAGTGTGATCTAGAGGATCAGAAAAGAGAGTTATTGGTTCAATAATTTCTTAATTATGCTCTCTTCTTGCACTTAGTGTGACCTGGAAGATCAGAAAGAGAATTATTAGCCCAACTTAAAAATAAAAAAAATGACATGCATAGAGCAAGAGATTCTAGGGGAAGGTTTATAGCTAGAGCCAAGAGTTCGATTTTCACAACTCCATCTTCTTCAAGACATAGACAAGATTCACCACCATCTACCCCTAGCCTTAAGATTCTTGGAATTCAAGGAGCAGCTGAATTAGAGGATTCTCCTATACCACCTACTAAATCTCATTTAGAAAAGGACCCTTTCTTTACTTCTACAGGAGAGTATATTGTAATCAAAGAAGTAGAATCACCTGAAGAAGAAAAGGAAGAAACTCCCTCTCATCCTCCCTTGATAGAAGAACCAAAGGACTTTGAGGACTCTAAAGAAACTATCATGGTAGAGGAAATAATAGATGGATTCGGAGGTAGAGGTAGAGGTATAGGAGGAGGAAACAATGGAGACAACAATGGTGAAGGTAATAATGGAAGAAATAGGGAAGGAGACAAATTGTTTGGATTCCCTATAGTTGATGAGGAAACTCATACAACGATGAAAAACATCTCACCATCTGTCCTCCCCAAATTCTATGGATTGCGAAGTGAGGATCCTGAAACATTTCTGTTTGAGTTTGAAGTCGTGTGCCGAACCTATGACTATATGGAAGACTCTCAAAAACTCAAACTGTTTCCTTCAACATTGAAGGGATCCGCTTTGAAATGGTTCATGGGATTAGCCACCCAGTCTATTAAGACTTGGAATGATATGAAACAAACATTTTTGGATATATACCTGGACTATTGCATGCCCACCAATCACAAGGATGAGGTATTCAAAATGGTGCAAAAAGAAGATGAAAATTTGGAGGATTTACTTGAAAGATTTCAATACAACTTAAAAAGAGCAAATATGAACAACTTAGATCAGGAAACTTTGAAAGCCCTTCTATTAAAAGCCATTAGAGATGAATGGATAGATATTTTAAACATGATGGGGAAAGGAGATATTTCTCAACTTCCACTTCGTGACATAACAGAACTATGTGTCCATCTCTCAAGGGGAAAATCTAAAACGGGAAAAGGGCCTAGAGATCCTTCTCTTATCAGGGCTAACAAATTTGCAACTGGATCAGTAAGTAGGGCATAGATTGGCAATATGCTTGATGAATTAAAAATTGATATCCTAGGGAGCCTTAGTGAACAAATAGACACCCTTAAAATTCAAAACAAGCAGAAAGCAGAAACAGATGCTCTAGCCATCTTTTGTCCGAAATGTAGGAAGAAACATGCTTTAAGGGAATGTCCCTTGGATGAAAAAGTTGTAGAAACATGTATGATTTGCTCAGAGAATCATGAGACCAAGGATTGTCCTTCAATTCCTGGACTCAAAGTTGTCTTTCAAGAAGATCCAAATTCAGTAGAATCTCTCTGTTTTGTTGCAAGAAGACCTTGGCAGGGGCAACAAACTCAAGGGTTTAACAACCCTATGAATTCTCAACCCCCACCAAATTGGAATCCTTGGAAAAAACCTTGGCCCCAACATCAAAATCCATATCAGCCATGGGTACAAGGGATGCAAAATCCTTATGGGAGATTTGCTCAATTTTATCAATATCCTCCATCTTTTCAAAATCAACAAGCTCCACAACTTCCAAACCCAAATCCACAAATTTCATTGCCATTTCCACAACAACAACCTTCTTAGCAGAATCCAAATCCTCAACTCATGCTTCCATACCAACAAAAGACAAATCAACTTCCAGCTCAGCCATTTCCAAATCCTAACAATAAAAATCCTCAGAATACTTACATGATAGAAGGACAACAATTTCCTACCTATATGATTGTTCCTCTCAATGATGTACAACTCAGGTCTGGTAGAATTTTAGAAAAACATTCTATAGATGTCCAAGAGCAAGATACCTCTAAGGAGGACTCTCTTAAAGCCAATAAGGGTTCTGAGGAAACATCTCTTCAAAAATCAAAAATTCAAAAAGAGAAAGAAAAGTTAACCCCCACAACTCCTATAGTTGAGCAACCTGCATCTTCATCCACACCTCCTTTCCCTGAAAGATTAAAAATTGATAAAGGGGTGGAAAAAAAAATCTTGTTGCCTAACTATGATTTTCTAGATGAATTAAAGAATGTTTGTATCAAGATTCCCTTGCTACAAGCCATTAGAGAGATTCCTATTCTAGCAAAAAAAATAAAGGAGTTGAGTCTCAAAAGACCAGGAAGGAAACTAACAGATACAAGAAGAATCCACCTGGTAGGAAAAATTGCAGATATCATGATGGGAAAAATTACCATGCAGAAGTATGTAGATCCAGGTAGTCCAATTGTAAAGACACATATAAATGGGATAGAAATTCCAAACACATTGATTGACTTAGGGGCTGATATCAACATTATGAGTAGACAGACTATGGAACATCTAAAAATTCCTAATCTTCCTTTTACACCTACTTTACTGCAACTTGCAGATCGATCAGTTATCAAACCATATGGTGTATTAGAAGATATTTCAGTCTCCTTATATTCTTGGGAATATCCAGTAGATTTTATGATTTTGACTCCCAAGAGTAATCTAGGAGGGCACCCACTTATCTTAGGAAGACCTTGGCTAGCCACAGCCGATGCTTTCATTAGTTGTAGATCTGGGGATATGTACATTTCTAATGGTAATTCGACAAAGAAATTCAATTTGTATCCTCCAGCAAAAGCAATTACAGAAGTAGGAGACAATGAATGGGTTGATGATGAGGACATTATACAACCTGTCTTTACCATTTCTGAGATCAGTGAGGATAGTCAAATTCTGAACACATTAGAAAATTTTGAGACATCTTCAGAATATGACCTCACACAATTTTAGTTGGAATCTGACATAGAATATTTATCATCAAGACAAATGTCTCTTTACTCTATGGAAGAGTTTGGTAGTTCTACTATTGAGATTTTTCCAGGAAAAACATTGAATATCAACAAACATTTGGAAAAGTCACAACAAGAAGAACTAACCAAAATCATGCAAAAACATTCTACTGCATTTGCATGGGAGTATACTGACATGAAAGGTATTGATCCTAAGACTTGCATCCATCATATCTATATTGAGGAAAACAGTAGACCAATCAGACAACCTCAAAGAAGGATGAATCCAAATCTTAGGAGATAGTGAAAGAAGAGCTCCAAAAACTACTCAATGTAAACTTCATTTATCCAATTTCAGATAGCCGATGGGTTTCTCCTTTGGTTATAGTACCTAAAAAGAATGGTAAATGGAGGGTATGCATTGATTACAGGGAATTGAATAAAGCAACTTTGAAGGATCACTTTCCTTTGCCCTTTATCGATCACGTATTAGATACATTAGCAGGAAAAAAGTAATTTTCATTTTTGGATGGTTTTAGTGGCTATAATCAAATTCAGGTAGCACATGAAGATCAAGATAAGACCACATTTACCTGTCCATGGGGAAATTTTGCCTATCGAGTGCTTCCTTTTGGGTTATGTAATGCACTCGCAACATTCCAAAGAGCAGTACTAGGAATTTTTTCTGATCTAATCCATGATTGTGTAGAGGTTTATATGGATGATTTTACAGTTTATGGTAATTCATTTGAAGAGGCATTAGAAAAATTGGAAAAAGTCCTTATAAGATGTAAAGAAACAAACCTTTCATTAAGCCATGAAAAATGCTTTATGATGTTTACTGAAGGTATTGTTTTGGGGCATCATATTTCAGGAGATGGGATTAAGGTTGATAGATCAAAAGTTGAAGTCATCTCCAAGTTGCCTATTCCAAATTGTCAAAGAGATGTTAGAAGTTTTCTAGGATTTAATTGATACTATAGAAGATTTATAGAAAACTTTACTAAAATAACATCTCCACTCTTCAAACTGCTTACAAAGGATTGCGAATTCAAATGGGATCCTGATTGTCAATCAGCCTTTGAAACTTTGAAAACAAGAATATCTGAAGCACCTATCTTGAGAGGACCAAATTGGAAACTCCCTTTCCATATTTCTACAGATGCTTCAGATACACCTCTAGGAGCTGTGTTGGGTCAAAAGGATTTAGTCCCTTATGCCATTTACTATACTAGTAAAAATTTGACTCCCACTGAGTTGAACTATACTGTAACTGAAAAAGAGTTTTTAGCTGTTGTTCATGCAATCAATAAGTTTAGACATTATATAACAGGCTATGAAACTTTTATTCATACTGATCATTATGCGATTAGATATCTAATGAACAAACTTGTTACTAATGGCAGAGTGACAAGATGGCTCCTACTTTTACAGGAATTCAATATTACTGTGTTGGATAGACCAAGGAAACAAAATACGGTAGCTGATTTCTTGTCTAGGATTCAGAATACTAAAGAAGATTCACATGTAGAGGATAAGTTTCCTGATGAATACTTGTTTGCAGTAACTATTAAGACTCCTTGGTATGCATATATTGCTAACTATTTGGTTACAGGGAAATTGCCTCCACATTTATTTCCAAGTGAAAAAAGAAAGATTATTCAGGAGAGTTCAAAATATTCATGGATTTCTAACGAATTGTTTAAAACAGGGCCAGATCTTGTGATCAGAAGATGTGTCAGGGAAGATGAAATGCCTGATATTCTTAAGGCATGTCATGATGAACCATGCGGCGGACACTTTGCAGACAAAAGGATGGCTTATAAAATCCTCTCTTTAGGATATTATTGGCCTTCCCTCTTCAAAGATGCAAAACAATATGTCAAAAGGTGTGACAGCTGCCAAAGAGTAGGGAAACCTACCCTTTTAAATGAAATGCCATTGCAAACACAGGTACTCATCGAACCCTTTGAAAAATGGGCTTTAGATTTCATTGGACCTATTAACCCACCATCTAAGAAAAATAAGTATATATTGGTTTGTACTGATTATGTTACTAAATGGGTAGAAGCCAAAGCATTAGTGTCTGCTACTGAAAATTCAGTCGTTAATTTTCTTTATGAGGATATTTTTACTCGCTTTGGTGTTCCAAGAGAAATTGTGACAGATCAGGGAAGCCAATTCACATCCAACTTGGTGGAGAAGTTGATGGAAGAATACAAAATCAAGCACAGAAGATCTACTCCTTACCATCCGCAAGAAAATGGTCAAGTGGAGTCTACAAACAAAGTTCTTGAAAGTATCATCACCAAAACTGTTCATCTACATAGAAGAGATTGGGCAGAAAGGCTTCCTGAAGCCTTGTGGGCCTACAGAACTACATGGAGAAATACAACAGGACATTCTCCCTATGAACTTGTTTATGGGAAATAAATCCTGCTCCCCATTGAGTTCCAAGTCAAAACCTTCAAGATAGCAGTTCAGTTGGGGATGGATCTATCAGAAGCCCAAAAGCATAGAATGGAGCAGTTGAATGAGCTATATGAGATCAGACAAGAGGCAATTTTAAGAACTGATCTAGTTCAATATTAAAGAGCTAAATGGCATGAAAAATACATAAAAGAGAAGAATTTTCAAGAAGGAGATTGGGCATTGCTATTTGATTCCAAGTTTAAAGATTTTAAAGGAAAATTTCAGACTCATTGGCTTGGGCCATATGAGATTGACAAGATCTTTAGCAATGGAGCGGTAAGAATCAAGACCATTGATGAATTTCAAACTCCTCTTATTGTGAATGGCCACAGATTAAAAATCTATCATAAGCCACTCTCAAAAGAGGAATTTGTAAAAAAATTTCAAGAAAATTCTGCAATAAGGCTGGTAAAGAAGAATTCTTCTTCTCCACCAGCCTAGTTTTTGTTCTTTTTAGCTTAAAAAAAAAATAAAAAAATAGTATAAGCCTGAAAACCAATCACTGATTGGCAGTCTTATACAGAAAATGTAGGGTGAAAATCAAGAACACCTGACACCCTATATTTTCCAAAAAAAAAAAATTCTCTCTCATTTCATAAGTTTTATGACAACCCACTCCATTCCATTCCACTTCACTTCATTTCATTTCACTTCATTTCATCTATTTCATTTCATTTCACCAATAAAATTTTCTTTCATGACCATTTTCATTCAGTCAGTTATCATCCATCTATTTCCATTCACCCAAATAATAGCTGTGTCAGTTTCCGTAGCTGACACCTGTTTCCGCAACTGACACCAATTTCCGCAGCCAAAAACAGTTTCTGCAGCTACCACTCTATTTTTCAAAAAAATGTACAACCAGATGTTAGTTCAACAATCATGAAAAAAAATGCAGGTATGAAGACATATTATGAAGACATGGGGCATTCAAAGACATCAATGAGGAGCAACTGATTGAAGACCAATGAAAAATGGCAAGAATTCCAAGGTATGAGTAAAAATTTATTTCAAATAGCATTCAAGCACATTTTTACATAGTTATAAACCATAGCTCCATTATATGCAATGATTGTGCTGACAAACTCCGTAACCATTCCACGATTTCTATATGATCCTCCCACAATCCTTGCATTCATTTTCAAACGGTCCCATAATCAAGCCTCCGATCTTCACTCGTACTTTGATACTCCACATGTAATGATGAAACGTGGTTGATTTGACTACGGCTTCTTTCAACCGCATAAAATCCGTAGCCGTTTCATAAACGTGCTTGCATTTACTCTGCAACCACCCAATTTTAAATATTTCTGGATGCATTCTACTCCTCCTACTGTTCTATTGATCTCACAGCTGCATTTCCACCATGCTCGCGTAACCCTTCTCTGTTCCGCTTCACCCCATTTTGTTCTCTGTTACACTACATTCCGTATACCTATTCTCTGATATTCGATTACAGTCACTGGTCTCCTTCATAAATCGTGCTCATTTCCAATCATTCAGCCATATTACCTCCGTTAAACCCTCCTCACGCAGACGAGTTTTAAAGAGTAGAAGGAATGATGGGTCAGTTGTTGAGGACAGAACCAGAGGGACCCAAATTCATGGAAGGATACCCGCAAGTCAAAGATATATTGAAAAAGGAAAAATGGCTTCGGTTTATTCAAAATTTTAGAGGCTACCATAAAGAGGTGACAAAAGCTTTTGCAAGGTCTTTCAATGGTCTGGAGGTAGAAATTGGGGACCTCAAATTTACGGTGAATGAGGCATCCATAGCAGCTGCTACAAAACTCCCTCAAGAAGGTGAACGCTGGTTCAAGAACAAGAGCATTAGTGATGAAGCCTGGAGAGTGATCCTACGTAACCCAGGTATGGATGTAACTATTTTTAAAAAGGGAATTCTTGTTCATGCTTTAAAAGAAGAGTGGGCTAGTCTACTGTTGGTCATTCAAAAGTTTATCACCTGTGAGGGACGTTTTGGATCAATGTATATGTATCATACCCAATTTTTGATGAATTTTCTAGACAACCAGACCCTCAATCTGCCATAATTTTTATTAAATAGTTTGAAAAAGATGTCTATAGCCGTCCAAAAGCATCTGGGGAACATAGAACCACATTTGTATCACCACGGTCTTGCGAAAATTTTGATTGAAAAATAGTTAAAAGAGAAAAAGGACACATGGGAACAGTTTTTAATTAGTAATTTCTTTGAAGAACCCCAAGAAACTCCTGAAGGCAGTACACCAAAAAGAAGGAGAACACGTGATAAAACTCAAAGTACTCCTACTAACACAGTTGAAATAACTAGTAGAGAGGAAAGACTGTCTAAAAGGAAGAAGGAAAAGACTGAAGAGAGAAAAAGCATTGAGGCTGTGAATCAAACCCCTTCTTCAAAAGAAGACCATCAAATATTGTCTGAGAGACTAGTTCACCTTCAGGAACAGTCATCTATGGCCAAAAAGAGAGGAAAAGAAAAACAAAAGGACCCCATTTTATTGATTTGGGAGAAGGAACACCTGAACAAACTCCAGTTGGCCATAGTCCATCTCATTCTCAGTCAGACATTGAACATATTCCATCTCATTCTCAGCCAGACGTTGAACATAGTTCACCGCATTCTCAGTCAAATGTTGAAACTAGTCCTCAAGATGTTGACATGAGTCCTTTTCAGCCAGATTTTGAAGACAATTCTCCTCCACAGTATTTTGGGGACAGCCCAAGGAAAACGACACCTGAGATAGATCCAAAGCAGCAAGAGGTGTACGATTACATATAATCCTTAGAAAGGACAACCATAGACCCCAGCACCTCATCCACTCAGCCTCACACAGCACAAGAAGCTCTAGTCCAATCATTGAAACAAGAAGTCTTTGAGTTGGAGGTTTTAAATAGACACATTAAAAATGAAAATGAGGCTTTAAAGGAACAAAGAAAATTGGACAAGATCATTCATAACAATACCATGCTACATCTAGGACTGTGGCAGAAAAAGAACAGGAAATTGAAGAATAAATGCCAGAAGATAAGTAGAGCACTGATTAATCTTAAATTCAGATGCTTAATGAAGAAGCCCAGGATGTTAGCAGCACCAAGGAAGAGGAGAAGAGGACTGGATGTACTGGCAGAGGTATCAAGGCATATGAATTGAAGAAGGATTATCAAAATTTTGGTTGCATGAGGACATGCAACACCTTCACAGTGGGGGTATGTTGAGTCCCAAACTTGCATCTTTCTTATACACCTTTCTAGACATTTTCCATTCACCTGGACCTTCTAAGTCATCAATATCATTGCATATTAATTATAAAAGAGCATTTAAAGTGGTTTTTAACTATGTCTTGTGTCTGTTGTTTGAATTATATTTTTTCTCAATAAGCTGCGGAATCTTGTCACTTTCCGCAGCTGCTGTAACTTTCCGCAGCCACTACAACTTTCTGCAGCATTTTGTTAAATTCTATATTGCAGGTGTCTTCAGGCAAATCGAGCCACATGGGCAAGTTGGAAATGACATGGACATGGATCGAGTCCTATTGGCTTAGTCGAATTCACCTAAGAAGGTTGTGGTCAAAGGTAGCCAAGTGGTGGTCAACCGAAGAGTCCCACGGTGACAGAACTCTGTTTTTCATCACGGGAAGACTTGTGTGGCCATTTCTAAATCACGGGAGACATATCAACACCTGTAAATGGCTCCATAATCCGAATCCGACAGCCACTTTCCATAGATTTAATCTTCACGGCAGCCATGATGCTAGATTTCTAGACGTGGTTGTTCACGTGTCTTCTATCAGCGCAGACTTTAGGGAATTAGTTATATCACCCTCTGTTATAAATAATGCGTTCTCATACGCATAATAGTTAGCTCTGTAATGTAATTGTGTTGCCACTGTGCTGTGACATTATTTCTCTGTTATGACCGCATTTTGAATATATAAGAAGACTCTGTTCATAAGCACAATTCGTGTTTGATAGCTGCTTCTCGAGGATTGTGCAGAGGGCCCCTGCACACGCCGAGGTTTTGTGTATTATTTTATAGTTTCATGCTTCATTTCCTTATGTTCATTGTGCCATAATCATTCACATGTATATATATTACATCTTTCATGGTATTTAAGTTTCATTTTTGTCCATAATCTTTCATGCTTTACGTTTTACTTCTGTCCATAATCTTTCATGCTTTACGTTTTACTTCTGTCCATAATATTTCATGCTTTACGTTTTACTTCTGTCCATAATCTTTCATGCTTTATATTGTTGTTAACTGATCAGTTTTTTTGTTCCAGATTACAATAGGCAGCCCGGGCATTTGCACATCATTTTATAATGACTAATGACATGGAATCAATCTTGTCCTTCTGCTGATTTATTTTTTTTCTCTTAGTTTTTAATTCCAACACTGTTTTATTCATTTCAGTTTTGTACATTTTCTTTACTAGTTAGATTAGATATTAAGCTGCTCATTTTATTATCAGTTACCTCCAAAAGCCATAGCGAGACTAATGGTGAGGGATTGCAGTATGAATGTGTAGTTTGATGTTAGTTTATTTTTTTGCAAGTTAGATATTAAATTGCTCATTTCATTATCAGTTACCTCCGAAAGCCATAGCGAGACTAATGGTGAGGGATTGACGTATGAGTGTGTAGTTTGATATTAGTTCATTTTCTTTCTGCAAATTAGATATCATATTTCTCAATTTGTTTATGATTACCTCTGAAAGCCATAGCGAGACTAATGGTGAGGGGTCAGAATATGAATTGATGTAATTTGATTTTAGCTTTACTTTAATTGCAAATCTTTGGATTTCTTTGAGTACAGTTTCTTTTGTGTTAGACGACAGCAAGGGTAATGGGTTTCATGGTCAATAGTTCACTGTTTGTTTGAATAGTATAGTGACACATTTTCATTTTCTTTTAGGAATTAATTTTGTCATTGCATATTTTAAAATCCTTTTTAAGTTTGAAGTTTGGGAAATCATTATAAAGGACATCATTGCCTTGAAAATTTATATCCATACTTGTCTTTTAGAATTTCCATCTCACATTAGGAAACCAACCAAGATAAAAAGAAAAAAACCAAAAACGACAAAAAGTAAGAGATGGGTTATCTTGCACATATAGTGTGCCACACTTCGTCAGCTTACGAATCCCGGATTGACAAATTAATTTAGCAATTTAGGACACACTAAATTGACCAAACAATCACTCCATGTGAATTAATTTAATATTTAATTCACTGATCTCTCACTAGTGTATCTTTAGTTACAACTAGCACAATTGAGTTAAACTACTTTACAACTCAAATAACTACACATCCAACTCTGTTACAACTTTGTATCACTCAGTTACAATGAAGTCCACTAGAATATCCCACTAACCAACCTTTGAACTCAAATTTCCTTTAGTTAACTGGTTTTCCACATTAGTTAACTGAAATCAAGTGCTTCAAGAGAATATATTATTATTTATTGTCTAATTATTGTTAAGAGATAACAATAATCAACATGCATTCTATTATTAGACATGCAATCAACAAAATGTCTTCGCACATGCATTCTAAAAATAGACGCCCATCCATCCATATAATTTTCTGAATTATCTATAAATATATTACTACTAAAAATAAAATTTGATCCAAATTATAAAAAGAGACATATCACCTAAAAATAGCCTGCGAGCCCCACCTAGTGTAGGTTCTTAATTTTCACTAGGATCATCATCTTGTTGAATCACAACACTCCCTCTCAACAAGAAAGGGATTATACTTCACCCCAATCCTGTCTCTATGGCATTCAAATTTGCTCTTGGTGAGTGCCTTCGTCAGAATATCTACATCCTAATATTTCGTAGGAATGTACTGAAGCAACATGATCTTCCGCTACACACAATCTCTGATATGATGATACCAGATATCTATATGCTTAGATATATCATGAAACCCATGATTAATCAAGAGTTTGATGCAACTTTGAATATCGCAATGAATCATTGTAGGATCTAAATTAGAATTGAACAAACCGACCAAGATCTTTCTCATCTAGATAGCCTCACATGCAGCTTGACTTGCTGCCATGTATTCCACTTCCGCTGATCTGAGTGCCATGTATCTCTGTTTCTTGTTGTACCAAGAAAAAACTGTAGATTTGATACTGAAAACCCATCCTGATGTGCTCTTTCTGTCCATTGGGTTTTCCTCCCAATATGCATATGTGAAGCCATGCAACCTCACCTCATCCATTTTTTTTGTACCATAATACATACTCAGATGTGCCCCTGAGATATCTTAGGACATGCTTTCCTGCGTTCCAAAAGATCTTAGTATTCTTAACCATCGCTTGACTAAGTTGGTTTATCGCATAGAATATGTCTAGCCTTGTATTAACTAAATACATGAGTGAACCCACCAACTATTGATAGGCAGTAGCATCCACTACCTCTCCAGATGTAGCATCCTCTTTCCTCTAGTTTTATGGAAGAGGAGTATCCATGGGTTTGCAACCCTCCATGTGAAACTGACCGAGTATCTCCCTTACATACTTGCCTTGAGACACAAACAGTTCACGTTCTCACTGCCATATTTCTAATCCAAGGAAATAGTGAAGGAGGCCCATATCCTTCATCTCGAACTCCTTTGCAAGGTTCTCCTTGCATGAGTGTATCAAATTCTCATCACCAGTCAGTATTAAATCATCAACATAAAGAAAAATGATTAAAATCTTACCCTCCACCACAATCTGGTATAGGTTTTCATCTGCCTCACTCTTGGTGAAGCCAAGTCTAGTGAAATAGTTGTTGATCTGAGTGTACCAAGCACGGGGTGATTGCTTCAACCCATACAATGCTCTTTTGAGTTTTCACACATGTGACTCACTGCTGAAGATCTCAAATCCTTCAGGTTTCTCAATGTACACTTCTTCCTTAATGATCCCATTATGGAACACAATATTCACATCCATCTAATGAATGTGCCAACCCATCTGTGCTAAGAGAGAAAGGATGTTCCTTATGGAAGAATAACATGCGACAGGTGCAAATGTTTCTTCATAATCAATCCCCTCGATCTATGAGAAGCCCTAGACCAAAAATCTGGCCTTGAATTTCTGAACACTCGCATTAGCAGCTTGCTTTACCTTGTAGATCCATCTTGAACCTACCACTAATTTATCAAGCGGCCTTGGAACAATATCCCAAGCACTTTTTCTGACAATGGAGTCATACTCCTCCACCATTACATCTACCCATGTGGGATCCTACACTGCTTCTTGAAAGGAAGATGGCTCAATCACAATACATTTACTCATGAGAGCCACGTATCTAGTGATTTGGTCAGGAGACTGTCTATGTCTACGATGTGAAGTAGGGACTCTTACATTCTGTGCTGCATCAAGCTTCAGCCTCTCAACTTCTATGGTATGCCTTCTTCCAGTTCTGATGTTTGGCTCTACGTGAGTGGACTCCTCCACTCCATGAACCTCCTCCTGTGGCTGATCCACATCTAGAGACTCATCTTTGGGAACAAGAAGTTCCTCCTCTACATGCAAGTCTAGCTCCCTCTCAAGCGACAAATTCATGGCTTTCTCCTCATTGAATTTTATATCATGTTGCACCATATTCATTCGACTGTTTGGAAAATACACACGATAATTATGGGGTGTTTCTGTGTACCCCAAAAATATCCCAACTTCAGTAGTCGACTCTAGCTTCTTCCTGGCATTCTTGGTCACATGCACATAAACAAATGAGCCAAAAATCTTATAGTGAGAAACATCCGGTTTCTTAACAGTAAAACCTTCTTTAGGTGTACTCATTCCAAGTACTCTATGAGGACAACGATTTTGCACATAAACCACAGTGTTGCATGTTTCCGCCAAAAAATGCATTGCTAGGCCCTGATCATGCAACATAGCTTATGCAGCACCCATGATCATTCTGTTCTTCCTCTCTGTGACCCCATTCTACTATGGGTTATGAGGCACTATGAGTTCTCTTCGAATTCCTTACTTGATACGGAAGTCTTTGAATTCATTTGAGATATATTCACCACCATTATCGCTCCACAGAGCCTTCACTTATTTCCTTGACTCTTTCTCCACTAATGATTTAAACTCACAGAACTTTGAGAATGTTTGATCCTTCTTTTGCATGAAGAAGATCCAACATATACAATAATATTCATCAACAAAAATAACATAATACCTATGTTTTGCTGTTGAAGCAACTGAGAATGGCCCACACATGTCTGTGTGAACTCTCTCTAGGATCACTGAAGCACAGTTCTCCTTTTCATGAAAGGTTGTCTTCACAAAATTACCCATAGTACATCGCTTTCACTGATCTATCTGCGCAAGTGTACCCTTGGGAATTCTAGTAGAAATTTGTTGGAAAATTTTCAGGGCGTGATGGTGAAGATGGCCCAATCGCCTGTGCCATAATTCACCCTCATCCTGGCTCACCACTTCTTCTTTTCCCACCATTGCAATGCAGCCATCTACCTATAGCTTGTAGAGATTCTTGACTTGAATCCCTATCCTCTTGGTTTTACCCATTGTTTTATGTCATAGGAAAGATTTTCCATAGTTGAAAACAATGTCATAACCTCTGTCCTCCAACATCGCGACTAAGACCAAGTTTTCTTCAGACCTGGAACATGCATAACATCTTTCAACAGAAATGGTTTACCTAACTCCCTCTCAAAGGTAATGGTACTGATTCCGGTTGCACTGTATTTTCCATCTTCGCCCATCTCTATATGAATTTGGAGATCTTTCTCCTCCAAGTCACTGAAAAGCTCCTTATCTCCCATCATGTGGAAGGAAGCAACATTATCAAGATACCACACCGATCCCATTGCACTTTAAAAAAAGCATGTGATCAAAGAGAAATCAAGTTCAAATTGTGAGGCAAGGGCCTCACCAGCTGCAGCTCCAACAACTTTCTTGTTCTTATTTTTCTTTGGGCAATTAGTGGCGAGATGCCCATGTTCGTGACAATGAAAACACTTCACCTTGGACAAATCCAACTTCTTTCCTTTAGCCTTGGATTTTGAGTGGAATTTCTTCCCCTTCCCTTTCCTTGCCTTGGCAGCCAAAGCACAATCCTCTTCATCATCATGCTTTGATGAAGATCCATCTCTGGTGTTCCGCCTGAACTCCTCCTGCACTAGATTCGACCAAAGTCGTGCACAATCTGGTGTTTTTTCCCGTCCGTTGACAGATTCTTGATAAATGTGCCAACTCTTAGGAATTCCCAAGAGAGCCAAACTCACAAAATCATCATTAGCAACCGTGATTCCCACACTTCCCATTTCATCCTAACATTGGATAAACTTTGTGAGATACTTAGGAATATTGTCACCCTTTTCCATTCTGATCCTTCTGAGTTTATCCTTTAGCACCAATTTCCTATGGTTGCTGGGATTTGGAAAAGATCCTTTAAAGCCTTCCACATTGAAAATGGAGTGGATTTCCCATGAAGGCTTGAGACAATATGGTCCCTCACACCTTCCAACATAATCCTTCTCATCTTTGCTACTTTCTTTTTCCAGGCGTCAAGTAATGCAACATCCATTGAAGTGGGCTTAGGAACATCATTGTCGAAGAATTCCTTCAAGCCATTTTCTTCAAGCACCGCCTCCATCCTATCCTTCCATGCAATGTAGTTCAAGATATTCTTGAGTGCATACTCTAACTTAAAACCATTGAAAGCCATTTCGATGTTTACTCAACTATCGCACCAGGAAATGCTTGCAGCAAATTCGAATTGTTTCCACCAACAAACTTAGCTACTGCTTCAGTATTGCAATATTATTTGCTCCGATACCATGTAGAAATTTTAATACAATTATGTATTTATGGATTCTCCTGATCTAACAATTATATTCCACTATTAAATACATAATCCTTCCACTTAAATATTTGTGGAATTTTAATCGCCAATTGAAAACACATGAAGTAAGATCAATCACACATAACACAGATATTTTTACCGGGAAAGCATAAAGCTAAAATCCCCACTATCATATATTATGTATATATCATGGATCATGAAACAATCTCATACAAAACTCTAATCCAAGAGCTCTAAATACAATATACAATTGTCTCACACTGTCATACAAAAATTGGCACAAACATGAACCACTTTACTGCCTCCTGATAGCTTGCCTCCACTTCAAAATCCCTGATGATCACAATACCTAAATGAATTTTATCTTGCCTTGCCTTGACTGCGCAATCCTCATTGGCATCTCCAATGTGTGTTTGGTTGCAAGTGTGCACCCACTATATTCACAACTGATATTCAAATTGTCCCTTTCACCTATCTCTCAATTGGGTCTCCACTGTATCTGACATGCATGTAGTTAACAGTAGTAACTCTTCAGTTGCATGTGAGATCACTCCATGTGAATTAATTTAATATTTAATTTACTGGTCTCTCACTAGTGTATCTTTAGTTACAGCTAGTTACGACTAGCACAACTGAGTTTAACTCACTTAACTGAGTTAAAATAATTTACAACTCACATAACTACACATCCAACTCTGTTACAACTTTGTATCGCTCAGTTAAAATGAAGTCCACTAGATTGTCAAACCAACCAACCTTTGAACTAAAAATTCCTTCATTTAATTGGTTTTCCACATCAGTTAACTGAAATCAAGTGCTTCAAGAGAATATATTATTATTTATTGTCTAATTATTGTTAAGAGATAACAATAATCGACATGAATTCTATTTTTAGACATGCGATCGACGAACTGTCTTCGCACATGCATTCTAAAAATAGACGCCCATCCATCCATATAATTTTTTCAACCATATATAAATAGATTACTGCTAAAAATAGACTTTGATCCAAATTCTAAAAGTAGACATATCACCTAAAAATAGCCTGCAAGCCCTACTTAGTGTAGGTGCTTAATTTTCACTAGGATCATCATCTTGTTGAATCTCAACATTACAAACATAGCCAAAGTAATTATTAACCAATTCCTTTCTTTTATCTTGATACAATTGAGTCTTATTACATGCTATCACATCACCCATATGTTATTTATATGAACAAGTCAACTGTTACCTTGTCACACTAATATCGCATTATATCAATTCATATTAACATGATACTAACCTCATATATTTGTTAGGGCTACTCTTCCCACTTGATTCCTCATAAAACATGAACCTCTTCATGCCATTCACTTGCATAACTAATGATTCCTCCACAAGAATTATCCCTTTTGACCCTGTCAAACAATGACATACATACAAACATATAAACATTAGCATAAAACAATAATGATTCCTGACGACCCTGTCAGACAATGGCATACATACATATGTGTATACACATATAATCATTAGCATAAAGTAATCATGATCCCTGAAGACCATGTCATACAAAAACATGCGTACACACACACACATATCATCATAATCATAATCACAACATAATTACTAGATATCATAAGGTCTATGTTAAGATAAATCCCTTTATTCATGTATAACATGCACAACATGTTGGGTGTGGAGCCCGATTACCTTGTTTATTTTGTATCAGAACGTTGGACCCCTGTACCTTAATGGGGCGACAATGCCGCCCATAATTGAACGCTGCCTGGGGGGTCTAGGGGGGGCGGCTGCGAATTTATGAAGTGCCCCCCCCCCCCCTCCCTTGGTGGGGGGTTTCGGGGGCAACGCCCTGAAGCTAAAAATAGATATAAAATTGCCTTGTAAAAGTATAGTAATTTCTAGGCAATCTGGGTCGTTCATTAGACAGATGATCTAACAGTAGAAGTTATGTTTAGTTTAGGGTTTTTTGCCTTAGAAGGAAACCCCTCTCTTTGCATGAGGGTATTGTATTGCGGCTCTGTATGGTATGAGTATTTCTCAGAGCGAGAAATAGATAGGGAGACTGTGAGAGAGAACAAAGGATATTGCAATGGATCTATTGTAGGTTGTGTCTCTTCATTTTGCTGGATAATAGGAAGGAAGGACTGGCTGTTCGAGGTGGACGTAGCCCAAACTGGGTGAATCATGTATATATGTGTCTTTCTGATTTTATGTGTTTTGTGTGCTTGTGTTTTCCGCATATTTTATGTGTTTCATTTCTCTGTAATATATATAATTTTCTAACAACTGTTATCAGAGCCGAAGGTATATTTGGCTGATAAACTCGCAGGAAAGAAGGGTTCCTGATTCGAGTGGGAGCAATGGCGAAAAATGGTAATTTTAGGGTTGAGAAATTTAATGGCCAAAACTTCCCGTTGTGGAAGATGAAAATGGAATATTATCTGTATTAGAAAGATCTATACCTACCATTGAGCGGAAAAACAAAGAAGCCGACGGCTATGACAGATGTAGAATGGGAGATTCTCGATAGAAAGGCACTTGGAATAGTATGGTTGTGCCTTGCGGCGTCGGTAGCCTTCAATATTTCGAAGGAAAAAACAACAGAGGTTTTGATTAAGGCGTTGGCGAAATTATATGAAAAACCCTCAGCCTCAAACAAGGTATTTCTCATGAAACGTTTATTTAATATAAAGATGTCAGAAGGTGGATCTGTTGCAGACCATTTAAATGATTTTAATACAGTTACCAGTCAGTTAAGTTATGTAGGAGTAAAATTTGATGATGAATTTAGGGCTCTTTTATTTCTGTGCTCATTTCCAGAAAGTTGGAACGGTTTAGTTATGGCCATTAGTAACTCTGTCTCTAGATCTAGTACTTTAAAGTTTGATGATGTTGTCAGTGCTATCCTTAGCAAGGAAATGCAACGGAAAAGCTTGAGTGAGACATCGAGTAATGCTTTGAGTGCAGAGTCTAGAGGAAGAAAAATGGAAAGAGATTAGGATATTGCAGTAAATCAAGGAAAGGTAGATCCAAGTCCAGATCGGGGATAGTGTGCTAGAATGCGGAAAGAAAGGACACCTGAAGAAAGACTGTAGATCTCGAAAGGGAAAAGAAGGAGACACACAACAAGAAAAAAATCATGAAGCAAATGTGACAGGTGATGTGTTACAATATGCTTTTATTCTTTCTTTCGAAAATTTTACTAATTCTTAGGTTGTAGATTCATGGGCCTCATTCCATGCCACACTTGATAAGAAATATTTTCATGACTATGTTCAAGGAGATTTTGGACAAGTTCATTTGGGTGATGATAAACCTTGTAAAATTGTTGGAATGGGTAAAGTTCTTGTAAAACAACAGAATGGAAACCAATGGTTATTAAAGGAGGTAAGGCATGTTCCATATCTGAAGAAAAATCTAATTTCAATAGGGCAATTAGGCAGTGAAGGTTGTGTGAAAACTTTCACAGATAAAACTTTGAAGTTCACCAAAGGAGCCCTAGTAATAGAAAAAGGTGAAAAGGTTGGTACATTGTATTTATGCAATGGTATTTCTAACTCCGTTAATGCTTTAACTTCCAAAGGAGTAGATGCAAAATTATGGCATCATAGGCTCGGACACATGAGTGAGAAGGGGATGAAGATTCTTCACTCAAGAAATTTGTTGCCGGGTTTGAAGAATGTTGATTTGGATTGCTGTGAGAATTGAATTTATGGAAAACAGAAGAGAGTCATATTTCTCAGAGTTGGGAAAGAAAATAAGAGCGAAAAATTAGACCTGTGCATACAGATGTATGGGGACTTGCTCAGGTATCATCTCTTGGTGGCTCTCGTTATTATGTTACTTTTATTGATGATGAAACTAGAAAAAATTGGATTTATTGTATTCAGAATAAATATGATGTATTTGATACTTTCAAGAAATGGAAATCTTTGGTTGATATTGAGACAGGAAAGAAGTTGAAGTGTCTCAGATCAGACAATGGAGGTGAATATTGCAACAAAGAGTTTGATAGATACTGTTCAGAGCATGGAATTCACAGAAAGAAGATAGTTCCAAGAACACCACAAGAAAATGGTGTGTCAGAAAGGATGAACAGAACAATCATGGAGCATGCAAGGTGCATGAGATTGCATGCAGGATTGCCTTTACAATTTTGGGCAGATGCTATAGATACTGTTTTTATCTAATAAACAGAGGGCCTTCAAGTTCCTTGGATGGTGGTATTCCAGAGGAAGCATGGACAGGTAAAAAGGTAAACTACGCTTATTTAAAACCTTTTGGTTGTGAGGCCTTTGTCCATATTATTAAAGAAAACAGAGAAAAGCTTGAGGCAAAAACAAAGAAATGTACCTTTATTGGATATGGTGTTAATGATTTTGGTTATCGCTTATATGATTATGAAAATAACAAAATAATTAGGAGCATAGATGTAATATTCAATGAAAAAGTCTTGTATAAGAACCAGTTGTAGGAAAAGAAACAGGAAAAAGAAAACAAAGAATACACAGTTCTTGATAAGATCACAAAAAAAGTAAAGGTGTCTGAAAATAATAATAATCAACAGCCATAATAACAACAACCACCACAACAGCAACAGGCACCTCAAACACTTGAAAGTGGTGTTAGAAGATATACCCGGATAAGTAGACCCCCTGAACGATACTCTCCTTCATTATATTATTTATTGTTGATTGATTCTAGTGAACTTGAATGTTGTGAAGAAGCAATGCAGGTTGAAATCAGGAAGAAGTGGGAGCTAGCCATGGAAGAAAAGATGGACTCCTTAATGCATAACTAGACTTAGGACTTAGTCAGGTTGCCTGCAGGTAAAAATACATTGCAGAACAAATGGGTTTACAAGCTGAAGGAAGAAGATGGAGGAAAACAGAGGTACAAAGCTAGACTTGTGGTGAAGGGGTTTTCACAGAAGAAAGGTATTGATTTTGATGAAATATTTTCTCCTGTTGTTAATATGACTTCAATTAGAACTATTTTAAGTCTTGTAGCAGTGGAATATTTACATCCTGAACATTTAGATGTAAAGACAACATTTCTCCATGGCTATTTGGAGGAAGAGATCTATATGGAGCAACTAGAAGGATATGAGGTCAAAGGGAAAGAAAAATTAGTATGCAGGTTAAATAAGAGCTTGTTTGGCTTAAAACAGGCTCCAAGGTAGTGGTATCTAAAATTTGACAGGTTTGTGTCTGAACAAGGTTATACTAGATGTCACTTTGATCATTGTGTTTATATGAAAAAGAAAAATGATGGCAGCTATATTATATTGTTATTGTATGTAGATGACATGCTTGTTGCAGGGTATAACATGCAGGAAATAAATGTTCTCAAAATAAAATTGGCAAATTCAATTGCAATGAAGGATTTGGGAGCTGCAAAACAAATCCTTGGTACGAGAATAAGTAGAGACAGGAAAAATCGCAAATTAACACTGTCTCAGAATGAGTACATACAAAAAGGTGTTGAAAAGATTTAATATGCAGAATGCAAAACCAGTTAGTACACCTTTTTCTAGCCATATCAAACTTAGTAAGGAGATGTGCCCCAAGACCCAAGAAGAAATGGACTATATGTCTAAAGTTCCATATGCATCATTAGTTGGAAGCTTAATGTATGCAATGGTCTGCATAAGGCCTGATATTGCACATGGAGTGGGAGTTGTAAGTAGGTACATGAAAAATCCAGGAAAAGAACATTGGATGGTAGTAAAATGGATTCTCAGATATTTGAGAGGTACCACAAATCAAGCATTATGATTTGGTGGTTCAAACATTGCTCTACAGGGATATGTTGATGCAGATATGGTAGGTGACAAAGATAACAGGAGGAGCACTACATGATATGTATTTAATATACGTGTAACAACTATCAGTTGGATTTCAAAAATCCAAAGTGTTGTTGCACTTTCAACAACAGAAGCAGAATATGTTGCTGCTACAGAGGCTAGTAAGGAAATGATTTGGTTACAAAGGTTTATGGAAGAATTGGGTAAGAAGCATGATATGGGCACGTTATGTAGTGATATCCAAAGTGTCATTCATCTTGCAAAGAACTCAGCATTTCATTCCAGGACTAAACACATATAGCTCAAGTACCATTTCATATGGTCAGTATTGGAAGGGGACAGTTGAAGCTGGAAAAGATGCATACTAGGAAAAATCCTGCAGATATGCTAACATAAGTTGTAACCAGGGAGAAACTGAGAATATGCACAGTTTCAATTGGTCTTCAAGGATGACGATGAAGATGAGAAACATGCAGGTCCAAAGAGGAGTCATTGTCTAGCAAATGAAGCAGCGGTGGAGTTGCTACAATTGGTATCCAAGTGGGAGATTGTTGGGTGTGGAGCCTAATTATCTTGTTTATTTTGTATCACAGCATTGGAACCATGTATCTTAATGAGGTGGCAACACTGCCCATAATTAAATGCTTCCTATGGGGTCCAGGGGTGGTGGCTGCAACTTTATGGAGCCCCCCCCTGGCGGGGGGTTTCGGGGGCAGCACCCCTGAAGCTAAAAACAGATGTAAAATTGCCTTGTAAAAGTATAGTAATTTCTAGTCAATTTGGGCCTTTCATTAGGCGGATGATCTGACAGTAGAAGTTATGTTTATTTTAGGGTTTTTTCCCTAGAAGGAAACCCCTCTCTTTGTATGAGGGTATTGTATTGTGGCTGTGTATGGTATGAGTATTTCTTAGAGCGAGAAACAGATAAGGATACTTTGAGAGAGAACAGAGGATATTACAATGGATTTGTTGTAGGTTGTGTCTCTTCATTTTGTTGGATAATAGAAAGGAAGGATTGGTTGTTTGAGGTGGATGTAGCCCAAACTGGGTGAAACACGTATATCTGTTTCTCTTTGATTTTATGTGTTTTGTGTGCTTGTGTTTTCCTCATATTTTATGTGTTTCATTGCTCTGTAATATATATAATTTTCTAACACAACATTGAGAACAATAATTCCCAACATATACAAGGCATATGATACCTTAAATCCATTCACTTTACCCTTCCTGGTTACCTTCCTCATGACTATCCTACCACCGTCCATTTATCCTGAACCAAACCAACTCAACTGGTTCTCATACTCTTATGTTCAGTTTCCCTTATACATGCACCAAGATTCATCTGATTCTTATATTACCTATTTGGTTTCATCCAGATCTCCTCGAGCTCCATTAACTTCCCTCTTTCCCCAACCAATTCCCAAGAATCTCAAAACATAAAAGTTAGAACAAGAAACAAACTAGAAGAAAACCATGGAAAACCAATAACAATACAACACCAAAAACAAAGTGTCATGGCCATGCACTAAACATAAAAGAATCTACAAAGAAATCAAAAAAAATTCATAAAGCACCGAAAACACAAAAATTCCAACAAACACCATGACTCAATCCCCATTGGTCCCCATGCTTCCAAGAGAAAGCTCAACCCAAGCATTCTTCAATATTTCATGGAAATCTATTTTTCCATGCAATCCCTACATCATACTACCATAAACACATAATTTTTAGTGAACAGATAAGTATACAATATACCAGTTACCTCACCTTTCTATGCCAAACATACTGTCTTGTAATTGAACACGTACATATATCATCTATTAAAGGACTTCAATCCTTTATGAATCTAGCCATAACTGGAAACCAGTTGTTATACTTGTCAAATACATGTTCATGAATATAACACGTATCCTCATAATGTCAGATTAAATCAAGGTTAATAAGACTTCATGTATTCATGGAAATCACTCATTCATATGGAATCACGATTTATAAACACAACCAAAGGAATTTTTAGCAAATTATTTTCTTTGACCTTGCTGCAATTGAGTCTTATTACATGCTATCACATCACCCAACTGTTAGTTATATAAACAAATTAACTGATGCCTTGTCACACTAATATCAACTAAAGCCTTGTCACACTAATATCACATAATATCAATTCATATCCACATGATACTAACCTCATATATATGTTAGGGATATTCTTCCTACTTGATTCCTCATAAACTAGGAACCTCTTCATGCCATTCACTTGCATAACTGATCATTCCTCCACAAGAATAATCCCTGATGACCCTGTCAGACAATGACATACATACATACATACATACATATATGCATATAAACATTAGCATAAAATAATCATGATCCTTGACAATCCTGTCAGACAATGGCATACATACGTACATGTATATACATAAAATCATTAGCATAAAATAATCATGAGCCCTGACGGACATGTCAGAAAACAACATACATACATACATATATATATATATATATATATATATATATATATATATATATATATATATATATATATATATATATCTATCTATATATATATCATAAGGTCTAGGTCAAGAGAACTCCCTTTATTTGTGTATAACATGCACAACATTGAGAACAACAATTCCCAACATAGCCAAGGAATCTAACACCTAAAATCCATTCACTTTACCTTTTAGTTAGTTTTTGATCTGAGTATGGGAATTTCTACCTCAGCGATGATATACATATATATGTGTTTGCATTAAATCTTTTTACAGGTCTCAACTGATGTGTCCAAAAGCCAATCCTTGAAATGATAAAGCACATCACTCTTCGAATTATCTCAGACCTCATGCTTTAGGGGGCAATCTGTTACATATTATTTTGTCACCATGACATTTTACTGTCTATATGGGTTCATCATTACCTATATAATGCTCCCTTAGAGGTCTAAAACCCTAAAGTTCCTAAATCAAGTCTTTTATTTTGAGAAAAGCTCATAAAAATCATAAAAACCTTAGTTCCGCACTTTTCCTAGCCATTAATTGCGGTACCGCACCTTTTGTAAAGAAAAACTGAGGTACCTACCACACATTTTGTGTATTAAAACTTCGGACCCATGTAAAAGGTAAAATGGAAGAAAAAGTAAGTTCTAGAAGCCCAACTGTTCGAATATTCTCCCAACTGGAAGCTTCTAGAAGGCGTTATCTAGTCGAAGCTTCACTCCCTCCATTCATGAACCTTCATCCCTTCATTAAAGGATCCTATCCCTTGGTATTTGGAGCTTAATCCCTTTATGAGAGGAATTATCCCTTCATTTTTGGAACTGAAACCCCTTCCAATCTGCTATAAATTGAAGCCATGGTTCAGTCTCAAGGGTAGATGTTGTTATATGTAAAACTTCTCTATACATTTTGTATACATTTAGTACTTGATTTGTACTTGGTAGCTACTGATATGTAAAAAAGTACATGCTTTGTACTTCATATTACATTAGAGAAGATAAATTGCCGAAGAAACATACTCTTTTTGCTAGCCATTATCCATGCGAGAACGATTACATACTCGTATCTAGGCTGGTTAAAAGAGTGGAAGGGCTTGTCAGACCAAAGGAAAACGCTTGTTCCAGACCCTGAAAGGACCTGTACAACATCAAGGAGAACGCGGTTGTAAGACTTCTTCTTTTATTTAAAGATAATACAAATGGATTCTGTTTTCTCAATAAGTTGTTTATGTGTTTACTTGAATGAATTATTTCTTAAATTCCTTGGTCATTAAGATAGATTTGTGATTTTTGAATTAGTATATGTTGCAGGTGCTTTTGATTCTCTTCCATGTCTTTGTTTGCAGGTCTTAAGAGGTGACTTCTTGGAGTGACGAGAAATAAGAATTCAACTAGCATTGGATCACAAGTAGGTCCTTTCTTCATCATAGAAAATTCTAAATCATATATAATCTAGAGAAAGTAGTTTACATTTTTCCTGTTTGTTTATAACTATCCTTAGGATACTAGGGAGATCGTTCTTGTCCGTAAGAAGGATTGATCTGTGTAACAAAATGGCGACTCCACTGAGGATATTTCTTGAACTTAGTTTTCTTTTTATCTTTGAGTTTGAATTTTGAAAGAGTTTTTTCTAATTTTGATTAGTCTACACTGGGTTGGGTGAATTATCTATTATAATCCCTAAAAATCAGATCAGAATTTTTATTTTTTCTATATGTTTTCTGGTCTCCGCACTTTTTCTTTCAAAACAGTTCAGTAACCTCTGCAGTTTTGATGTAAAAACAGTGCGGTACCACACCTTTTTGTATTAAAACCTGCAGACTTAAGGAAAATTTTTGAAAGACTAAAAATTCTCTTTTTTGGAACTAGATTACTTGATTCTTTGTATTTACCCAAACTTTTTTTGACTGTCAAAAGCCTTGTGTGAATTTCTTTCAGCAACTCTTACAATCTCAACAGTATTCGTTAAGTTAATTGGGTGTTTTGAATATTATTTTTGAGAAATTCTTAATTTGATTTCCTTTGGTCATTACTTCGAGGTTTGTCTCAGTCTCTGAGTGTTAATCGCCTTTGAGTGTTTTTATTTTTTGATCTTTGGAATTCTCACCCAATTTTCTTTACTTACACTTGATTGGTTCTTAGATTACATTAGAATCATGTTGTGTTTGAGAATTCTCCTGCATAGATCACATTTGCATAATTATAATTCTTATTTTCAGAATATGAATGAAAAATGTGCACAGATTACATTTGTATAGTTTTCATGTGAATTGTGCATAGATTAAAACTGCATACGGTTTACATTCTGGAAAAATCAATCGTAGATTTAGATCAGTTTCTTTTATTTTAATTTACATGTTTTTATGCTTGTTTTAAAAACATAAAAAAAAAAAATTGTAATTGATTAGCATTAGTTTTTCTTGATGAAATTAGCGCATTAGAGAATTTTTTATATTTTCTCTTATTGATCAATTTTTTTCACTGTTGGAAGTGAATGGAAACTCTCTCCTTACTTTATTTAGGATTCATCGAATTGAAAAGATTACATTATCATATTTGATTGCATTCAGTTTTGGGTCGGGTCATAACACCATTGGTTTCGTATCCATTTACCCTTTGAGTAATAACAGCGCAAATAACACAACGCTTAATAAAATTCATCTAGTAATTTTACATTTTTAGGGCTCTTTCCACCAATTTAGCTCAGGATTAGTGCTTTGGAATAGGTTTTAGTTAACTTTCCAAAGCAACTAAACAAACAGTAGCATCTTGCGGTAAGAAAATTTCCAATTGTTGCATGCATGCTCTGGAAAGCTCCTCCTAAAGGAGTCAAGAATGAGATCATATCCGAACTAGTGAGGTAATCATACCTATCTCATTAGGAATGATAACATATGTGCATGTATTAAAAATGGTAAACCTCGGATAGACCATTGTCGAGGAGCTTGGGGTCACTTGTCGGTAAACCTTGGATTATGTCAAGGAGCCTTCAAGGGGATTGAGCTAGTTACTCTGCCCTTGCGTTTATGTCGGATCGTAGACTGTTCCCCCAGGTATATTTTTTCCCATTGGTTATCTTAGTGGCTATATAATTTAGGATTGTTTCCCAAGGTGACGGTGGAGGGAAGGTCCCACTGTACCTGGAGCAGACGTCGACTAGACTCACTTGGACTCTTCGGAGGGTTCTCTTCACTCGAGATGGCATAGTGGAGAAAATTTCACGGGTCTGTTTCATTAAGTAGGTTGTCGGGGTAACTATTCCAACCACCATTTCTGCATTAAAATTATGCGATGTTGGATTTCATCACCAACTATTGTTTTTAGTTTGGGAATCTACTGTTTGTGCATGGTTTGACTCCTAGATTTGATAACGTGTGTTCATTTGTTTGTTTACTTTTTAGAGACCATAGGTGTGAATTGTGAATTTTAATTGTTAGGTTTGAATTGTGAATTGTTAATCTAGTTTTAAATTGTTAATAAAATTCACTGAAGTTGAATCTAATGGCAAATGTTCCAGAATTTACCAACCAAGGAACCCCTCTTAATGAGAATCCTAGTACTTTTCCTTTCTTTGGAAATGTTGGTCCTCCTTATATGGCTACATTGTCATTACCTGGATTTACAATAGGTTTACCGATATGGTTATTTTCAACTTCGTTGGCCCCGAATACTCCAATTGTTCCACCTCAACTGGATGCTTCACCTCAATAGAGTTCATCATCTCAACATCACCAACCTCATGTTAACCCTTTACCTTCTTCGCCCAATATTTCTTCCTCCCTTTCTTCCTCTTCACTTGGTAAAAGCCTTGACTCTAGTAACCAGGTGGCTAAGAAGAAGAAGAAAGGGAAGAAGAAGAAGAAGCAAGATAAGAAATAATTCAACCAGTCAACCATGGGTGTAAGTGTTAGTAGTGTTGAGGAAACCTCCAACATGCATTGTAAACCCAAATTCCCTTGCAAGCTTTGTAAGGGTGGCCAATTCCTTATCAATTGTCCTGGTATTCCTAAGGTCTTAGAAGTATGGTCAGAAAAATCCCATCAACTTACTATTGATCCATCAACCAGTGATAGTCAGGTTACTAGGAAAAAGGGTAAAGTTAGGTTTCCTTGTAGGTTATAAAAAGGGAGTCATAAAACTCACATTTTCCCTCACATGGATGAAGCCTCAAAATTGTTGGAAAACCTTACTGTTCCACAACAAAAACTTCCAACCAGTTACCGTCAAATTTCTCCCAACCTAGCATCAACTGACGGAGTGATTGATCTAATTCCAAGTACTATCAATCCCACTCTTCCATTGGAGAGTGAAATTGATATCACTCAGGTTGATGATCCATTAGTTGATCAAGTGGTCGAATCAATTTCATATTCGATCGATCCCATTCTCCCTGTAGAGAGTGAACTTCATACCGCTCAAGTTCTTCTTGTTACATCAGATTCTTCTATGCCAGGGGGCATTTCATCTGTTCCTACTGAACCCCCTCCAAGTACCGAGGTATTTTCCTTTGATTGGAATAGACTGACAGAACCTCATCTTCATTCCTCCATCCCTTTCCAAATCATTACGAAGGTTTTTGGTAAGAATGTGCATCGCACAAATGTAGATGAAGGTGTTTCTGTTAGTATTTCATCCTTAACTGCTTGGCAAGCTTTGGGTTCCCCTCAGCTTGTGCCTGTTACACAGAATCTGTCAGCTTTTAACAGAACCATTAGTGAACCTTTAGGGATCCTTCCTAAGTTTCCTATTACCTTGGAAGGTAAAACTATCTGTATTGATCTTATGGTAGTTCAAGGCCCCTTGGATTTCAATTTACTCCTTGGGTGAGACTATGTATATGCAATGAAAGTTGTCATATTAACACTCTTTTTCGTGATGTCTTTCCCTCACAATGGAAACATTGTGACTATTGACCAACTTTCATTCCCTAGTCTTGATTCGACTACCAATAATCCGACACCCCTAAATTTTCCTTAAACAAAAGTGGTAACTACTCTGCCATGGGTTAATCATGTGGCAACCAGTCCCAAGTTTTCAATTACCGATGCAAGCGAGCCTTTCACTTTTTTCTTGACTTCCTTTGACTTAGATCTAGTAATTGACATGGAAAACTATATGGGATTATTTGAACGTGATGTTCCTATCCCTTTTGAGTCCCTTGACATGTGTTCCTTCTAGAGAATTGTTCTTCCATCTGATGAAGACCTTTTGGAAGCCATGATCGAGGAGTCTCCCTTGACATGTATTTCTTCCAGTTGAAAGCCATGACAAGGTCACCAAAAGGAAATTTCCTTTTACTATGTCAACCTCATGATCAATCAGTGGGTCATGAGGATAGTTCCTTTTACTGTGTCAACCTCATTAAAAAATGAATCAGCTGGTCAGAGGAAAGTTCATGTTACTGTGTCAACCTCATTAAAAAATGAAACATGTCTTAGATGAGGACAATTATTTTCTTGTGTCAGCCTCATTTAAAAATGAATCAGTAGGTTATACAGGTAGATTGTAGAGAGTAGATATGAGGACAATTATTTTCCTATGTCAACCCTATTAAAAAATGAAACATGTGTCCTTGAGGAGAGTTCTTTTACTATGTCAACCTCACTAAAAAATGAAACATGTTCATGAGGACGGTTCTTTTCCTTTGTCAACCTCATTAAAAAATGAAACAGATATCCTTGAGGAGAGCTATTTTACTGTTTCAACCTCATTAAAAAATGAAATATTTTCATGAGGATGGTTCTTTTACTGTGTCAACCTCGTTAAAAAATGAAACAGGTGTCCCTGAGGATGATTCTTTTACTGTGCGTTAAAAAATGAAATAGACCCATGAGGACAATTCTTTTCCTGTGTCAACCTCATTAAAAAATGAATCAGTAGGTTATGTAGGCAGATTGTAGAGATTAGATTGATAGATTATGAGGATAGTTATTTTCCTGTGTCAACCTCGTTAAAAAATGAAACAGAGATCCCAGAGGGTAGTTCCTGTTACTGTGTCAACCTCGTTAAAAAATGAATCAGCTCATGAGCATAGTTATTTTTCTGTGTCAAGCTCTTTAAAAAATGAAACAAATCCTCTCTTATTCAAGTCGAGTCTTTCATCCGATCTCATAAATGAAACTTCATTCTATCTAGCTTTTAGTAACCAGTATTCTACTTAGTTGAATGAAATGAAGCTTGGGGGGCATGTGCTCTAGCAATTTACGCTTGGGGGGCATTGAAACTTATCTCAAGCATGATTTTTCCTTTGTTTCAAGCTTGTGTAAAAATGAAACAAACCATTCTCAAGCATGATTTTTCCTACGTTTCAAGTTTGTGTAAAAATGAAACCTATCTCAAGCAAAGTTTTCTATGTTTCAAGCTTGTATTAAAATGAAACCTATATCAAGCAAAGTTTTCTTTGTTTCAAGCTTGTGTAAAAATGAAACCTATCTCGAGTCCATTTTGGTTATTATTTTCAAGACTCATTAAACTCATGAAAATCCCAAGAATATTTTGCTATCTTTCATTCTCGTAAAACACATGAAAATGTTGAGTTCTTTCTGTCTTTTCCTACTCGTTAATTAAATTGAAAGTCGGCCATATGAGTACATTTTTATCCCTTTTTCAAATTCGTTAAAACTTATGAAAAATTTAAAACAATAAGTACATTTTTATCTCTTTTTCGAACTCGTTAAAACTTATGAAAAATCAAGAATTTTGAGTACACTTTTATCACTTTTTTGGACTCCTGAAAATTACGAAAAAGTGAAACCCTGGAGTTCTCTTTTAAGCCCTTTTCAGACTCTCTAAACATGAAAATATTTCCAAGTACTTGACTATTCGAACTCGTTAAAGGAAATGAACAGTCATCCCTTCTGTATAAGTTTACCCCTTTTCCGAACTGAAACAAACTATTTACGAAAAAGGTATACGTTGACTAATCATGGTCAATAGAGTTCTCTCCTGTATTATTTTATCCCTTTTCAGGCTCGAGAAACTAAATTTATGAAAAAGTACACCCACAGAGTTTTCGTAAGTTTTTTATTCTAACTCCCTAAAATTGAAAAACACTGAGTTTCTCCTATACTGGACTCGTTAAAATTTAACAGTAAAAGGACCTGTTGATTACAAAAAAGAACGAACCACTCCTTCTTAGGGTTCGATTTTATACTAAGTTGGACTCATCCGAAGGATGAGCTTAGATAAAAAGAAAATTTTATCCTCCTCAAGCTTGTCAAAAATAAAGAGGTACTTGCCAGTAATGGTGGGGGAAAAAGAGAGAAAATGAATCTAGTTGTTAAACTTTGTTTAAAAGCAGTGTACCACTCTTAAACATGACACTTTTTGTCACAATTCCACCTGGGTTGGGAAAATCCTTTGCCTATCAATTAATCAAACCATATTGAAATTCTTCAGCTGGTTTCTGGGTATTAGCTTAGGTCAATTATTACCAAACCATCTGCAGTGTCATTATGTGTTCAAGAGATATTTCAAATAAACTATTCATTTGCAAACATTTGTCTCCATTCGCGTTGACCATCCCCGAGTCAGTCCTTGCAAAATATTTCTACAAAACTTGTTCTAATAGTTTCGTGTCGTGGGCATTCCTACGATGGATCACTTTCTATCGACGACAGCATATCATCTAGGAAGTTGATCTAGAATCCTTCAGTACCTTGAAATCTGCATGCCTTAATGGCGGGTTTCTCACTTTCGATGACAGATTACATCATTGATCTTCAATCGAATGATTCCGTGAAGTGTTTGAATTCAAATCATTTATTCACACTTCATGGATTGCACTGAGTAATTTGAGATCCATTTTCATTATTGGTGGTTTCTCTCACACTTGTTAACAATTCACATCATTGAATAGTAATCAAATGGTTTCTACCATGTTTGACTTCGGCACAATCAATCACATGGATAGAATCGTACTAGTTCAGGTAGCGAAAATCAAGATCCCGGATCTAGTTTCCACCATCCAGGCTGCGAGGAGTTTTATTTTCCATTATGTAGTAGACTATTCATGACAGATGGCTGCATCCATACTGTGTCTACTATTGATGTAATATTAAGATCATTTCTATATTAGAACATTTTAGTTAGTTTTTGATCTGAGTATGGGAATTCCTACCTCAGCGATGATATACATATATATGTGTTTGCATTAAATATTTTTACAGGTCTCAACCGATGTGTCCACAAGCCAATCCTTGAAATGATAAAGCACATCACTCTTTGAATTATCTCAGACTTCACGCTTTAGGGGGAAATCTGTTACACATTATTTTGTCACCATGACATTTTACTGTCTATATGGGTTCATCATTACCTATATAATGCTCCCTTAGAGGTCTAAAACCATAAAGTTCCTAAATCAAGTCTTGAATTTCGAGAAAAATCATAAAAACCATAAAAACCCTAGTTCTGCACTTTTTCTAGCCATTAACTGCGGTACCGCACCTTTTGTAAAGAAAAATTGCGGTACCTACTGCAAATTTTTTGTATTAAAATTGCGGACCCCCGTAAAAGGTAAAATTGAAGAAAAATTAAGTTCTAGAAGCCTAGCTGGTCAAATATTCTCCCAAATGGAAGCTTCTAGAAGGCGTTATCTGGTCGAAGCTTCACTCCCTCCATTCATGAACCTTTATCCCTTCATTAAAGGAGCCTATCCCTTGGTATTTGGAGCTTAATCCCTTTATGAGGAATTATCCCTTCCTTTTTGGAATTGAAACCACTTCCCTTCTGCTATAAATTGAAGCCATGGTTCAGTCTCAAGGGTAGATGCTGATATATGTAAAACTTCTCTATACATTTTGTATACATTTAGTACTTTATTTGTACTTGGTAGCTACTGATATGTAAAAAATTACTTGCTTTGTACTTCATATTACATTAGAGAAGAGAAATTGTTGTAGAAACATACTTTTTTTGCTAGCCATTATCCATGCGAGAATGATTACATACTCGTATCTAGGCTGGTTCAAAGAGTGGAAGGGCTTGTCAGACCAAAGGAAAATTCTTGTTCCGGAACCCGGAAGGACCTGTATGACATCAAGGTGAACGCGGTTGTAAGACTCCTTCTTTTATTTAAAGGTAATACAAATGGATTCTTTTTTCTCAATAAGTCATTTACGTATTTACTTTAATGACTTATTTCTTAAATTCCTTGATCATTAAGATAGATTTGTGATTTTTGAACTAGTATATGTTGTAGGTGCTTTTGATTCTCTTCCATGTCTTTGTTTGCAAGTCTTAAGAGGTGGCTTATTGGAGAGATGAGAAAGAATAATTCAACTAGCATTTGATCATAGGTAGGTCCTTTCTTCATCATAGAAAATTCTAAATCATATATAATCTAGAGAAAGTAGTTTACATTTTTCCTATTTGTTTCTAACTATCCTTAGGATACTAGGGAGATCATTCTTGTCTGCAAGAAGGATTTATCCTTGTAACTGTTAGACTCCTATACCAATAGGTGTCATTTTTCATGATTGTCTTATTGAACTATGCAATATGTTCAAACCTTTTTCTTGTGCAAAGGTGTTCCATATTCTTAAAAAATCAAAAAAATTTAAAAAGTGTAAAGAGGGTATACCCTAAAAGAAAGATCAAAGGGTAAAAAGAATAAAATGGTCAAAAAAGAAAATGAAAGAAATGAACCCCAAGAAAAAAAAAATAGACCAGGAAAGTGTGCAAGTCAAAATGCCACTATTTCATTTTTGTAATAAGCAATTGTGTGCAGGTTGTTAAAAATTTTGCCACAATTTATGAAGAGTCAAACTGTATAAATTTGACTCATTCATTTTTTAATTTCATGTTGTAGAATAGAGAATAAATATCTAGCCAAACAGTTTAATCTTGGCAGATAAGTAGATAGGTAGAGTTAATAAAAGGGGCTCAACAGTTTAATCTGAGCCCTTGGATGTAATAAGGGTAGAATTAGATAGATTTTCTATGTAAAAGAAAAAGAAGATTGATAAGGGTTTGCAAGTCCAAATGCACCCTAATAAAGAAGAGAAAATGGTAGTATAAAATAGATAGGGTAGGTAGATGGTCTTGCAAAGTTTCATATGATGAATGATGGTGCTAAATGTGTTTGATCTTTAACTTTCATCACAAGTACTGAAACAAGAAATGCACTGGAAAATTCAAAGGAAGCAAAGTCAAAATCATTAACTTCCCACATCACTTTTTCCCTAAGAGTTTTACTAATTTCCCTAAAAAGTGCTAAGGTATTTGGAGATTAAAGGGGCTCAAGGCATTTCCTTGACTTTTGGAGGGACCAGACCCTCGGCCTGATGATCAAAAAGACCTAAGTACTTGAAGTTATTTATCATTATAATCATTCACTTTTATCTTTTTCCTACGTAAAATTATATTTTACTTAGGAAAACCATGTAAATTTCCATAATAAACCCTCAAAATTACTTACTATTCTATGTTTAAGTGTTGAAATTGAGATGATACAATTTACTTCAAAAATCTTCACTTTCTTAGTTATAGTTAAAGTATTTTGAGTTTACCTTGTCCTTTGTCATGTTAACTTCTGATTTATTTATTAAATCCCTAGTGAAAAGACCTTATCCTATAGTACATAACTCCTTACCTAAAGATCCCAAAAGCCCCTCTTATTATAAATTTTGGCCAAAGTTATTTAATCCCTTTTGTTGAATTAAAATCCCCCAATAAAAACCCTTTGGCTAAAATATACCCATATAGAATATTTCCCTACCCGTATGATGAATAAATGACATTTATTTATTACCATATAATAAGAAATATAGAAAAAGGTTTTAACATATAGTTTTATATGTTTAAAACGAAAAAATAAAACTCATTCACTTAGCGTTTTAATTCCGCCCGACACTTTAACCTTAGTTAAAAACCCCTAACTCTGCTGCAACCGTGTATAAACTATGGGGTTAATTAATCACCAGGATTAATTAATAACCATTCATTCCGCCAATCAAATGCCCCCCGGGATATTTAATTAAGTTAATCATGTTTTAATCCACCATCGGGCCCGCGCATTAAAACTCTGTCGAGTTCACGTTCCGTCCACCGTCAGATCGCCCTCCCAAAGATCAACAGCCCAGGATCGTTCCGCTGGCCGTCTCACGTCTGAGAGATAACGAGCGGGGGCACGGTGGTTTTGGAATAGTACTCTGACCACGTGTCAGTCGATTAATGGAATTGCTGCCTCCCCGTTAAATACAGCCATAGCCCGAAAGCGGTGCGGAAATTACCGCTTACCGCTTACCGCTTACCGCCCAGTCTCAGTGACGTATGCCCTCGTACAGGATGATGTCATCCTCGAAAAAATAAAAATTCCCATTGACTTTGCAAATAAAACAAAAACCCGTGTTTTTCTGTCATTTTCACTGTTGAAAGCAACTGCGTCCTCCTCTGAAGAATTTGAAAATTCCGCTGATTGAGACGCTGCCAACCAAATTTCCAAACACCATTGTTAAACCAGTGCCCAAGCATCCATCCGCCATCGACCAGTACCTGTAAAGTTCAAACTTCTCCATTAAACAGGTATTTATTCGATTTTCTTGCCGAAACTCTCTGAAAAATCCACTTGCCTGTGTTGAAAATTCACGCCAGAGTCTAGAAAAGGGTTAATATCAGTCTATTCTAGTTCCTGCAAGTAAAATTAAAGCTCCCAGAATCAAATTTGCGCCCGGTCTGTGAAGAAAACCCAGAATTTCATTTTGAATACACAAGAACCAAAATGGAAGCTCCGGCAGCCCTGAATGTAACCCCATTGAATGCCCCTCACAGAGAGTTAGAATACTTGCCCTTAGTGGATAAAGACTTTCAAATTAAAGACTTAGTTTTCGATGAAAGTCCCCTTCGAAGTTATTGTCACTGCAGAGACGATTATTCGAAAGGTCTGGATGTCATTGGGTTGTGAGAATCCAATTTCCCAAGATATCTTATCCCCTCAGTCTATATTTTCCCAGAAATTATCCACTATTGTCACTCCAACTATGATTCGACTCAAAGGGAAGTGTTGTCTCCTGACCAGAATATCCTTTTCCCCATCACTCCTCAAGCTATCAATTCAGTGCTCCATTTTGAACCTGATCAAGATCTTACTCCTTTGTCCATGGAAGAACTACTTGAAAAGTCTACCCAACTATGTCCAGAAAAATTATAATGCATTTGCCAGACTTTTATGTTACCTGAACATCAACCTAAGGGACCTCCTCCCTATGGTTTTGCTTATTTTAATAATTTGGGCAAACTCATCCTCAATATGATATCCTTTGTCATGGGTTTCAATACAAGTGAATATGTTGATGAAATAACCCTGGTGTTGCTGTCTATCTTTACTCCTGGGCAACCTCCTGCAATAAAATATGACTTTGCATCTTTCATTGCCAATAAAATCCATGACCAGTTCATGAGACTAGATAATGAGAAAGTGTTTAAATATTCCTCAGTCATTTACCATCTCATCATCTATTATCAATCAGAGAAGTTTCATTTTCCTGTCAAAAAGCTTGATGCCAAGGGAAACCCTAGATCAGTTATATTTTGGTATGCCATAACTCACTCTTCCTATAATTCTCCGTATTCTTATGCTGAGTTCATTGATCTTTTTGTATATCCTGCAACTACCTTGTTGACTGGAATTCCCCCTCCAAGGCTCAGTAATGAGATTAAGAAGACTTTGCAGCTTTCAAGGAAATATAAAGTTGGGGACTGGTATTTATACAAAAATCATTCAGTCATCAGAATATACGGATGTGAATTATATCCATTCAGGTTACCAAAATATGTGCCTATGAGACTTTTTGCCTTAGAATATTTCAGGCAAATGAATAATTCTGATATGATTCATTTTTGTAGTGTAAAAAAGAAAGCCCAACTCAGGATCAAAAGTCAATTAGGTCCCTTCATATGCAATTCTAGGGATGCTGAGCGAGAAGCAGAAGATATACTGCAAAACCATTGCAAGCTACCAAGGAGTTTTCGTTGGATTCCTTATGATCCATTCGGTTTTATCTGTGTTAAAAGAATGAAGAACAAATCATCCCCATACTTTCACCACAGGATTCCTGAAATAGAACAATATGCTAACCAAGATGAGTGGGTGGAAGGAACACTAGTTGAGCAAGATAATGAAGAAGACAATAGAAACAAAATTATGAAAGATCTTGAGAAAATTTTTGACCTAGAATCTTTTGGTCAAGTGCAGGTACCTCACATTGGCACTTCTTCAGTAGGAAATCTCCAACAGGGGTTACAGGAAGAGAGTCCTTCAATTGCAGTAGAGTCTAAAGGCAAAGGGAAAGAACCTGAAATACAGGTCATTGAAACTTTCATCATGGCAGAGAAACCTCAAACCTCCAGGGCACCAGATCAAACACAGGTTTCTCCGACTCAAGTAAATCATCCTGAAGTTTCATAATTGCAAACTCCATATAATATGGAAATAGGCAAGAAAAGACAGGCTCCAGATCCTACTCCTCCCAAAGAATCCTCAGAGCTACATCAAGCTAAAAAGCAGAAACCCGATCCACTTCCAGAAGTGGAAATTATTGATGAGATGTTTGATGATGAAAGAGAAGATAGTCAACTAACTGGCACAGTTAGTGAAACACACACAGGCCACAAAGGAAAATAATTGCAAAAATAGTTGAGTACTGAAGTATCTTCTTTTAAGCCACCAAAAACAGATGCAGGTGATATCAAGAGAAATTTCATTAATATAAAAGCAAAGAATGATCCATTGAGAATGAAGGTATATGATCAGTATCTAAAAATGGCTCCACACAATCAGGAAAGATTGATGTCAGCATTTGACATTCAACAAGGCAAAATGATGATGAGCCATTTCAAATCCAAAGTACCAAATCCCATGACAACATCTGATTATATTAGGACCAATTTTGAGGTCCTGGAAAAAGACATTCATCCCTTGGACCAGATAGAGTTGCATAGACAAACTGGGGAAACGATATACTCCACCCTTACTGGTAAGGCCATGGCAGCCCTTAGGCTGCGAGATTCTTTAAATAATACAAACACACAGTTGCAAATTGAGAAGGCTTCTTCTCAGGAAAAAGATAATAGAATAAAGTCTTTGGAAGATATAATCATCAGTTTGGGTCACAATCCCAAAGATATCAAAAGAATTGAGGCACTAATTAAAAAGAAAGATGATGATATCGCTGCATTGAGAAAGCAGCTGAAATTGACAGCCTCAAGTCATCCCCAGACCCAAGAAGTTCTGAAGGAAAATTCACAGGAAGAAATGATGGAGTTGCTCTTGAAAATGACTGAGCAACTGAGTGAAACAGAGAAAGAATTGGAACATGAATTAAAAGAAAAACAGGATATCATGCAAACATCCACAACAAAGATCACTACAGGTGCCACAACAGCAGATCAACAAACATAGTCAGCACAGGTAAACACTTCTGGTTTAAGTTCTGATGAATTGGTAAAAAAAATGGAAAGTTTAAAACTCAGAGTCACAGAACTCCAAACCACAAAATTGCAGTTAGTAAATTTGGAGCAGAAATATGATATGTCTAAGAAGATTGTTGCTGATAATACCAGGGAAATTAAAAGGTTGGAAAAATTGGTTAAGGCTTTAGAAAAATATCTTTCATTAGAGAAGCCTTTGAGAGAAATAAATGAAATTCTTTGGGATAATATAATTGAGTCAATAAAAATTATTTGGTCCTTTGTTCAAACGATTTTTGAACAAAATGACTTGATCAAAGTAGCTCAGGAAGAAATAGACAAAACAAGAGATGAATTAAGGGGCAGACCTGAGCAAGCTAATAAACTTATATAGTTTTTGAACACCCGGACTAAGCAACAGCTTGCAGAATTAGGAATTGATGACATGACAGGCACTATTTTAGAAATAAAAAGATTTTTTACCAAAAGAACTCTTATGCAGAATTTGGAAAGGAAATGCTCAGATATTCTGGAAGAAATCAATGCTTTTAAAGGGAAATTTCAGGTTTTATTGGACAATGGGCTACCTAGTCCTATGCTCTCAGAGGACAAGATAATGGACCTGGAAACCTATGTTAATAAAATAGATATACATGCTCATAACACAACTGCTCATTCTATCAGTTCGTCAGAAGCAACATTGCCAACAGGGAGGAATATCTATGACAGGTTAAATAATTTGTTTCATCTTGAGCAAGAAATAAAGTATTTGTTCCCTAATCAGCCCACTTTTTACAGATACACAGAGGCTGATGAAACATTAAGAAAACTTAAAAGAACCATAATAGCAGAAGATCAATGGTGGGAAGACTTATTGGACATTTAATGAAATTTATCTTCAGGTTGAGAATTTTATCTTTTTACTATCATGTAAAGGATAAATAATGAGCATAGGTTAAAGAGTATCAGTTGGGCAGTTGAAAGAGTATCAGCAGAAACAAAGAGTACCAAACAAGCAAAAGAATTACTCAAAGGGACAACATCGAGCCCTATTATAGCACCTGCCTCCAGCACATCCACAAAAGAAGGAAATAGCACACCAACAATTACTTTTTGTCCTATCTACGAGACCATTTGTCTCCTTTTTATTGTAACTTATTCATTAGTCACCCTAGATTAGTGGCTAGGTTAGTGTGAGATATTTTCAATCATTTTTTGTATAAATAAACCCTCAAAGAGAGTATTGAGTGTGGATTCTACTACTTTGCTGTGACATTGATGTTTTTGGAATAAAAGTGTTTTGGAGAAATCTATTTGTGGTTTGCTGGATGACAATTTGAAGCTCAGGACTTTTTGCAGGATTCATGTGTCGGACTGCAGTTCAATAAGTCTTTCTATCTTATGTCTTAAGTTTTATATCTGTTTATATTATCATTGTGTCCATTTCTGAATAATTGACATAAAAGAATAAATCCGAATTTTCTTAATTGTACTCTGATTTCAATTGTGATTATTCTAAATTTTTTCCTCTAAATTATTTATAAGCAACGAATTCTTAATTTCTCTTGCTTCGCTAATTTAAACATATTGATTACTATAGTAAATAATTCTTCACTGCTCTTTATTTGTAATCATTCCATTTCTTTCTTTTGAACATGTTGAAAGATTCTTGAGTGCCTTTCATCCCTTCAAAACCCATTCCATCCACTTTAATTCCTAAAAATTGTTCTATGTTTGGCTATCTTGCCCTGCAAAGCCATCTTGTGTGTAGAAGATTAATCCAGTAAATCCATCCTTTGACTCCATAGCCCAATGGCCTGAAAATATTCAACCTTGCCCTTAGTTGGCGAATTCCACCATTTTCAAACAAACACTTGGATTTATAACTAGCCTACAACTTTCTAAGAACAAAGCTAAATTTTAAAGAGAGAGCCCTCTCTGGATACAGATTAGCTAGATTCTGTATCTGAAGGTTGGTTTGTGGTTACCTCGGGTATACTTTCCTTTTCCACAACTTCAAGGAAAACCTGAGTGATAACAGTAACACCTAGTTATCCTCCTCATGACTGTCCTACCACCATCTATTTATCCCAATGGACCCAACCAACTCCACTAGTTGTCATACTCTTGCTTTCAAATTCCCTTATACATGAACCATGATTCATCTGAGTCTTACATTACCTTTTGGGTTTCATATAACTCTCCTCGATCTCCATTAAATTCCTCTTTCCCCAACAAATTCCCAAGAATATAAAAACATAAAAGGAAAGAACAAGAAACAAACAAGACGAAAACCATGGAAAACCACTAACAATACAACATGACAAAAAAGTGGAATGGCCATGCACCAAACATAAACAAAGCTAAAAATCAAGCACAAAAAAATCACAAATCACCAAAATAACAAAAATTTCAATAGACACCATGACTCAATCCCCATGCTCCGAAGAGAAATTTAAACCCGAGCCTTCTTCAAGATTTCATGGAAATATGTTTTTCCATGCAATCTCTTCATCATACTTCCATACACACATAACTATCTATGCACAAATAAATATACAATATACTAGTTACCTTACCTTTCTATGCCAAACATACTTCCTTGTAATTTAACTCGTGCACATATCATCTCTCAAAGGACTCCAATCCTTAACGAATCCAGCACTAATTGGAAACCAGTTGTTATACCTATCAAATAAATGTTCATGAATATAACACATATCCACATAATGTTAGACGAGATCAAGGTTAAGAAAAAAATCATGTATTCATGCAAAGCACTCATTCATTTGGAATAACGGTTTCCAAACATAGATAAAGGAATTATTAAATAATTTCTTTCTTCTACCTTACTGCAACTGAGTCTTATTACATGCTATCACATCACCCAAATGTTAGTTATATAAAAAAATCAACTGTTACCTTGTCACGCTAATGCCAAGCATGTTTCCCTGCAACTATTCACACATGTTCCAAAGATCAAGACATCATATCTATTCATTTGAAATCATACTTTACCAATACTAACAACCATATCACAATCAACTAACAATTATTGGTCATAATACTACAACTAGCACCTACTTGCACTCAAGTTCATATCAGTTGTCTCAACACATATTGTGTTAGTACAACCATCTTACAACAAGATCATTCCATCATGTAATATTATAGACACATACTCATATCATGCAATTAATCAAACATTCAAACAACTGTAAACATACCATGTTTTATAAACCAATATACAACATAATTAAACTCATACCTCAATGTATCTCAGGGGAGGCTATCGCATCTGCACAAGTCAATCCATATTAGTGTGACACAATATCACAAATATATTGATTCATACCTGAATATCATAACCATAACCATATGCACAGAACAATCTAGATCAACATGATACATATAACATGAAAACCTCAGTTGCAATGACCATAATCATCATGCATATGACCATAATTTATATAACAAGAAGTTACTACCATTCATGACTATTTGAGGCACATGCATATGACCACACTGATTAACTAGAATATATCATGCATATAACCACAACAACAATAGAATTACATGCATGTACATAACCATAATGCATAGAGAAACCATTAACCAACATACCTGTATGCCCAACATATAAACCTATATGATGATATGCTCTTACCCCAAGGTTCAGTGCTGCAACCTTGCTCTAATAATCTACTTCTCATGCTCTATCTCAGCCAGCACATTAGCATCATGATGACAAAAACTAAAAAAATGACTATCAAAATGCATGCATAAAAATCACATAGACAACCCACATGCATGAATGGCAAACAAATTTCTCCCATCTAGTCCAAGTGTTTGAACCTGGGAGTTCTAATACCACTCTATAACACCCTCCTCCCACACTTACCTAGGGTTACCGGTCCACCAGAGTAAATATGTGATGAAGATTTACTATGATATGACTCAACCTCCTAGATCACCTTAAGGAAGTGGAATAAAAAAAACAAAAAACCTTAATGAATTCCCCCAGATGCTACAGGATCCCCAAGGGATAAACCACCCTTCCAAGTGCCTAGACCATGAGATAACTTTGTTTTTCACTGACCTGAACTCCCAGTCGCATGAATAAGTGTACATTTATGCGTCTGAAATCCTCTAGTTGCATCCATAATCTTGTAAGGGTATGTTTGCAGTCTCAAGAGTCACAATTTTGTGTCTGTAACCATGAAATCTGTGCCACCTTTTCAGGGATAGACTCCAGGCCACTGCCCATAACTTGATGATAGTTTCCAAAAAAATGAATGACAAAAAGACACAGACTTCCCTACAAAACTTAGAAAACAACTTGAACTAGCAAAGCATAACCATGAAATACATTCCGTTCAACACATCATGAACAAGTAATATACATGTCACAATTACACATATGAACATAGGGATCTCATACTTATTTGAGAATAATCAAGAAGGTCTAATGCCTTATAGCCATAGCTGCATTATCATATATTAGGCCATAAATTCATTATGCATTCATTTACAAATTGAAACATGATGAGAACCATAACTAATTTTTTTCATAAAACCATGCTTATAACCAAAATATAACAAGAATAATAATAGTGATAAAACAACCATTAAATACAAGAGAGAAAGCGCTCTTATTAACTTATGAAAATTCCAACCAAGTTAAGGGACTTCGACATACACTCGACCATAGATTTGGCTTAACCAAATATTTCTTTTAGCTAATCACCCCCACGCCATATTCCAAGCATTAATGTCGGACTAACAAAAAAACCAACCAGGGCTTCCTTAGGCTTTACCGTGTATCCCACCATTATCGGTCAAGGGATTCCTAGACCTGAAACCCTCATATATACAAATAGGATTTACCGTTTATCCCACTATTTCCGATTAAGGGATTCCTAGGCCAAAACAATAAACATACACTACCAGAATTTACCACAATCCTACCATATACTAGTCAAGGGATCACCAAGCCCTAAACAGGCATGAATCCCTTTTTATCTCTCCACCTAAATCGTGAGGAATTTTCTCGTCTCTACGCTCAGGATTTACAACATATCCCACCTTTCCCAGTATAGGGATTTCTAGGCCTTTGGGAATTTTCCTGAGACCACCTCACTCAATTTAGAAACCATCTGAAAATCCAACTAAATCAATTAAAAGAACCCTATCACACCCGGAAAAACCCATTCCAATGAAAACAAGAGAACCAAATACATACATGCATGTACCATGCATCCATAAACCGGCTAAGAAATCACACATGAAACTTGTTACGTGAAAGTATTCCCACTATAGCTGCTTGATCCAACCTTTTCCTTGCTTGATCCTTTCTTTCCTTTACTTTCTTTCCCTTCCTTTCCTTTCTCCAATGCTAGAGTGATCCAAGAATTCTCTAAGTGTGAAAGAGTATGAAATAGAGAGAGAATAGAGATATATCCAACCCAAAGCTGTCAAAAGGCTATGAATTGATCCTTAGAAGCCTTTTTATCATTGAGGCCTCTATTTTCTTCAATTTCCACTATTTTCCTTCAATTTCCCTCTCATGCAAATTTGTGACCTTTCACCTTTATTTTCTCCTAATTTTCCTTTATTTTCATAAATAAAATGCCAATTAAAGCCTCTTTTCCTTTGCCAATTTACTTAGCCATAAATAAATTGAAAGTGACACCCACTAGGATGTTTTTACCACCATTCATCTTGGAATATGTGTCCCATGACCTTGGTATTATATTTTTTACATGGAAATTAAATGAGGGGTTGTTACATGAACACATATAAATGTCACAAATTTTGGTCCATGCTATACAAATTCACTGATTTAGTACATCTAGCCTTGGAAAAAACTGATTAAATCTGAAAATGATGACCCTAGGCTTGATGGAAGAAAAGAGAAGAGATGATTTACCTCTTTAGTGTCTACTTCCAGTGTTGGAATTTGATCTAATTTTTCAATAATATACGATCTTGGATTGGATGGAGGTTGGTATATTGACATAGGACCATTTCCATGTGTCACATCCTTGTATGAAGATGAATAAATTCCCTCTCTATAACCCATTGCACCACCACGCAACCTAAAAAAAAAAAAAACTGGAAGAATTTCAAGATATACAATAGTATTTTAATTGTAACAAATCCTGCATTTGTTTCCCTTTGAATGTAAGACATTGTAGGGCTGCAAGAATCCTCAAGTGGTTCTCCAAGATTTGCTTTAAAGTCACCACATTTTCAAGCTCAATGACCTAGATGTGGATCGATTTCGATTTGAGGTTCTTAACAAAAACTTGAAACCCTTATGCATGGTTATGGTTTTCTATACTATCCATCACCCCAACAAAGGAAAAAGAGGGGGCTCTCCTTAAAATATTCTCCATGGAACAATGTATGGTGAGGAGACCAATATCATATAGGGTGGTGAAAAACATAATATCTACAAAAGATAACAAAAACCAGAGATCGAAGGAGTTGTGCCCTCAAACTCCTAACCAGTAGTGCATGCAAGAAGGTGGGGGGGGGGGGGAATCCACAAAAACACCATAAAACACCATGATCTGGGAATTCCAACCTACATACCTCCAACAAATATGTAATTACTAATCCCCGTCACCCCACATAGGAGTAAGATCATGGAAATGAGATCTAGGCAAGGCATGCAGTAGGAAGTGACATTGGATGCGAGCATCAATTTATAGAAGGCTAGGTGCTACATTCTTTCCAAAGGGCTTAGAATCATCATGGTCATATTCTTCATCATATCCTCGTCATCCTTCAAGGAACTCCACCCCAACTGTAATGTAGTGGAGGAAAGCCTCTTGTAGGTTATGGAGGTCATAGTGCCTGCAACTTACTATTATCCTAAATATTACACTAAGAGGGAGCGGTGAATTGGTGTATGGCCAATTTAACATTTCAAAACCATTTCATCAATAAATAAATATATAACAATGCATCAATAAGTATTATGAATCATAAAAATTAATAATAAAAAAAGTATCAAGTAATCGTCATCACATCAACACATGAAAACACTGTTTTTTACATGGAAATCCTTGCAGGAGAAAACCACAAATATTCTTCTCTTCAATCTTAAATATTTAATTTATAATTTTTACTAGCACCAACCAAAAGTAGACACCAATCCTCTAAAAAATGCAAGCACTAACTTGGTTTAGGCTACAAAATGATTGAGGTACTGACTGCGAAATGATGCAAGCACCTACTTGTTGTAGGCGACAACCTTATTGAGGCACCAAACTTTGATGATGTAGGAAAAAACCTGATTGAGGCACCAACCAGAGTGGGGGAACCCACCTCCTTCTTCAACCTATTATGGACCACTTTTCACAATATTTCAAACTAGGTCCATAAGCTCAAATCACAACCAAATCAACCTGCCTTTTTTTCATCTAAAAATTCACATGTCAAAAACCTATTCATGCATTCATATTAACAATAATAACGAATTCTTTGATCTCAACAACTAGTTGCAGCTTCCCCCTTTTAAAATATAAAATAATCCAACCAAAACCCCTTTTCAAAAATTCAATTTGCTCTCAAACTCAAAAACATTAGAAAGATTAATTGTTGTACAAAATGGATCTTTCCATTGCACGTTCTATAAAGTGCACAAATATTGAAAACTATTCTACAAAATGTTTACCACCATTTGGTTAGTCATTTAACCAAATGGATATTCATAGGGAAATATAAAATTAAACTTCAGGCAACCCAATCGAGTTCGAACCTTCGATCTCCTAAATAATCGCAACATTATCTACCAACTATGCTATCTTAGGCCTTGGAAATTAAAGGTCTACAAAACCATTAAAATTAAACCCATTTGACTACTTTCCATGAAGAGCCACATTGGAGATCCACCACTACATACACTAATAAAACATAATATGCGACGTAATCTTCTAGTGCGCACCATGTTGCTGTCATGAATGGAGAGCTATGTCATCCACCACAACCAATCATAAGGAGCCATGTCAACTGCCACTTCCAATCGAAAAAGCCATGTTAAGAACCACATCAATTTCCATAACTAATCCCAACGAGACACATCAAGAGCCATGTGAAATTTCACAACCAATCACAAAGGGCCATATCAACAAATCATAAAGAGCCTCGTCAAAGGCCACATAAACTACCCCTACCAAACACGGAGAGCCACATCACTGCCACAAAGCAATCACATAGATCTACATCATTTTCACAAACCAATCATGGAGAGCCATGTCAACTGCCATAGGAATCCATGTCTGATCTAGGAGGATCCAAAAAGGCCTAAAAATTAAAGTCTTCAAATCTCAGTGAAACTAATTTCAAGTTGAAGATATCATCGCAAGGAATCCAATAGTGCAAACAATGCCTCAATCCAAATTCATATGGAAAAGTGATAGCCAGTCAAATTTCTGGTCAAACTTGGCATTAAAATTTTTTTAGTTGGCCCCAGATAAACTTGGACCATAGCCAAAGTTTCCGGTCTTGCCAAATGAGTGGCTAAGTTTAGTGGTTCCTGGATAAGTTTGGTGACAAGTCTTAGTTGTGGTTAAATCCGACAGGTTTACCAAAGTTGGTGGTCTTGCCAAAGCCTCCACCAAATTTTATATGGTTTAAAACAAATGGTTTAAGATATATAATATATATTGTTTTTTAATTTCAAATGATAGGTCCACATGGTTTGAACCCATGACCCCTGCCAACTTCTAAAGCTTTATATACACCATGCCAGCCAACACACCAGGTAAATACTTTAATAATATCCATTGGCGCAATTGTATTTAAACTCCACTTTTCCATTTGATGGAACACCAAGCAGGTGGAGGTGTGAGAAACCAGGTTTAGGAGGAACAACATGTGATGAAAACCTACACATAGATCCCTTCGAGTTGATTTTTCAAGATGAATATTCCCAGGGTATATTCTCGAGAATATTCACAAGAATATTCCTAGAGTATTATATCTATTGTGGAATCTTGGAGATTCTTTGGGGGTCTAGAATTGACAATGTTAGAACCCAACTGAGTTTATACTAATTTTACTCAAAATTTTGCAAGGATTTCACTGGTGTAATCAGATTTAAGATTTGAGCAGCCCAGTTTTAGGTCTCTCCTAGAAGTGAGGTATAATGATGTATTTGACATGTAATCGCCTTTCATTCTATTGAGATAATATATAGGCCTTGAGAGAAATAATTTTTATATTAATCCTCCAATATTCATATGTCAATCCAGGCTCGTAAACGTAAGCTGCATTGCGCTTTCTAGATTCATTTTCCAAGTCAAAGTTTGAATGATTCCCTTATAACGATCAACTAAGGAATGGGACACACAAATACTTATGAACACACAACTAGCAGAAAATAAATCAATCCATCTTACCACTATAAGCATAATCAATAATCAAATTCAACTTGAACACTTTAAAATATTTGTAAATATGACCTATCTCGTTAATGAACTGGAATCTGGATTCAATAAAAACCTAATTGTCATAAATTCTACTTCAAAACAAATAGCTAGTTTAGGGAAAATTCATTCTTCAACCTAGCAACTCAACACTTCATTCAAAAATCTAAAACCCTAATTTTGCTTTTACAAGTCAACACTTGAAATAACTGAAGAATCTGATCTAATTGTATTTGTAAGTTAATCCTATGTTCATATAATCAATTTTACACTTAATAACTATTTCTTCACTCAAACCCTAGGATGAGAATGCTTCACATCAATTCCATTGTCTCAATAGCAAGCAAAAGATCATGATATTGGGAACTGATTTGAATGCTTATTCTTACACACTTACCAATCATAGTTAACAAAATGATCTTTCACACTCAACTACTCTGCTTTTATATGATCTACTCTGTGAAAAGTTCAATCAACAAACCCTAATTCTACTGTCAAGAATAAGAAGCAAACTGAGACAACTTTGAACTATTTTAGGCACACAAAATTGTACTAAGGAGTCTAGACAACAATTGTATTTAATAGGAATCAAATCTTCAAAATGAGTTCTAACAAACCTACCTAAAATCTTCAGAAAACCAATACTTTGTTTCCTTAATGAAAAAGGTGAATTATACTGCTGATTACAACCTTCGCTACTTCAAATTCTAGTGAGCAAAATTATACTAAAACACTGCTAATGAAAATATCTCAAATTGAAAACTAAGATTTTATTCTGACAGCTAATGAAATCCACACTTTAACTATTCAATCAATTGTAGCTAGATGACTGACCTAATGCTTTAGAGTCTAATGAAGGAAAAACACTCCAAATTGAATTGCAAATACTGGAAACTAAAACAACTATGAACAGTTACTCAAACTTCACTCATTAGCTAGGAATTCAAGATTGCATTCGGAACTAAAAACCCTAATTTTCCTTTACAATTTATGAAAGAGCTAAAGACCTAATTCATTCATAAGCATAATTCAACCAATCTTGCATTCGAATCTTAAACTTAAAATGAAATCCTAGGGTAATCTTCACATTGACTCAATGCTTTTTGATGATAATCAGAGTTGAATGTTGGCACTAAAAATTAACCTGGAAATTCTAACTCAATCAAATAAACTGAGAATACAATCTGGAAATCTTCTTCCAAACTTTAAGGTATCTCACTCTTAAATGCTAGATCTCACTGAATTCAAACAAACTCATTCAATCCTAGTTCTGGTTTAAATGACAGAAATAAAAAACATGTTAGCTCTATACTAGATTAAACAAGGCAAGTGAGGGAAAGGCTATACTTCTACCTCAAATGGCATGCAAATTACTTCTAAACTCAAAAAATATATAAACTAACACTATGTTTTTCAAGTAAAAATAAATTACAATTCCAACGCAAAATCAGAAAATAATCAAAGAAACTATGAGATCTAATTTAAATAGTGACTATGGACTTCAATTTTAACTCACACTCATTCATATAATCTATCAATTTTATTCCTAATGCACTCTCACTCTTCTTGACAACTCGAGGATGATATTAAAGGATAAAAAATGCACTTATCTAGAATCGATTAGTCACACTAAAATCACGTTGTGCGCATTGAATCCATACCAAATCTGTGTGCTAAGAATATGAAACCCTACTCTATAACTGAAATTATACAACTCCTTACAAACTTTATAATGACACTCCAAGCGATGCTAATTCAGCCATGCTCTTTTTTTATTTGTATTTGTCAGTGCAAAGATTTGTTTTTTTTAATCTAATTCATTTGTTTGAGTACGCACATATAGGTGTTCATTCAGGTTCGTGGTGGTTTTGATTTTAAATGACAAGAAAAATAACTTAAATCTTTGCGTCTATATCAATGAACACTGGAAAAGTTAAATGTAAAGAAAACAAACAAAGCTTTGTAAATGTCGGACGCACACCCACAACAGAATAAATATTTGAAACCTTTCAACACGTGACCTTCAACATTAACACTTAACTTGTTTAGTTGAGATTGGGCACATGAGATCATTTCTTTAGCTAAAACCACTCCAACGTTAACACACACACAATATTGAATAGCTGATTGAAATCACAATTAAATCAATTATTAAGAACAAATTTAAGCTAGAATTCAAGAATTAATCAAAATGCACACAAATTACGTACACATATGCTTACAGAAGCTGATCCGAATTGTGGTGGGCCCTTTCCACACCCGGAGACGACTTGAAACTTACCGAGACTAACTACACTTCAACATAACTGATTCAGGAACTTATTAAATACATAACACTCCAAAATTCGATCAATAACACACCACGATGGATTACAAACATGAGCTTAATTACTGGATAACATAGTTACAATCTTCAAGTTTGATAGCAAAATCGAATCAAAATCCTCGCTAGCTAGAAATATTACATATCTTGACCTTTATAGGCAAAGTGATATTCATAAAATAGCACAAATTTTGTTCACTGAAACCAACTGATGCGAGGATCATACTAGCTATTCATAATTAGCATTACGCTCTACCTAAGTTAGCTAATTCTCAAACTACCCTATCTCTGGCATAACTACATGCTAATCTAGAAGGGTGCTTCTAGAGGTCATCGAGCTGAGCACAATTTCTGGAAAATGGCCAGCTGGTCATCTCATCGAATCCATGAAAAGCTGCTGGAGCATTGAGCTGTAACACGATTTGGGTAGTATAGTCTTTCAAAATCGAGTTTAGGTGCCAATTAGTCCTGTAGGAATAATTTCATAACTATATCCCATAGTGATGAGTTAAAAAACAAGTCATGTAAATTCAACTACATAAATTAACCACAAAATAGTTAAAACACTCCTACTTGTAATGCTTTTTACCTTAGGTTGATAGCTGACGAGATTTAGGCCATATGGAGGTTAAAAGGGGAATAAAGGAGTTCAAAATTGTCCAAACCAAAGTTAAAAATGGCAGGGAAGGCGAATAAATGAAGAAAAAATATAGGCTCAACATATCCCCCACGCTTAATCTGATGCATGCCCTCATGCATCCAAGGCATAAAATGTCTGATCAAAGGCTAGTTGCTTTGGCCAACTCTTCAAGAATTTTTCTGAATGGAATTGAGCATCTTTTAAATTTCACAACTAATATTTGAGAACTTGTTCTCTTTTCAGGACGAGGTATGGATGTTTTCCATGTTCTCAGCTGTTTATCCTTTCTTTTGAGTTCATCATTCTGTGCATACAACCTGAGGTTTTCATCCTTCAACTGATCATTTTCCTTGCTAACATACTGTAATAGTGTTTCAAACTTATGGGCCTTGTCTCTTAGTTTAGCTATTTTCTTCTGAAGCCTTAGTGATCTGATCTTAAAATTCTCTTCTTCATTAGGGATGGGTACCTTTGTTAGAGTTGCTAACTGTTGGAATGGATCCCTTATGGAAAATGTACCACACTCTGCTTCAGACAAGGGCCTTGCTGTTCTGGGCTTGTTGAAGGTCGAGTGGGGGTGAAAGTGTGTAAATCTTGGGCAATTTCATCTGGGATTTGGGACTAATGTGGAGGTGAAGGGAATTTGGGGAAAGATGATTGATATGGAGTAGCAGAATTAGGGGATGAGGCCACAAAAACGTACTGAGGACTATCAGTAGTGTGAGGATGTTTACTCATGATCTTGTTCCTTATTCTATCAGGTGTGATAGTTTCTATACTAGGAGCTGAGGACTTGTGAGCATGAATTGGGATTTTTTTGGACTTCTGCTTGTGGCCTTGTTGAATTGGGGACTTTGAAGGCATTTTAGCTAGCTCTTTAGTGGGGGAAAAGGCCTCTCTTCCTCGTTTTCCTTCATTATTCCTATTTGAATCTCTTATTGAAGGCCCAAATTCATGGCTAAAGGAAGGGTTTGGCCTCTTGCAATTGTTGGGAGGGAGTGAGGCAGATTGAGCAAGTGAAGTGGGTAGGATTTCCATTTTTAATTTCAAAATTTGACCTACATGTCTCTGCCTCCATTTTACTTGGGTTTCTTCTCTTGGAAAGTTCTCTATTAGGAAGTCTTCCCAAGACTTCTTCATTTTTCTTAATTCAAACACAACCAAGATTTTAATCAAGTTCTGATGGTAGAGTGCGGTTCCTAGATTCTTATAACTTTCAAATTGAACCCCTCTAGCCATCTTATGGAGACTCAGTTTTAAGAAATGAGGAATATATACAGAGTAGTATTTAGGAAGATGCATTAACTGTTTGATATGATACAGGAAAATGATGGCATACCTACCCTCACAAGTCAAAAAACGTTGTATCATTGTCAGCAATTACTGGCATTGGTCTTGAATGCAACTGTGTAACACTCCCATATTCCAACTTAATGACTGGTATGATGGATTTAAAAATTCTATACAATTTTGTATGCTTAATTTCCCTCCTTTGAAGAAGTGTTCAAGCCCCGTGGGTAGCCCAATTTCCTTACTTAATGATTGCTCTGTGACTCCAAGGCACAAGTTTCTAATTTTTTCCCTCTTTCCATCGAAATTATGGGCGAAGGTTAATGCCACCACATCATTATATCCCTGTAAACTTTGTAGAAAAACTATACAACCCCTCTTTTCAATGACTTCTTTGCACAACTGGTATTCTGCAGTTCGAGAAAATTGGGAAAACGTGGGCTCGTGCTTATCGGTTCCCATGATTAGGATGAATTCGAGCACTCCTGGAATCGATCTATTGAATGTAATCACACCTGAAACAATTCACAATTGGAGAGGAAGATGGATATATAGGAAGAAAATCGTCAATGGCCAAAATTGAGCCATACATACGACATTGAGAACACATATAGCATTTATTACATAGTTCGTAAATCTTGGTGACTGATGTGCATGCAGCACACAGGAAGAGAACACTTGCAGATTCCCACAACGTTTATGAAGAACAAATTCACTTATATATTCCCTCACTTCATCGTAAACATTCCCAACATTGCATAAATATGCCCCACTATATAAACATGAGGGAAAATTATGATACGATCATGGTTTGTAATGGGAATATGTTCTAGCGATGAGGTTATGAAAACGGTTTCATTATGGATTCATATTCCAAGAAATGTAATCATCATGCCCACCAATTTTGAAATCATGCCTAGAAATGTCATTATTATACCGCCATGCTCCACCAATTCTAAAATCATACCAATCGATTCATAATTAGAGGAGAGTCGGTGGTATCAATTGATCTGCATTAAGCAAATGATGACATGGTGGCTGCAAAAATTCCTGTGTTAAGTTCATGCCATCATTCACAAAATCGTGGTTCATTCTTGGATGATGCCTTTCATCATCATCATTAAAGCTTCCCTTACCATCATTTTACGCAGCCATCATCACCATACATAGCCACCTCCAGTTATATCTTCTTGTCACCATATAGAATTATGTGCAATCATGAACATGGGTGAAATTAAAATGAGGACAATGGCCAAATATTGAAGAGGAATGGCTCATTCTGGGATTAGGAACCAATCTAGTCTTAGGAATAGATTAGGGAGTGTGAATGAAAATAGGGATATAGGGGATTTTTGTAAATTACAGTTACACGTAGTAATCATTAAAAGTAACCATAACTAAGTTAAGTAAATTGAGCACATTACCTGTGTTACTTTGAACAATATTGGGCATGAAAATAGTGTGAATATCCCACTAGTATAGGAACAGTTCCACTGTTTTAAGTGTAGCTCTTGCTGTGAAGGATGATCATAGGGGAGCAGTGAGATCTACAACAGAATGAGCAGCATCCTAAAAAAATCTTCAATAATTGAACTTTCTTTAGGAATAGTACTTTTCACATCCCATTAATACTACAGATATTTGTGACTACACTGTAAAATTTAGAAAACAGATTTATAGAAGGGAATCACGGTATAGCATTGAATGTTCATGTTTGAAGATGAAAAATACATAATAGTCCAGGTACATAGCTGGTTAACATAAGGAACATAACATGGAATCTGCAAATCCCTTTGACAAATTGCCACTGAATTTCTATGTAGTGGCACTAGAAACTTGTTCATCTTCTCATGGATTTTGACCAGGCCTAAGATGATAATTTCTTGGGGCATTTCTGTTTTGGGAGCTTGAAATGTCCTGAAAGAAGGCTCCAAGGGGGATTATTTTCCGTAATTTTTCCAATGGGCCCGAAAAATAATAATTCAATACCCATTGGATCCCTAGGCTACCACTACCTTATTGTTTTATTGAGCGTAAGGTAGTTTCTCCTCGGGGCATTTAGGTTTAGAGAGTCTAAGTTGTCAGTAGAAGACTCCAAAGGGCTTCCTTTCTATAATCATTTCCTTGAGCCCAGAAAAGAACAATTCTATGCTCATGGAATCCCTATACTCCCACTAGTCCATGAAGTTTTACAAGACTGGATCAATAAATGCTCAAGAGCTTCACTTTGTGAGAGTCTGAAGGCATCCAAAGAAGACTCCAAAATGTTCCTTTTCCATAAATAATCCGCCAGGCTGGGATAAAGGAATAAACTTACTCCTGACGAATTTCTCCTTTATTCTACATGGGCTGTGGGGCTAACCACCTATAGATATGAAAAAGTAACAACTCGTTGGTAAATATATATATATATATATATATATATATATATATATATATATATATATATATATATATATATATATATATATATACGTATAAAAGTAAAAGAATCAATTGATCAAACCAGCAAGAGGCTAGTCATTTTCCTAAACCAGCTCTAATCCTAGATTCTTCTGCACTTTCTACAAAAAATGATCATGTGAAAGTGGTTTGTGATAAAATTTAAGCCGATGGCCATTCACTACAAAAGAAGTCTTGTAATCATCGATTTTCTTAACAATAATTGAACCTTTATAAAAAACCTCAGCTACTTCATAAGGCCCTAACCATCTATTATAAAAATTTCCTTTGAAGTGCTTAAAATTACTATCATATAACAAGGCCCAATCACCTGGATGGAAGAATTTATTCTTAATGAAATTTTTGTGCCATAGAGCTCTTTGGTCCTGCACCAACAAGGTTCTGTGATAGGCATCTTGTCTCATTTCATCCAGCTCATTCAACTGCATCAATCTCTACTCTTGACCTTTCTTCAGGTTCATTCCCAATTGGGCGACAATTCTCAATATTTTTACTTGGAATTAAATGGGCAAGAGCACTTGTTTTTCGTAGACTAGTTCATAAGGTGTGTGCCCTATCATGTTCCTCCAATTAATCCTGTAAGCCCATAATGCCTTTAGTAAATTATCCACCCAATCCATATCATGTAGTTGAATGGTATTTGTGAGGATGGATTCTAGGACTTTGTTCATGGACTCCACTTGCCTATTAGCTTGGGGTTGGTAAGGGGTAGATTTACAGTGCATAGTATGGTACTACTCAATGAGTTCCTTAAACAACTTCGATGTAAATTGCGTGACTTGATTAGTGACAATCTCATATGACACACCAAATCTTGTGAATATGTCCTCGAACAAAAACTCTTCTACTTCCTTTTTCGTGGCAACATATAATGCCTTAGCCTCCACCCACTTGGTGACGTAGTTGGTGCATACCAAGATATACTTTTTCTTTTTCAACATCAGGGAGATGGGCCCTACAAAATCCAATGCCCACTTCTCAAAAGGTTTAATGGTTATTTGTGGTTGAAGAGGAATATCGTCTGAGGAAACCAGTTTCCCCATCTGTTGGAAAGCATCACAACTAGAAACAAACTTCTTGGTGTCCTTAAAGAGTGAAGGCCAATAGTACCCAATACGAAGAACCTTGTATGCGGTCCGTTTATCGGAAAATTGCCCACCACAAGGCTCATTGTGGCAGGCTCTCAAAATATCGTACATCTCATATTCCTGCACACATCGACTCATGATCAAATCCGGCCCAGTGTAGAAAAAATCTCCCTCAATCTAGAAGTAGTTGGCACTGTGTTGCACAATATTATGTTTTTCCTGGGCATACATGCTCTGAGGTAATTTCCATAACACCAAATAATTGGCAACATCGGCAAACCAAGGAGTGATGGTAGAAATGGCGAATATTGCTTCATCTAGAAATTCATGGGGCACTGGAGTTGACATGTTTCCTTGTCCAATATTCAAATGAGATAAGAAGTCAGCTGCCAAATTATCACTTCCAAGCCTATCAATTATGGTTATATTGAATTATTGTAAGAGCAACAACCATATAGTTATTCTACCATTAGTAATCGGTTTATTCATTAAGAATCTAATAGCAGAATGATCGGTATGAACGAAAGTCTCATAACCGACAATATAATGCCTAAACTTCCCTATAGCATGTACAAATGATAACAGTTATTTTTTCGTGACGAAATAATTTAATTCGGTGGGGGAAATATTTTTGCTAAAAAAATAAATAGCGTAGGGGTAGAAATCTTCCCTTTGTCACAGGACTGCTCCTAGTGCAGTGTCTGAAGTGTCTGTAAAAATGTGAAATGGTAAGGACCAATTTGGTCCTCTCAATACTGGAGCAGTGGAAAAAATTTCCTTCAGTGTCTGAAAATCCTATTGACAATTGACATTCCACACAAAGTTAGCATCTTTAGTCAAAAATTTAAATAATGGTGTTGCAATTCTAGTAAAGTTTTCAATAAAATGACGATAATAACCGGAATGTCCCAAGAAAATTCTCACCTTCTTTTGTGAACTGGGAATAGGGATATGCGAGATTACCTCAATTTTTTCTGGATCAAATTTAATTCCTTCTGGCGACACATGATGGCCCAAAACAATTCCCTTAGTTTGCATCATTATACATTTATCACTATGAAGGGCTAGATTGGCTTCTTGACAATGAATCAACAAATTTTCTAGATTTTCCAAAGCCTGATCAAAATAATCTCCATAGAATGTGAAGTCATCCATATAGACCTCAAAACAGTCATGATCAAATTGGAGAAAATGGCAAGTACAAATCTTTGAAAAGTAGCTGGGGCATTACAAAAACCGAAGGGGAGGACTCTATATGCATAAGTACCCCACGGGCACGTGAAGGTAGTCTTTTCTTGGTCCTCTTCAGCTATTTGTATTTGATTATAACAGTCGTATCCATTTAGAAAATAAAAATACTTCTTACTTGAAAGTGTTTCGAGTACCTGATTGATGAAGGGTAGTGGAAAGTAGTCGCACAATGTGGCATTGTTTAGTTCTCTATAGTCGACACAGATACACCACCTTCCATTATTTTTCAGCACCACCGCCAAAGGTGACACCCACCTACTATCTAAAATGGGGTAGATGAATTCTGCAACCAGAAGTTTTTGAAGCTCTTCTTTAACAATATATTTTAATTCTGGGTTTATTCACCTTTGTGGCTATTAGACATGCCTCATTTCTTCATTGGTATAAATATGGTGGATGCAGGTGTCTGGATGGATGCCCCTCATGTCCAGGTAATCCCAAGAAAAAGCTCCATATTTCTCATGAATAATGCCCATCAAATGATACTTTTTTTCTGTATTTAACTCTGTAACGATGTGTAAAGTATTTCCTTCAGTGATTTCTACAGGCTCTGTGGCATGTTCATGGCTTTCCTCTATTGCTGCAAAAGATGTGAACATGGCTGGATGGCAAGCCTCCTAGAACTCATCACTAAAAACATGCTGGTAACCATTAAAATAAATAGGATAATCAATACAAGAACTATGAGATAAAAACTAGTGCAAAATATGTTCATCGAACTTCTCCTGGAGACCTCTAGACTGTTCTAATGTCAGCAAAGGAAACATACAATCTTCGTCTCCATAGGGGCTCTTGAGCCATAATGGAAATTCAACAGTTGTTTGAGTAGGGGGGGAAATAGACAGGGTTTGGTCATGGGGACCATTGGAAATGATCATTTCTCCGTTTCTGCACCCTATGACGGCATCAATAGTTTCCAACTACGGGCATCCTAGAACTACAGGATGTCCAGGCCTAGAGGTTTTCGGGGAAATGATGATAAAGTCTATAGGATATTTCCAGGAAGAAATAGTGACGACTGTCTTCTATAGTTCCCATTGGTTTGATGATGTATTTGTCTTTCATTTCTAAAATTATAGGGGTGGGTTTAATCCTAGGTCACTGCAAATATGTCATTGTATCGTATGTCATGGAATTTATTTCTGCCCCTAAGTCTACAAGTGTGTTTGGCAGAAGTACTCCGTTTATCTCAATGGTGAAAATGGGATTCCCAGGGTCATGGTGCTTCACAGGCAAGTCAAAAATCATGGTGGACATTTGGTTCATGATATTTACGCTTTGGTTCTTATGCCCCTTCCTAACTGGCTTCTTGATGTAGAGATCCTTGACCATTTTGGTGTAAATAGGGATGCCTCTGATAGCTTGCAAGAGTGGAATTTTGTTGCAGACATTCCTTAATTCATTTTCCAGGTTGTATTCAAGTGGAATCTCTTCTTTCTTTACAAGGAGTCTTTTCGGGTAGGGTGGTTCGTTTGATTGTTCTTCTTGTGTTTGTTTTTGTTTCTTATTTTTTACATGGTTCTTGGATGATGTGAATGGAACCTCTTCCTCAATGACAAAAACTGATTTCCCTTTGTTAACTGTCTTCCCTGATAGTAACTAAATTTCATTCATAGGGATGGCAGTGATCATATATGTAGAACAAGGCTAGATGTTTATGTTCTATGCAGGTTGAGGTGGTCTATTATGATTTGGGTTAAGTACGGGTTGCACAGACAATAATGTAGGGCAAGGTGGGTTAAAGGTTTGAGGTGCTTGCAAAGATGATGATGGGTCAGATGGTGTAGGTAAAATTTGATGAAAAGGAGGGGGTGGAAACAAGGGTTGTTGATATGTGTGAGGATTATACCCTTGCTGATAGGATTTCATGGTTGGGTTGTACGAGGTGCTTGGCATATTTTTCTAGGGCGCATAGAACTGGTTTTGGGGCTGATAAGGGTTGGTATAAGGGTTTTCCCTCCAGTTCTGGTTCCATGGAGTGTTTTGCGTTTGAGGGGTGGCCCAAGGGGGGTAAGCTGGCTAGAAGTTCTAGGGTTGAGTTTGACCATACCCTTGGTGATTAGGTTCTGGGAACATGTTTTGACTAGGCATTCTAAAAAAGGGTCTCTTACTTGTTCGTGATAGATCATTTGTTTTGGCATTCCCTTTAAAGATAGTCTACATACCAAGAAGAGATGGAAACTTGTTGGTTGCATGTTCTAAGGTGAAAATTCCACAAACCTCAATGACGTTGATGGGACACTCTCTTTCCATGTTCTTTTGTCTACATTTGGGACAAATGATTGCCATAGCAATCCTTTAGTCTTCTTGTTTCTTCTTATGTTTCATTATGTCGAGTTGGTTTCCAATGGTGTTTAAGATGTCAGTTTTAAAGTTTTCCAGTAGGTTCCCTAGTTTGACTCTAGTGACGACAGTAGTAGCAGGTTTCTGGTTTATAGATGTAGCATCTCAGAGACTATCATGAATCTTCTTACCTACTTTAGCTTGACTTCTAGAATAAGTACGACAAAGTTTGACTATTTCAGCAATTTTTTTTTTGTAAATTTCCCCACCACTTAAAAGGTTTAGGGTTTTGATGCACTCGTCTCTTAATCCTTTTAGAAAGACTATTTTGACAATTTTCTCATCTAGATGGGCCCCTCGGGATTTGTGAAAATGATATAGGAAGCACTCAAGATATTATTCTAGGCTCTCATCATCTAATTGTTGCATTCTCAGAATATTGTTGAGGTCCCTAGTTTTGCAGAAGTCCTAGTATTTCCTAAGGAATACAGGCTTCATCTCATCCCAAGTGTATATGGTGTTTTCCCCTAAGCTCATAAACCATCTAAGTGCAACGTCTTTCAGGGTGGCTGGGAACAATTCCAATTTTTGTGCATCATCATAGTAATTGTAGCTTTTGCATAAAATATCAAATTCAAAAATAAAATCATTGGGATCCTCAGAGGACGTACCATAAAAGAGTGGCAGAGAGGTCATTAGAATGTGCCTCACTATGATTTTCCTGGTGATATCGAGGATAGGGAACCCGAAGGAAGTTTCTTCTTCGTTGTCGTCTGGATCTCCTTGTGGTCCATTAGTGTTTTCTCTCCTTGGTCCATCCCCGTTTCCTCGAAAGAGGGTTAGTCCTTCACCTTCTTCATGATTTTCCTCTTGGTTTCGTTCATTGTTTCTATTCTCTCCTTCATTGTTTGCCATGTTGGTGCTGATGTTAGTGGAGAAATATCCAATGGACAACCTTAATCCTTCATGAATTGGAAGTTCCCCTTCTAAAATATCCTTGCCAATGGTGCTCCATTTTTCGTGCTTAGTACCTGCATAACAATCAATGGGATTAGTTAATGGGATTTTTTTCGAACCAAAAGTTTTAGGAAATTGCAAACTAGAAATAAATCTACCTCTATTATCCCTAGGTCTACTTCTATGCATAAGGAAATGAAAATAAAGTTTGAGAACAAGCAGTAATCGGTCAGACTTTGGAGAAACCCCCCAAAAGGCGATGCGTGGCTCTTCAGTCATGTCTTATTGTACTCTCTCTACCCTCTGAAAAACATGAAATATCTTTAAAACTAATACAATAATGATTACCTGAATCTGAAATTACAACTCCCTCGCAATGACACCAAAAATGTTGAGAGAAATAATTGTTAGATTAATCCTCCAATATTCATATGTCAATCTGGGCTCATAAAAACAAGCTTCACTGCACTTTCTAGATTTAGTTTCTGAGTTGGAGTTTGAATGATTCCCTTATAATGATCAACTAAGTAATGGGGCACACAAATACTTACTAACACACAATTTGTTGAAAAGAAATCAATCCATATTACCACTATAATAAGAATCAATAATCAAATTCAACTTGAACACTTTAAAATATTTGTAAATCTGACCTATTCCGTTATTGAACTGGAATTTGGATTCAATAAAAACCTAATTGTCATAAATTCTACTTCAAATTAAATACCTAGTTTCAACAAACTTCATTCTTCAACCTATCAACTCAACACTTCATTCAAAAATCCAAAACCCTAATTCTTGCTTTTACAAGTCAGCACTTGAAAGGACTGAAGAATCTGATCTAATTGTATTTGTAAGTTAATCCTATGTTCACACAAACAATTTTACACTTAATAATTATTTATTCACTCAAACCTTAGGATGAGAATGCTTCACATCAATTCAATTGTCTTAATAAAAAGAAAAAGATCGTGATTTTGGAAACTGATTTGAAAGCTTATTCTAATACACTTACCAATTAGAGTTAACAATATGATATTTCATACTCAAATACTCTGCATGTATATGACCTAATCTATGACAAGTTAAATCAACAAACCCTAATTCTAATATCAAGAATAAAAAGCAAAATGAGACAACTCTGAACTATTTTAGGCACACAGAAATGTACTAGGGAGGCTAGACTACAATTTCATTTAGCATGAATCAAATATTCAAACTGAGTTCTAAAAAACCTACCTAAAATATTCAGCAAACCAATACTTTGTTTCCTTAACAAAAAAGGTGAATTATACTGCTGATTACAGCCTTCACTGCTTCAAAGTCTAGTGAGCACACTTGTACTAAAAAACTGCTAATGACAATATCTCAAATGGAAAACTAAGATTTTAGTCTTACAGCTAATGATCCACACTTTAGCTATTCAATCAATCGCAACTAGATGAATGACCTAATGCTCCAGAGTCTAATGAAGGAAAAATACTCCAAAATGAATTGCAAAGACTGGAAAATGAAACAACTATGATCAGCTAGTCAAACTTCACTCATTAGCCAGGAATTTAAGATTGCATTCAAAACTAAAAACCCTAATTTTCCTTTACAATTTATGAAAGAGCTAAAGACTTAATTCATTCATAAGCACAATTCAACCAATCTTGCATTCAAATCTTAAACTTAAAATGAAATCCTAGGGTAATCTTCACATTGAATCAATGCTTTTTGATGATAATCAAAGATGAATGTTGGCATTGAGAATTAACCTAGACATTCTAACTCAATCAAATAAACTAAGAATACACTCTAGAAATATTCTTACAAACTTTAAGGTATCTCACTCTTAAATGATAGATCTCACTGAAATCAAACAAACTCATTCAATCCTAGTTCTGGTTTAAATGACAGAAAGACAAAACCTATCAGCTCTATACTATATCAAACAAGGAAAGTGAGGGAAAGGCTATACTTTTACCTAAAATGGCATGCAAATTAATTCTAAAATCAAACAATATATAAACTAACACTATTTTTCGAGTAAAAATAAATTACACTACCAATGCAAACTCAGAAAATAATCAAAGGAACTCTGAGATCTAATTTATAGAGTGACTATGGCATTTGATTTTAACTCACACTCATTCATATAATCTATCAATTTTATTCCTAATGCACTCTCACTCTTCTTGACAATTCTAGGATGATATCAAAGGATTAAAAAACACTTATCATGAATCGATTGATCACACTAAAATCACACTGTGTGCATTGAATCCACACCAAATCCATGTGCTAAGAATATGAAACCCTACTCTATAACTAAAATGATACAACTCCTTACAAAATTTATAATGACACTCCAAGCTACTATAATTCAGCCATGCTCTATTTTGACTTGTATTTGTTAGCGTAGAGATTTGTTTTTTTAATCTAATTCATTTGTTTGAGTATGCACATAGAGATGTTCATTCAGGTTCGCGGTGGTTTTGATTTTAAATGACAAGAACATTAACTTAAATCTCCATGTGTATATCAATGTAAATAAAACAAACAAAGTTAAATGTAAAGAAAACAAACAAAGTTTTGTAAATGCTGGATGCACACCCACAACATAACAATTATTTGAAACCATTCAACACATGACCTTCAACATTAACACTTAACTTGTTTAGTTGAGATTGGGCACATGAGATCGTTTCTTTAGCTAAAACCAATCCAACATTTACACACACACAATATCAAATAATTAATTGAAATCAAAATTAAATCAATTGTTAAGAATGAATTTAAGATAGAATGCATGAATTAATCAAAATGCACACAAACTACGCATATGCTTACAGAAGCTGATCCATATTGTGGTGGGCCCTTGCCACACCTAGAGACGGCTTCAAAATTACAGAGACTAACTACATTTCAATGTAACTAATTCAAGAACTTATTATATCCATAACACTCCAGAATTCCATCAATAACACACCATGACAGATTAAAAACATGAGCTTAATTAATGGATAACAGAGTTACAATATTCAAGTTTGATAGAAAAATCGAATCATAATCCTTGCTATCTAGACATATAACATATCTCAGCCTTTATATGCAAAGTGATATTCATAAAATAGCACAAATTATGTTCATTGAAACCAACTAATGCGAGGATCCTACTAGCTATTCATAATTAACATTGCGCTCTACCTGAGATAACTAATTCTCAAACTACCCTATCTTTGGCATAACTGCACTCTAATCTGGAAGGGTGCTTCTAGAGGTCATCGAGCTGAGCCCAATTTCTAGAAAATGGCCAACTGGTCATCTCATTGAATCCATGAAAAGATACTGGAGCATTGAGCTGGAACATGATTTGGGTAGTACAATCTTTCCAAATCGAGTTTAGGTGCAAATGTTCATGCTTCTGTAGCTGAATTAGTTCTGTAGGAATAATTTCACAACTATATCCCATAGTGATGAGTTAACAAACAATTCATGTAATTTCAACTACCTAACTTAACCATAGAATAGTTAAAACAATCCTACTTTTAATGCTTTTTACTTTAGGTTGATAGTTGATGATATTTAGGCCATTTGGAGGTTAAAAGGGGAACAAAGGAGTTCAAAATTGTCCAAAAAAATGTTAAAAATGGTAGGGAAGGTGAAGAAATGAAGACAAAAGAGAGGCTCAATAGGCCTATCCACTTTGAAGCTGGGCCCAAAGAAGTACCTCACACATTTTGAGTGAAATCTATTATCAAATATTGGTGCATTGTCTTTATGGTCTCTTTATGTGTTGCTTATATCAAAGTGTTGGATGGTTTTACATGCCCTTTTATTCAATTATGCTAACATCATCGAAGAAAATATCCCAGACCATGTTGGTATCAGAGTGATGTTATTTTTGATGTGAATTGTGAGTTTGGATGCTAAACATGTCTAAACTCTGTAATATTCCCAAATTAGCTTCAGCTAATGGGAATATTAATTTTTCTCTAGAAACTTAGATTGATGAATAAATGGGCAAGGAGGCTCATAATTTTCTCAAGTATGAATAAAAATCCCTCCTAGTGTGAAAGGGGGTCATGTAATAACCAATTCAAGCATCCACATGTGTGAAAAAGGTCTAAACTATGTGGGCAAGTTCAATTTTGACAAAGTCAACATGATTTATTCTCAAAGAAGTGGATCCTACATAAAGCCAGCTCAATGTGAATAGCGATCAAGCTAGCTAGATAAAATGAAGGCACCTTGAGTGTGAAAAGGGACAAGTCATGAAGAACCATTCAAGGTTGAACAAGTCAACAAAGCTGTCTAGATACATTGCACCATCTTGTTGGACAACACAGTTTTTGTGGAGGAGCCTTTGCATGGAAGCAACCTCATAGTGGGTGGGACCCTTGGTGAGGAAGCTTATCAATTATATAATGAAGGATATTGAAAGCATATAGACATATTGGAGATCATATTTTCATGAGGTCTACCTAGAATTCCTACATACTTGGCTGTTTAGCTAAGTTGTTGCACTGCTCAGTGCAAGGGTTTGCCCAGGTGGGAATTCCCTACTCTTTCTTGGAGATCTTGCTTGAGAAATCTAAGAGGAGGTTTTTTACCTGAATTTTCCACTACACGGTGTTTGGACAATCACCTACCTTCAGAAAAAATGCATTCCCTTCAGAAAACTACGTTATTTCTTAAGGTGTGTAGTGGAAGGGGTGAAAACCCCATTTTGAGGAGCTAGTTTCCCAAGAGGAGGATCAACCTTGCTTTGGGAAATATAGAGGAAGAATATACAACCATTTCCTTGCATGTTCAAACATCTTATGCAGATCTTCAGCCTTGCAATGTTATTCAGCCACAGATTTGCAGCAGCTTTCTCTTGTATATCTTTTCTGTCAAGAAACCCTTGCCGGGTCTTCTTGGATCTGTATAAAAGAGATTAGATCTCTTTTTTTATGCGCCATTGAGTATTATAATAATATTATCAGATATAATTCTCTATTTTCTGATTTAACCTCTATTTAGACTGTGCAGTCTCTTATGCAACAACTCCGGCATTTTGCAGTCTTGGGGTTTTGGCAATTTTTAGCTGTCTTGAGAATGGGAGGCCTGTTTAACTAGGCTAAAGGAATTTGTTTCTGAAAATATTTTTCATGCATGTCCTATATTTTCTATTCTAAGGGACACAACCATTATTTTTCATTTTTATAGCTCAATATTCAGAAAATAATGTTTTTTAGGCAAAAATAACTACTTTTCCCCACTTGGTGAATTGTATAAAAGCATAGTTTGTTGTTGTAATTGTTATTATGATGGATATGTGGTCAAATAAACTACATTAGTTGATTACTTTATGTTCTCCAACTTTGTAATACCTTAAGGTATTCTTATTGTTGTAGAAAATTCCATATTTGGAATATTACAGTGGTATCGAAGCAACAATATTGGCTCAGCCTGTGAGCTCAAGAATGATGGAGTATTATCATGGGGAGAAGGATATTTTTAGAAGAAATAAGATAAAACCCTTGTTTTCTAAAGAAAGGAGGTTCTCAAAACTTCTTTTTCCAAATCTGTAGGGTGGATGCAAGGTCATCAAAGAAATGAGGAGGGAGAAATATGAAAATCCCTCAGTAAGATCTATACAAGATGAACATTATAAATCCTCATCTTATGGATATAATCACTCAGCCATATCATCAGATCTACCACGTTCTATCAGCAATTTCTTCATGAAGAGGAAGAAAGGAGATGTGCCAAAGAGAGATACTCTTGGTGATTATTTGCAGGAATATGAAGATCAATCTGAGGAGTTCAAAGATCACTTGAAATTCCAAGGGTTTTTCCAAATTAAGGAGGAAAAGAGCACAAGGAGCAAGGAGTAGGGCGAGGGTAGAATCTTTCTATCCACTTTTTATGGATCACCTCTATGTCTAGCTAGGGCTTGGGTGAAGGAGCTAGACACCTTTGTGCACCAACATCAAGTTTCAGAATTTGAGGCCATCAAGGTAGCAGTGCTGCATTTTGAGGGTAAGGCCTATGATTGGTGGTTGTTTGAATCATTTTCCCTAAATAATTCAAATACATATACTTATGCAAAGTTCATTGAAATATTAGTAGATAGGTTTGATGATATTTCATGTGGAACATCTTCTATTGCAACTATCAACCCACATCAAACAAAAATTTTACATGAGTTGGGAGGGTCTATCTATCCAACTCCATCTTTGAAAACCAATGAAGAGGATGTGAGCTTGTTTGATGTTTTTCCAAGGGCAAGATCTCCTTTGGATGAAGGGCTTCCTTCTCAAAAGGAATACATGAAGATTCTTTCTTCAAAAGAGGACCAAGATCTAAGGCCTCTTGTTGAAGGTAAGGAAACTTCAACTAGTGAAGAAGAGAAAGGAGAGGCAGGACAAGATAATGCAGTCATAAAAAGGGCACCTCAAACACCACATGAATAAAAGGATGGATCACTCGCTCCAAGGGAAGAAACTCTTGCACTCTTGCAAGGAGTTCCAAAAGATCTCACACATAGAGCTCTTGGAAAAACACATGAGCATCTTGTACCTTCATTGCCAAATGATGAGATCTTGAAGATAAGAGGGGGAAGAGAGGAGGAATGGCATCATGAGATGAAGAGCATGTACCCTTCTCTATCTCAAAGTTTGAAAGAGAAAATAATTCAAGAGGATCTATGCAACAAAGGTAGGGGCAAATTTGTCCACCTACATTCACATCATACTCTATGCTTTGATGCCTCGTTGCAAGGAGGCATTTCAGCAATAAGACCTCCTAATTGGAGGGAAAATAAAGTGTCCTCTCAAATATATGTAGCAGAAAAATATTTTTTTAGAGAGGGAACCTTGGAAGGAGCCACTACAGTGCTAAAAATCATTGATGGGAGGCTAGGCAAATTTCTGAAATTGACCTTGCTTTCTTCCATTCATCTATTTGTGTTGGAGGGAATAGATTCAGAAATTTGTGCTGATATGAGCATAGTATAAAAAATATACTCCATAGCTTTGGGGCAGAAAAGGATACTCCAATATATAATGAATATTTCTGAACATAAAAAAAAAAAAATTTCATTTTTGTATGCAGGAGCAAAATTGTGGAAGTTTTTGAGAAAGAGAACCTTTCAAGTGGAGGGTGAATTTCCTAAACTTCAATCTTGTCTTGAGCAAGATCAGCTGCAAGAGGGGCAGCAAAATAAAGTTGGGAATACTCCAACATGTGACTTTTACATCAAGCATGTCAAGGTGGAGAGCCATCATATGACAAATGCATCATTTCAGATTTCTACAACAATGTCAATGTTGGGAAGCCTAGACCCTTATTGGGAGTCCCAACTCTTGATGGAATATTCTAAGGACCTATTCACATGTAAGGTTCTTGATGGGAAATAAATGGATGGAAAGTATAAAGTAGTTAATGGAATCATTTATGTTCATGATCATATCTACTTAACTAAATATTCCAAGCTCAAGGAAAAACTACTTAACACAACCTAGGAGGTCTTTCTTTTAAATCCCACTAGTTTCATTAAAACATGTCATACTATCTTATATGGATTCATGTGGGAAAATTTTAGAGAGGAGATGCACTCTCATATGAGTAAGTGCATGGATCATTTGTTGGTTGAGGAGCAACATAGATCTTGGGAAGAGTTATCATTATCATCTCCTTATTTATTGAGTGTGAGAGGGAGCTCATCCATGAGCTACCATGCTAATTTTAAACAAGTGTATGATAAACATTGTATTGTTGAATCTCATGATGTATTTATTATATATTTGCATTTTCTTAACACTCATGTGCAGGTATTGGCTCCAAGAGGGGGAACTTTTTCTGATGAGCTTCATGAGCCACTTTGGGCCATGAACAATGGTGATGTTGGCCACTCTTTGGGAGATATTGGAGAGATGATGTACTCCTCATGGTGTGATTCATCAACACCAATTATCATACACCTTCTCCAAGCATGCAAGGATGGGGCAGCAAACAAGTGTTGGGGGGAACGCTTGTCATATCATATTCTATGGCAGTTAGGAGGAAAACTGCATTGGTTGCACATGAGGGACCATTTTCCTCTCCCTTATTGTATATGGCAGCTAGCATGATCTTACTAATGATCCCACATGCTGAATATTCTCTTCATTTTTTTGGGAACATGGTTGGAGGAGAGACTCATTAGTGGGGTTTGTCTTTGGGGGAAGAGAGTCCCTACTTTTTCTGCACTACATGTTCCAAGGGGAGCATGGGAAACTATATGGCCACCATTTCATACCACTTGTTTCTTTATGATGTGGACCATATGTTTGTTTGGAGCACTTGGGGCATGCCTCTCAAGAGAAATTGGGAGGACCTTTTCTATGAATTACCAAGCTGGAGGGTGATTCATTTTATTTGGAGGATAGCATGGAGGAGGGAGACCTCCATTGATGATGAAATTCCCCATGATTGTCATCACTTCTTTCTTGAGAAGGCCATGGATCAGCAAGAAGGTTTCCATAAAAACCTTCCATTCCTTCATGATGAGAGCCATTGGGTTTATTCACAAAAGGCCAACTTGTACACTTGGGAGGAGCCATTGGGAGGTGGAATTTTTGCAGAAATTCTGAAGCAATGGAGGAGACTATTGGATGGAAGGGCCACAAGAGGAAGAGGGGAGATTTTGCAGCACCCTTACAGTTCCTTGAGGACAAGCGAAATTTGGGAGGGGGAGACTATAATATTCCTAAATTTTCTCTAGCTAATGGGAATATTATTTTTTCTTTTGAAACTTAGATTGATGAATAAATGGGCAAGGAGGCTCATAATTTGCTCAAGTATGAATAAAAATCCATCCTAGTGTGAAAGGGGACGCTGTCATAACTAGTTCAACCATATCCACAGAACAAGCCCAAACTACAGTGTGGAAAGGTCAATTTTGAACAAGTCAACATGACTTATTATCAGTAAGGGAATTACACAAGCCACAACAATGAGAATGTAGATCAACCAAATGAGATAAAATGAAGGCACCTTGAGTGTGAAAAGGGATAAGGCATGAAGAATCATTCAAAGTTGATCAAGTCAACAAAGCTATCTAGATACATTGCACCATCTTGTTGGACAACATAGTTTTTGTGGAGGAGCCTTTGCATGGAAGCAACCTCATAGTGGGTGGGACCCTTGGTGAGGAAGCTCATCAATTATATAATGAAGGAGATGGAAAGAATATAGACATATTGGAGATAATATTTTCATGATATCTACTTAGACTTCCTGCATATTTTCTTGTTTAGCTAAGTTGATGCACTTCTCAGTGCAAGGGTTTGCCCGGGTGGGAATTCCCTACTCTTTCTTGGATATCTTGCTTGAGAAATATAAGAGGAGGTTTATGATCTGAATTTTACACTAACTGGTGTTTTTCCAAGCACCTATATTCAGCAAAAATGCAATCCCTTCAGAAAACTGTTTTATTTCTTAAGGTGTGCAGTTGAAGGGGTGAAAACCCCATTTTGAGGAGCTAGTTTCCCAAGAGGAGGATCAACCTTTCTTTGGGAAAGCTAGAGGAAGAATATACAGTAATTTATTTTCATGTTCAGCCATCTTATGTAGAGCTTCATACATACAACATTATTCAACCACAGATTTGCAACAACTTTCTCTGTATATCTTTTCTGTCAAGAAACCCTTGTCGGGTCTTCTTGGATCTATATAAAAGAGATTAGATCTTTGTTTTTATGCCTCATTGAGTATTAAAATAATATTATCAGATATATTTCTATATTTTCTGATTTAACCTCTATTTAGACTGTGCAATCTCTTATGCAACAACTCCAGCATTTTGCAGTCTTGGGGTTTTGGCAATTTTTAGCTGTCTTGAGCATGGGAGCCCTGTTTAACTAGGCTAAAGAAATTTTTTTCTGAAACTATTTTGCATGCATGTCATATATTGTATATTCTAAGGGAAAAAACCACTATTTTTCACTTTTATAGCTCAATATTCAGAAAATAACGTTTTTAAGGAAAAAATAGTTGTTTTTCCCCACTTGGTGAATTGTATAAAAGCATATTTTGTTGCTGTAATTGTTATTATGATGGCTATGTGTTAAAATAAACTACATTATTTGATTAATTTCAGTTCTCCAACTTTGGAATACCTTAAGGCATTCTTATTGTTGTAGAAAATTCCAGATTTGGAATATTACAAACTCAAAGAGGATGAAGGAAAAATCAATTATTTTGACCTAGAGGTTGGATGTGCAACACGAAGCAAGAAAATCGATACTAACAATGCTCTCACCAAGAATGAAAAATATTTCCATAAATCTTTCTACAATATGGAAAACATGGTAGACAAATTGTGTGTAGATTATGAGAAGAGAGTGGAAAATAAGGAAAATAATAAGAAAGAGAAAGTAGAGAACAATGCTTCAATAAATCAAGGAAATGGAGGAGACCTCCCAAAACCTCTATCTCGATCTTCAAGTGAATGCTATTATTCTTCATCTCATTCTCATCATTCCAACAATCATGAGAATAATGTTGCTAGAAAACCATTGTTGAAGTTAGATGTGAAATTTGATTTTCCCATGTTTAATGGAGAAGCTAATGTAGAAAAGCTAAATAATTGGATTAGATAGACCAAAGTGTATTTTTGTATAGAAAAAATCAGAGAGGACAAATAAAATATCTTGTTAGCATCTCTTCGATTGGAAGGAACAACTCTTGTATGGTGGGAGAGAAAACTTCAGAAAGGTAGTAAGCATAATGGTAAGATCCTTTTGTCATGATCTAAATTTACATCTGCATTAATAATATGAGTTTACCCATTGGTTTACAGGAAAAAATCCATGATGGAATGGAAAAACATGAGACAGGGCAAAGGTCAGAATGTTCAATTTTTTACAGAAGAATTCAGGAAGCAAGCACTGGCATTAAATATTCCCTTAAACTCACTAGATACTTTGATTAAATATATTGGCACTTTACAAAATTATCTTCAACATTCATTTTTGTAGTTTAATCCCACTAATCTAGATGAAGCTAGTGTGAAAGAAATTTATCTTGAAAACAGGGGAAAGCATGAACAAGATGACTATGCAAAGAAGACATTGAAAACAAAGAAAAAGGAAGAAAAGTCCTCTTGTGATCATTTCAAGAAATAAGGGCATGATGAGGAGCATTGTTAGAAATTACATCCAGAGTTAAAGCCTAAGAATTATTGTGGCAAAGGGAAGTATACAATTATTTCTATAATGAAACATGACCTAGGTTTTGATTTAGGAGATGACATGAAGATCACAACTATTGGGATTGTGGGTATTGGACCAATGATGGGCAAAGCATCAAAGAATGCATGGATCTAATAACTTTAGGAGATCAACTAGAGCATTCAAGAAAAGTATGAAGAATTGAGAATACTGCTACAAGAAGTAGAAGAGGAGAAGAAAATATTAAAAATTTAGTTACAAGCCACAAAAGAGGCATTGGAAAATTTGAAGTGCAATGAAGGCTTAATGAAGCCATCCTCACCCGCTTAAAAATCAGAAACTGAGGTAAACAATGTCAGTGATTCTTCAGTTTCATGTTCTCATTATGATGAAAATTTTGGTGCATTTGAAAGGCACACCAAGGGCATTGGTTCGAAGCTAATGAAGAATATGGGATATGAAGGAAAGGGCCTAGAAGTTAATGGCTAGAGAATTGTGTATCCCATCCCAGTGGTGGAACTACCTTAATATGAAAGGCTAGGCTATGTCAGAGAGGAAGTTGGATAAATTTCAAAGACCGCTGAAGAAAGACACTCCAAACCCACAGAGATAAGAGAGTCTTCAAGTGACAAGTCCAAGTCAGTGTATGATGCTAAGAGAAAATCACAAACTTCCAATGATAGTGAGCATCTCAAAGGAAGAGCTAAGGAAAGCTCTCCTTGCTAGGCTTGCACTATAGACAACCATTCAAGAAAGGTTAGGCTGACCAGGAAGGAGCCACAACATAAAGATCCCTCTCCACATTAAGAGAAAAATAATTTCAAGAAATTTTGGATGAAGAAAAAATATTGCACCTATTGTAACGCAAGAGGACACTAGATAGATACATGTTGGAAGCTCCATCCAAAGCTACAACTAAAGGACTAGAAAACACCTAAGAAGGAACCAACTAATGAAGCAGTTCAGGAAGGGAGACAACTATAGGTTAGAAAGCCCATTAGGCTAGTTAGGTAAGATATGGATAAAAATTTTAAGTAGTTGAGTATGGCCACCATTGTAAATCACATGTTGATTTTTAAATACCCCATAGATGGGAAAGAACTTGTAAAAGTGATGAAGTGTATAACATCACTTAAGTATGCAACATAGTGATATTTTGGCATTTTTTTGGATAACAAATGATATGGGTTATGTTGTAAATCAAAGAGAAAACATGTGTGATCTCTATATGTAAATTTTGGGGTCCAAAAGCGTCTCAGTTGGGAGGAATGATCTAGGAGGAACCAAAAAGGTCTAAAATTCAAAGTCCTCAAATCTCAATGAAACCAACGTCAATTTGAATATCTCATTTCAAGGAAGCCAACAACACAAAGAAATCCTCAATATGAGTTCATATGCAAAACCTATAGCTGGTCAAAGTTCTAGTAAAACTTAGCATTGGACAAATTTTAGTTGGTTCTAAATAAACTTGGACCATAGCCAAATTTGGCAGTCCAACCAAATGAGTAGCTAATTTTAGCGGTGCTCAGATAAGTTTGATGGTAGGTCTTAGTTGTGGTTAAATCTGGTAGGTCCACCAAAGTTGGCAGTCCTACTAAATCCACTCCCAAATTCCATATGGTTTAAAATAAACAATTGAATATATATAGTAAATAATGTTTATTAATTCAAAAGGATGGGTCTGTACTTGAGGTTTGAACCCATGACCCCCACTAACTACCAAATATTTATATACATTGTGCTAGCCAACAAGCTTTATAATATTAGTTGACAAAATTTTATTCAGACTCCACTTTTCCATTCGACAGAACAACGAGTGGGCAGAGGAGGCCGCAAAGGTGTGCGAAACTAGGACAAGGGAACAACCCGTGATGGAACCCTGCATGAAGAACCTTGAAGGTGTGTTTTTCAAGAGGAATATTCCCATGAGTAAACCTAAAATATTCTTTCTTCTATGGGACCTTGGAGATTATCTTGGAGTCCAAAATTGACATTTTTAGAACCCAACTAAGATTATACTCATTATACTCATAATTTCACAACAATTTCACTAGTGCAGTTAGATTTTGGATTTGAGCAATTAATTTTTAGGTCACTCCTAGAAGTGAGGTATTATGATGTATTTTTCCTTGTACTCTCCTTTCATTTCACTAAGATAATATAAAGGCCTCTCTACTTTTTAAGTTGAGCCCAAAGACGTAGTTCACACATTGTGAGTGAACTCTATTATCAAATATTGGTGCATTATATTTATGATATCTTTATGTGTTTCTTCTCTTAAAGTGTTTCATTCATGGTTTTACATGATATTTTATGCATTTATGCTAACATAACCGAAGAAAAGTTCCAGAATCAACATCACTACTAGAAACCAATCACATATATCCACGTCACTATAACAAACTAATCACGGAGGGCCACATCAACTAGCATAAAGATTAGATAGCATTTTTGGGATTCAGCTGCGTTAATTAAGTCATTAATCTATGACCATTTCCATGAGAGGTAGCCGTAATTGACTAATTTCTCATGTTTTTGAATAGTCCACTCAATACTCATTGCATCGGGTGATCGCAGGGAAGTCCTAGTTACCGAGTGAAAGCCTTGGAAGTGATGATGGATGTTATGTGATTCATTTCACTAGTTTCAATCCCACTTCTTCCCCTCTGTGAGCATAACCCGATGCAATGAGTGTTAAGTAGACTATTCAAAATCATGATAAATTAGTTAGTTATGACTACTTCTCATGGAAATGGTAATAGATGAATGACTTACTTAACACAATTGAATCGCAAAAATGCTATCTAATATAATGCACTTCGGAAATCCCTAATACTTAAATATATATAGTAAAGGGAGCTCTACTTGAATGGTTCATGAGGCACAATATTTTCTAGGGTTTTGCAAATGGGGTAACAACCTAAGTGGGCTTGATTGTGGAGAAAACTCCATAGTTAAGCATGCTTGAGCCAGGGGAGTTTTTGGATGGGTGACCTCCCAGGAAATACTGGTTACTGGGTGTAAGCCCCGGAAGTGATGATTGATGTTGTGTGATTCATTTCACTATTTTTAATCCCACTTCTTCCCCCCTATGAGCATCACCCAATGCAATGAGTGTTAAGTGGACTATTCAAAATAATGATAAATTAGTTAGTTACGACTAACTCTCATGGAAATGGTCATAGATGAATGACTTACTTAATGCAATTGAATCCAAAAAATGCTATCTAATATAATGCGCTGCGGAAACCCCTCATACTTAAATACAAAGAGTAAAGGGAGCTCTACTTGAATGGTTCATGAGACACAATACTTGCTAAGTTTTGGAAATGGGGTAGCAAGCTAAGCGGGTTTGATTGTGGAGAAATGATCTGAATTTGATTATTAGTTATTGTTGTGCTAATATCAATTTCAGATTGATAATAAAAGTGCTTATGTTTTCTTCTTATACAAGGGTTTATGGAAGTGCTTATGATTGATAAACAAGTAAACTTGTGGAGATTAAGTTGAAGTCATGAACATAAAAGAATGGAAACTAAATATTGAAAAACAACATATAAACACACAAAAAACCATGAAAACTAAATCAATGACACATTGTTTTGATGAAGGAGTTCACCCCTCATGGGCTACATCTCCTTGGTCCAGCTTCCATGGCATGGACCTTCGTATTAACTTCAATTGTGAAAAAATGATATTTACAGTCTCCTATTACCTACGCAACCTGCTCCAATGGCTCCAAAACATCAAAATATACTAAGAATGAATCTTCTTGAGCCAAAATTGGTTGAAAATTGGCTTAGTTATGGCAAAAACCATTTTCCCTACTATTTCTCCTCCAAATCTGGAAAGAATCTAGCTAACCCTGCTAATTTTGGAAATTTTCACCTAAAAAGGCATTGCTGCCAGTTTAAGAGAAAATTAACAAGTAGTTGATGATGAATTAGTTAGGATAAGCGTGTCATTAACTCCGCGTTATCCATATGGTTTATGGGCAGATTAGCTTTGCATTAATCTCATATTAACATTTAATAAAGCAGGTTTATTTAACATAATTCCCGCCAGTTCATTTAGCCCTTGAGATGCGGTCGTCTGTTGAAGAAATATGGGAGGAGGAGAATGGAGGTAAGACATATGCATAAAATGGGGGTGGTCGTGGGTTCAACCCTGACCTCTGCACCCATATTTTGTTGCACCATACAATGATTAACCCATAGTTGAAACTTTGTCATAACATTAATATCCTCCCACATGTATTGACCCCGCTCCAAGGTATAACTTTGGGTTATGTAATATGTATTCACCCATCAAGGTTAGAGCCTATCCACCATAATAAAACCTCCACCATAGATAGCATAGGTTATAACAAGTCTCAACCATAGTAGAGTCTAAGGTTTAGACCTTAGGTAAAAAAAATATGTGCAACCCATAATATATGTATCTGTCCAGAACTATGGAAATGAATGAATTCAGAAATTATCCCAAGGTTGGATGGGTCCACCAGAGGGGGAACATGGCAACCCCTTTCTGCACCACGTGTCCAGATCTGGTTTGACTACTCCAACTTAAAAAAAAATCTCCTTCAACCTTAGGAATATATGTAAAAAAAATTTACTTCCAAATTTCACTGGCGAATCTGACTGTGACACTTGTCACAGTGTCATTGGACTAAAATTGGAGAATATTCCCTGGATATACCTGGAGTGCTGAATGGAATACCATGTCATCAGTCTGTCACTATTCTGAAAATTTTTTACCTATTTGGGAAAACAGACATCAGGTCATAAATTCTTCACCCATAGTCAGATTTTGAAGAAACAAATTGTGCTAGAATCCTGGCGATGAGCTCTACGTAGTTGTTCTGGTTTGAAGCATTTCTGAGCACCTTCATTTTGAGCTAAATATTGAGCTTTTGATGATTCCTTCCCACTAGAAGCCTTTTGGACCCCAAATTATACTATCAATTGTTCAACAGGTGAGGGTACAATTCCCTCCCCCTTTCAATCTCCATCCATTTGGCCTTGGAAGGATTTTTTCCCTTCAATCCCACTCTATGATATTTGACATCTCCTTGAAGTTCTAGTTTTTCTGTCAAGTATGAGATCTTGCTAAAGTTCATCAATATATTCTAGCGAGAACTCATCTATTGATGGAAGCTGAACATGCTCTCCTTGATCATCAATCAAAGGAGGCTTAAACAATCTCAAATTCTCAACATTAACGACATAATATATTTGCATATAAGGAGGAAATTCTAGCTTAAATGCATTGCTACCAATCGTTTCCAGAATTTTAAAAGGACCATAACAGATTGTATTAAGCTTTTTACCTTCCCCTTGCAATATTTATTTGCTAATATATAACCAAACTTCATCTCCAACCTGGAATTTGTGATTAACACGATGTTTATCATGCCTTGCCTTGTAGCTGCTTTGACTCTTTTCAAGTTGTTCTTGCACTGTGTGATGTACTAACTAAATTTTCTCAATGAAATTCCTTGCCTTATCTATGTCACTATGACCATTTATAGAGACATATTTCTTAAAGATGAAGTCAAAAGGAGATATTGGAAAGTACCCGAGACATGCCTCAAATGGTAATGTGTCTGTGGAAGAATGATTTGCCTTGTTGTATGCATGCTGAATGTAATGCAATTGTTCATCCCACAACTTGGGATGTTTGCTGCAATAACATTTAAGAATATGAATGAATGTCCTGTTAACAACCTTGATCTGACCATATGTTTGCAGATGAAAGGTTGTACTCTTCTTCAACTTTGTGTCCATCATGTCCCACAATTTTGACCAAAAATTCCCAACAAACCGGGAATCTCGATCACTTACAATAGAAGTAGGAAGACCAAAATGAACCCATACATTTTGAAAGAAAAGATGAATGTTTGTTCAACTATAATTTGTTTTTTACATGGCATCAAAAGACACATTTTCCTGAACCTATCTACCACAACATACAAGTAATCATGACCTTTCCTTGACGTTGGAAGACCTCCTACAAAATCCATTGAGATACTTTTCCAAGGATGGGAAGGAGACGGAAGTGGAGTGTACAATCCAAATTTCCTATTAATAGGCTTAATTATTGCACACAAAGAACATCCTCGAATAAAATGTGATACAATATCAATCATGCGTGGCCATTAACAATACCTATGGAGATTCACTACCGTCTTGCCTACATTGAAATGTTCAGCAATCAATGAAGTGCACGCCTCCCTTATAATTATGTTTCCTTGTCCTTGTGGAATACATAACTTGCCCAAGTGATACAACAAACTGTTATGCACATGATAGTTGTTGAGCCTCCAATTTTTTATAATTTTGTTGATGAACCCATTCATTTTCGCATCATTCCATTCACCCATTGTCATCATTTTTAACCATGTTTATTCATAAACACACCAAATTCCCGCATACTTGTTTACATGGTTTATTATTATTATTTATATTATTTTTAATTTATTTAAGAGAATTATGCATGGTCTTACTAATGATATTTGACAGTTCAAGTTTCTATAGTTTCCACAATTGTCTCCATGATTGAGGTAGTAGAACCACTCTAGAATGAAATCCAACATATGGAAGTTGCTTCTAGAAGCTCCAATATGGATTGTTTTTGGTCAAATTCTACCTAACTCACACATGTGGACCTCCAGGCAAAGATAAAGGGAAAATCACAACATTTTTTACCAATCAAATCCAAACGTGTTTTTTTAGAAAACTAAAGCGAATCTCCAAAAAAAAACATGGCTTTTGTTCAGAACAGACCCAATTAATTTATCTAAGAGAATTTTTCCCAAATTCATTACCATTAGGTATATATTTCAGATTCTTTGGAGCCCTATTTTGCAGTTGCGTGAGAAAACATTGCGCCCATGTGTCAATAAACGCCTAGTCAAGCAAAGAAAGTTTGGAATGGACTGTGCTTCATCAGATTCATGGAAAATAGGTGTCCATTCAATTATGATATTTAGCCATATGAATCTCCATGAAGTTACATTACAACCCCTATATAAACACTACATTGAAACAAAGAGGAGAGGTTAATTTTCTGAAGCATATTGTGAATTTTAAAAACTTTTTTTCATTCATTTTTAATGAAGAAGTACCTTGAAGACTTGATGCGTAGCTAACTGTTGGAGTAAATATTTGAACGCCTGTTTGTGGAGGGCCCCTACAAAAAATGAAGGTTCTGTATTTTATGTTTTTAATATGGTTGTTTTCAAGTTTTCATTTTATCATTTGATGTAGTTATTTTCAGAATTCCAATTTGTCATTTTCCGTAGTTGTTTCCAGAATTCCAATTTGTCATTTGTTGTAGTTACTTCTAGAATTTCATTTTGTTATTTGATTTCGATGCTTTCATAAGTCTTCTTTTATAATTTTATGTAGATTCATTAATCTTTTCTTCCAAATTGTCAAATTGCAGAGGATTCATATTTTTACTTCTAGAGCAACAATGATTTATTTTAGAGTAGTTTTACAAGTTCATGAGTGGTTTATTTCAAGAGCATGAGTGATTTATTTTCAAAAAAATAGTGATTGAGTGATTTCCTTCCAGCATATGGGTGTGTTATTTTTCATTCATGAGTTTCATTTTGTTATTTGATGTCGATGCTTTCATAAGTCTTCTTTTATCATTTTATGTAGATTCATTAATCTTTTCTTCCAAATTGTCAAATTGCAGAGGATTTATATTTTTACTTCTAGAGCAACAATGATTTATTTTAGAGTAGTTTTACAAGTTCATGAGTGGTTTATTTCAAGAGCATGAGTGATTTATTTTCAAAAAAATAGTGATTGAGTGATTTCCTTCCAGCATATGGGTGTGTTATTTTTCATTCATGAGTGATTTCTTTACAAGTTTCATTGCCATAACACTTCATTTCAAAAACATAAAAATTTCTAAATTCCCTTTTCTAGAATTCAATTTTATCTTCATGCAAAAGACTGTTAGAGAATAAGAATTTTCATAGAGTAACAAATAAATTAGTTAAGATATATTCATAAGATAGAGAAAGTTTGTTTCAATTTTGCAGAGTAGAAATCATTTTGATTTTTAGAACTTAGTTGTAATTTAATTTTATCAATTTCATTAGGAACATAAGAATAAAAACATCCTTAGAGGTAATCTCTTCAAATACAATCATCACACCAATAAACTAAATGAAGAAAAGAGGCTTCTAGCATATATTGTTCACTTGCACTTCACAAGTTTACCAACTCCAGTCGATAATTTATGTAATCAATTTAAGGAAATTAAATTGACCGAACATTTTGGTGTCGTTGCCGAGGAAGTGTAAATAGGAGCCTTTTTCTTTTCATTAAAAAAAATATAAAGAAAAAAAAAAAAAAACTTCAATCACCTACCACACCCACTATATGACATGGGGCAGTAAGAGCCACACATCCACAACATGAATTCTTATTTTTGCAGGTATAAGAAGATGTGACAAAGGAGGTTGAATAAATGTACAAATATGATGAAAATAAGGAAGATCGTTTTGGATTTCCCATTCAAGAAACTGATGTCAATGGTCATATGAAGAGAATCCCTCCATCTGTACTTCATAACATCAAAGGTATGAGAATAGAAGACACAGAAACCTTTCTTTTTTAATTTGATATAATTCGTAGATCTTATGGATACTCATTGCACATTCAAAAATTTAATTTGTTTCAAACAACATTGAAGGATAGAGCTCTTAGATGGTTTGTGACTTTAGGAACAAATTATATAAGGACATGGGATGATATGAAAAGAGTATTTTTGGAAAAATATAAAGATTATTTCATACACCATGACCTTAGAAATGAAGTCTTTAAGATGAACCAAAAAGAGGATGAAATCCTAGAATATTTAATGGAGATATTTACTTATAATATCAAAAGATATAAATTTCATAATTTATGATCAGACACATTAAAAAATCTCCTACTAAATTCTATAAAGGATGAATGGATTGATCTTATTAATCTAGTGGGAAAAGGAGATGTCTATTGATTGTCATTTCAAGAGATTTGTGAACTATGCAAGAACATATAAAGAGGAAAAGAAAAGTATGTAAGATCCCCTCAAGATCCATTTATGGCAAGGGTAACTAAGTTGACATCAGGATTGGTAATTCAAACTGAACTTAGCAATTTTATAAACATTCTTGGTAATTTAAATGAACAAAATGACATGCTAATAATGAAAAACAAGAAAAAATTTGAAAATGTTGCATTATTTTCCCCTAAATGTACAAAGAAACATTTTTTGCATGAATGCCTACTTGATAAATTTAAAATTTGTAAAATTTGTGCAAGATCACAGACTCCTGAAGATTTCCCATCATTACCATGGTTGAAGGCAGTTTACCAGAAAGATAATGGAGCGAATAAGCAAAAGAGAAACTCTATTATGTAGCTCCAAGAGGACTATGGCAACCTCATCAACCCAATATGATGCAATATCCTTATGCACAATTTCAAGTTTATGCGCAACAATCTCAAAGTAATTGGAAAACACCCTTGCCTTGGAAACCTTGGACATCTCAACCCAACCTCAAAACCAACCTTGGAAACCTTGGCCATCTCAATCCCAACCTCAAAACCAATCTTGGTAACAAAGTTGGCAAAGGACCTACAAAGGAAATCCACCATATCCTCAATATTTCCCTCTCTATCCTCAATACCAATATCAATGTTATCAATACCATTCACCTCCACCACAACATAAATTTCACCATCAATCGACCTCAATTCAACCTTTCCTATTACCAACCACACAAGCACCCCAAAGATCCATTCCCACTCCACTACCTGCATAACTATTTTTAATCCCCAACAATAAAACACCTCAATCCACTTATAATTTTGAGGTATTTCAAAATGATTCACTAGCTGCCAATTAAGAACAAAAATGAGGAGAATAAGATTTAGATAAGGTTCAAGAATCATGGATGCATGTTGATAAAGAGCAGTTGTTGGAACTTGAGATTGAAAATTTTCTTCTATGCCTATCACCAGATTCTATGAATGAATATCACATCTTCGAAGACTTGCATGACATGATAACATGAAGCCAAGGAATACAAGATTACATTGAATCTTGGTTCAGGGCAATAATTAGACCCTAATGTTCAATTCTTCAGTATCTTTTGACACTATCTCAATCAAGGCAATTGGTCTCTCATATACTGGTACATATCAAAGAGTATTTCAAACCTGATTATGAGTTTATCTATCATCTTGTTACAGACATGGTTCCATTGGAAGTATTCATATACTTGAACACGATTTATCTTTCAAGTAGAGTAGGATATATAAAAAATAAAATTAAAAAGTAAAGAGAAAAATAAGTCCTATTGTGAAAACTAGCTTGTTGGCACAATTGGACATGAGATTTTCTTGAAAACCAGGCAACTCGTGAGAAAAGTTCATAATAAGTTCTGCAATTTCATGATGGTTTCAATCATTTATTATGGTTCTTCAATAATTTTTTGTTCTATGCTCGAGTTGGATGATGTGGAATTCCTTAAGGTCCACCTTCCAACAGATCTTGTCCCATCGCCCTCAACACCTTATTTGGGATCAATATCAGAGATTATTTTGAGTGCCTTGGAACTTGCATACATCAATGGCAAGCCTCCTCATTTAAAACAATGGGAATACAGAAATGCATCTTTATTGTCATATCTTGCAGGTGACTCGACTTCAACACATTCATTCGTCCCTGTCAAGATGCACTTAGGTACCTTGACACTCATTTACATTATCTATGAGTTTTCTCGCATTGGTTAACGATTTTCATCATTGATTGGTAATCCAATGATTTCTTCCCATGCTCGACTTCGACACATTCATTCACATGGTAATAATTGTACCCTAAAATTTGGATTTGATGAACACTAATGGTTTTATGGAATCAAAAATAACTTGCAGCAGTACATTTTATTGGTTTCTTGTAGCAGCATGTTCATCTTTTTTTCATTCAACAACAACATGATGACACCATTACAACACTTTTTCATTCATTTTCATTTTGAAGAAAAACAATAAATTTGGGCCTATTTCAGTCAATATGCAATATGTTTCATGGTTTCTACTTCAACATGCAGTACACAATCCAAATCAAAAGTTCAAACTTGGAGAAAACAAATTTCTGCAAAAATTGACATTTTTTGCAACAACTGCAGAAAGTTGCAGTTTCTGCAACTATTGCTATAGCAACCTGTTTTTGATGTCGTATTTTTTTTCCAGAGGCATTTTTGGCACAAATATTGCAAGATATTGGAGCATAAATAAAAAGTTCTGAGCTTCTAGGTTTTCTTAGAATATGATAAATTGAGTAAGACACAGACATAATTCAAAAAAAGTGCACTTTTCTAGAACTTTTCAGTGGGTTTTAAAGGCGGATTTTCATTTTCACCATTTTGGACAGATTTGGGCAGATTTGGGTATTTTTGCACATCTTTTATTCATCAAAATGGGATTATGAAGGCATGTGGTAGTAGAAAAGGTAAAAATACATAGTTTCCATTTTTAATCACTCTATTTGGCTTTAAAATGAGTTCGTGGCATATGTTTTTATTGCAACATTGGGCAGCTTGAAGGGTGAAACATAGCAAAAATTGTTTTGATCTTAACTTTCAAACCCTGAATCTGTTGGGCCTAAAATTTTTATGGTAAAGGCATTGAGGTACGGTAAATGAACACAGAAAATTTCAGAAAAATCCAGTGTGTATTTTTCAAGAAATTGGCCACTTTCACCTATATACATTTCTCATTTTTCTCAAGATCCGTGAACCCATTTACTGAAATTTTTTGTGGGAAGATGCATAATATTAATATTAACAACCTCATAAAATTTCAGGAGAATCCGATTTACCATTTGAGAAAAATTGGAAAAACAAATCTAGTACATGAAAAAGATACATTTTGCGGAGCAAGGTTAAAGTGGAAGTCAACGCATCATGGAGTAGAGTACCTGAGCCAAATCAACATCAAATCAGCCATGATATCACGTTCTCTTCTCCAATTCAAAAAGGTAAAATTGAGGTAAAACTAGCTTTAAACTTTTTGGTTTGTTAAAAATTCTAGAAATTTTGATGAAAAGCTATTGTGAACATGCAGTTCCAATTTTTCTCCTATTATGTTTTGTCATACCTTTTAACAACTAATCCCACAAGTTATGATTGATTATTTATCAACAAATTATTTCCACCCATGCAATCATCTCATTGTTTTCCATGGTCATAATGATGTTCTTCTATGCTTTCACCACTCTTGTTTAAAATTTCTCTTGTTGTTAATCCATGTTTTCCTTAATGGTCCATCAACATGATGTTCTTGAGAAAATTAATTATTTTACAAATAGAATCAAACTTGACTTCATGGTAAATGTTTGTAGCACATGATCAAAAGCTACATGGAGCACTTTAAATTATGTGTCCTATTGCTCATTTTGAGATTTTTAATGGAAGCCAAAAAATGATGAGTACAAAGCCACAAGAAGAATATTGCAACAAGGATTTGTTCACACACTCTTGAAGTCACTTGGAAGAATATTTTAGGCTTTGATAAGTTGCATAACCCTCAACAATAATTCTTATTTCGTGTTATGTGCAACTCATCTTGTAAAAAGCTTCACATTGGGAGGTCTTCTTCATTCATTTGTTTGTGAGTTCTTGAAGAAACTATTTGATAACATTGTTGAAATATGATTGGTTGCTATGCATGGAAGATAAAAAGACAATCATTATGGGCTGCAATCTATGATCATTTCCAGCCATAAAAATGGGATGAAATTCATAAGGATGGAAAACACATTCTATATATGGAGTAAAAATCTTGATGTGTTCTTCACAATATGGTATTCTACCAAGGCTTAAACAATTCGAGCACAATTAAAATAGTGACAAATACTTGGATATGTTATTATGTGGGCATGATTTATTTTCACACAAGTTGCATATAATAAATAATGAAGGGTTGGAGAAAATTTCATCTTATTGAGATAAAGGGTCAATATTGCTCTTTTGGAGATTTGGTCAAGGATTTAGTTGAAATGACATAATAAAGGAACACAAGGAACCAATTGGATTATGAAACTTTGCAATGATTTGTTTGCATGAGGACATGCAAAATCTCTGGTGTGGGGGAATGTTGAGCCTCCAATTTGTCATATTTTTGTTGATGAAACCATTCATTTTCGCATCATTCCATTCACCCATTGTCATCATTTTTAACCATATTTCTTCATAAATGCATCAAATTACCGCATACATGTTTACATGGTTTATTATTATTATTTATATTATTTTTAATGATTTGAAGAGAATTATGCATGGTTTTACTAATGATAGTTTGACAGTTCAAGTTTCTATAGTTTTCGTAACTGTATCCATGGTTGAGATAGTAGCACCACTCCAAAATGAAATCCAACACATGGAATTTTTTTCTAGAAGCTCCAATATGGATTGTTGCTGGTCAAATTCCACCTAGCTCACACATGTGGACCTCTAGGCAAAGATCAAGTGAAAATCGTAGCAGTTTTTACCAATCAACTTAAAACGTTTTTTCTGTGCAAACTAAAGTGAATCTTGAAAAAAAAAACATGGGTTTTTTTCATAAAGGGCCCAATTAAGTTATTTGTGAGACATTTTCCTGAATTCGTTAGCATTTGGGAGATATTTCACATTCTTTGGAGCCTATTTTGCAGTTGCATGAACAAACATTGCACCCATGTGTCAATAAACGCTCAGTCAAGAAAACAAAGGTTGGAATGGACTATGCTTCATCAAATTCATGGAAAATAGTTTTCCATTCAGTTCTGATATTTAGCCATATGAATATCCATGAATTTAGATTGCAACCCCTATATAAACACTCCATTGAAACAAAGAGGAGAGGTTAATTTTCTAAAGCATATTGCGAAGTTTTAAAACTCTGTTTTTCATTCATTTTTAATGAAGAAGTACCTTGAAGACTTGATGTGCAGCGAACTGTTGGAGTAAATATTTGGCCGACTATTTGTGGAGGGCCCCTGCAAACACTGAAGGTTCTACATTTTATGTTTTTAATATAGTTGTTTTCGTGTTTTTATTTTATCATTTGATGTAGTTATTTTCAGAATTGCAATATGTCATTTGCCGTAGTTGTTTGTAGAATTTTGATTTGTCATTTATTGTAGTTACTTCCAGAATTTAATTTTGTTATTTGATGTAGATGCTTTCATAAGTCTTATTTTATCATTTGATGTAGATTCATTAAGATTTTCTTTCGAATTGTCAAATTGCAGAAGATTCATAGTTTTACTTCTAGAGCAATAATGATTTATTTTAGAGTAGTTTTACAAGTTCATGAGTGGTTTATTTCAAGAGCATGAGTGATTTCCTTTCAGCGTATGAGTGCATTCTTTTCCATCCATGAGTGATTTCTTTTCAAGAGATATAATGATTTATTTACAAGTTTCATTTCCATAACATTTCATTTCAAAAACACAAAAATGTCTAAATTCCCTTTTCTAGAATTTGATTTTATCTTCATGCACAAGACTGTTAGAGAATAAGAATTTTTAGAGACTAACAAATAAATTAGTTAAGATTTCCTCATAATATAGTGAAAGTTTGTTTTAGTTTTTACAAAGTAGAAAGCATTTTATTTTTAAAACTTGGTTGTAATTTAAAATTATCAATTTCATTAGGAACATAAGAATAAAAACATCCTTAGAAGTAATCTCTACAAATCCAATCATCACACCAATAAACTAAATGAATAAAATATGCTTCTAGAAAATATTTTTCACTTGCACTTCAAAAGTTTAACAACTCCAATCGATAATTTATGTAATCAATTTAAGACAATTTAATTGACCAAACAATAATCTAACTCTTCAATTTGGTTTCCTTGACTCTAATACACATCTTGAAAATCACCATCATATGCATATTGTTCAATGTAACTTTCATGCATAACTGAATTGTGCTTGAGTATAATAGATGAATTTAAAATAGGCCTAGAGAGCATATAAGCTACCTTATTGTAGATTCCATTTTTATACCTGATAACTAAATGAAATTGTTGTAGAAATCCCATCCATCTCAAATGTCTTGATTGCTGCAACTTTGACTGTGATTGTAAGTACTGCAATGGCTGATGGTCGGTATGGATAATGGTCTATTTCCCCATCAAATAGTTCTTCCATTTCTTTACACTTTGTACCAATGCATATAACTCTTTGTCGTAGGTGAGATAATTAGTCACAAATCCATTAAAAAATTCAGAATGAAACGAAATAGACTTACCATGATGCATGAGAACTTCTCCCATGGAATAGTCACTTGCATCTGTTTGGATCACAAATGGATGTCTAAGATTCAGAAGAGAAGATACCGGTGTTGAACTGATCTTTTGTTTCAAAGAATCAAATGCTTTTTGCTACATATATCCCCAATGGAAGACTTTCTTGACATTTGTCAATGCATGTAATAGATCTGCGATGGAAGAAAAATTAGCAATGAGTTTCCTCCAATATTGTGCTACCCCAAGAAAGCTTCTTACCTCCGTAACTATATTGGGCTTAGGCCAATTCATAATGACCTCTACTTTGGAAGGGTCTATCTTCAACTCACCTCCTCCAACAACGTTGATGCAGACAATGCTACAAAATTCAGAATATGCACATAGAACTGTGATTTTATGACCCACACAAACAGTGACCAATCACGGCAGGTCGCACTTCTCACCTTTTATAACTTACCTCCTTGTAGATTTACAGCTTAATAGATTATCACAATATTGCGATTTTGATTTCGTAATTCACAGCAAACTCCACATCTCTCATCACAAATTTTAGAGTTTAGCAATAAGTGTGTTACTTATCTTGTGTGATATGCAATATGTGTCGCATCACATCACAAACTCCTTATCTTACCGCAACTTAACACTTTACTGCACAGCAAGGAAAATAACTTACCACACGAGGTCTTAAACTTAAATGCTAAAATCGACGATATGAAAAATCTCGCTGGGTGTGATTTTAAACTCCACCGTTGATATCACCCAGATCTAACAGTCCTTGCAGCTGCTTTACTCTTTTTCTTCACATTGAAATTAAAATAAATCATTGTGTAAAGCCTTAACATGTAACTCTAAAATCTGCGATGCGCGATGGCCGAAGTGCGAACCTTCTAAGTTTGCACGAATCAGCAATTTCACCCGAACCTTTTACATAGAACCCACGCTGTGTCTTTGTTTTTCACACCGCCAATCGACTTTCTTTGAATACACTGTGCGATAATGTGATATCCAACTCAAAATAGGAATAAAAACGGACAGTTTAAACCAAACAACCAATTTTAAAACACAAAACACAAAACACTTGGAATTTATCAAAGATGCAAATACACAGAGTTGAGCCCTTTGATGGCTAGATCTTTTACAATGAATTCTCCTCTTTGTCCACTCTTCTGTCACACTTCTTGCACACTTCTCTCACACTTCACTTTGTCTATCTTTCCCTATCACACCTCACACCTATTTATGCTTCTATCTAACTGAAAGCGATTATTCTTGTCTTTTATTATCTTTCGGTTTGAACCAATCTAACAGACAATTCTATCCTATCTTCATGACTTAATTCTATTGTCTAAATATCCTCGCAAGGAGAACCAAGTTTATATTTTTATTCCTATTTAATATAGGACATCAAAACAAACTAAATTATCACAATTAAAGCTTAACAGAATATTCATAACCAAATTTTCCACCTCTTTTTAGCCACAACATGTGAACACACAATCACATTGCTGGCTAAGTTTCGGATGCTCCTGCATCAGACTCCCAGGGAAGAAAATATTGATCCATCAATGTTTCAGGATCCGTATTAAACTTCTATAACTCTGCTGCTGTCATCCAACTAACATCTTCCACTGGCTGTCCTTTCCATTTGACTAGATACTGATAATAGGTCCATCCCTTGGTCTTCTTTGTTGCTCTTCTCCCTGGAATGGCTTCCACTTATTTCTTTGTTGTATTTGGCATCTGTTCCTTCCAATTCAAAGTTTGGTTCTCCTCTTCTGTAGATTCTTCTTCTAGTTCTTCCTCTGTTCCTTTGTATGGGTACAAATTTGCAACATTAAAGATGGGTGATATCCCAAATCCTTCTGGTAGCTCAATATCATATGCATTTGAGGAAAAATTCTTTAAAATCCTACATGGCCTTATATTTTTCATTTTCAGTTTGTTATAGGTCCTGAATAGAAACATTTCCTTCCTCAGATAAACCATGACTAAATCATCTACTTGAAACTCCCTTTCATTCATTTTCATATCAGCTCTTTGTTTATATTTTTGAGTGTTTTTTTGTAAGCTCTGCTTGAAATCTTCATGCAACTTCTATATCTGTTCTGCAAATTCTTCAGCCTTTGCACTCCTTGTCTCTCGTTTACTCAAATCCATAATTTCATACACACCTTGGATACATTCCAAAAAAAATATGAAATGGACTCATCCCAGTACTCTGGTTAGGAGTATCATTATAGGAAAATTCAACTTGAGCAAGTGATAAATCCCATTGCTTTGGATTTTTGTAAACCAAACTCCTTAATATGTTTCCCAAGCTCCTGTTCACCACTTCAGTTTGTCCATCTGTCTGAGGATGACAGGATGAACTGAAACTGAGGTTTGTACCTAAATTCTTCTATAGATTCCTCTAGAAGTGTCCTAGAGGCAATCCATGTAATGTTATAACTTCAGAGAAAAAAAATTAGCAATGTGAGTTCCATCACTAGTTTTCTCACAAGCAATAAAATGAGCCATTTTAGAAAACCTATATATGATGACATATATAGAATCATGTTGTTATAGCTCAATTTGGGCACCATTCCCAATGACCTGGTTAAGCTGGACATCATCCCCAGAACCAATGAAAAAGGATCTATTATCCCCTATCATTTCAGTTGCTACATGCCTTAAGACAAGAACAAGAACAAATCATCCATGACTTCCATTGCAAGGTTTCCAAGATTTTAAGTACATGTTATATCACCTATGAACTCACCAATGCAGCCTCTCAAGGGACTAACTGATTTGCATATGCAGTTACCTCCATTCAACGGTGCTCTGCAAAGCACTTTCCGACATTAAAGAGTCTGTTGGTCAATTGGGAGAAAAATTCTCATTGTTTCAGAATCTCCTCATGGTCGTGCCTTATAGAAGAGTCCATATATGTCAAAATTTGAATCCATGTGTCCATCTAACACCTATGAGCTTGGGAACATGTCTTGATTATTATTAGAAAGTCATTGATTGTGAAACTAACTTCAGCTAATCTATAAATTGAGCACAGATCCTAGTGCTTGAGAAGGAATAAATTTGGTAAAGAAATGTTTTTGAATTTTCAATTGAGTATTTGATTTGAGAGATATATTGCTGGAGAGATGTTCATTGTGATGAGGCTGGGATGATGCTAGAGTTGGCGACATCAAATCAATTGCTGGTTATAACCTCCCCCTTCTATCCATTAATAAAGATTACTGCTCATTTTCCCACATATGTATCTATATGAGCTTCTATCTTTCATATTATGGATTCTTAGCTGATGTATATGTTTCATGTTTCATTGATTAACTGATTAAGATAAATATCCATATGTATATTGCAATCTCTTTGCTATTTAGTGTTCATACTTGCAGGAACTAGTCTAGCGATCAAAGTTGGATTGGAAGCTACAACAAGAGTGATAGAACGAGAATAGGAAGTTCTTGGACCCCAAGTAGGTTTCTCCATCTTTCTGAGTGTCTATTTACTCTTAGGAAAAGTGTCTACAAAGTCTTTGATCTATTGTTCTAAATGCATAGCACCACATTTAGGGAATGTATTTTATCCGTAATCCATAATTTCACATAAAAAATTGGCAATTCCGCTGGGGAAGTTTACCTTCATCCTTGGTGTGTTTTTCCCTCTACTTATCCACCCAGTAGCATCTACTCTCAATTATTAGACTTTTGAAACCAAGAATTTAATTAGAAGTGTGTGTAGTAGCTTGAATTGTTTTCTCTACTGCACCCAACGCACTGTTGGTCAAGACACGGTGCTTTGCATAGCACTGTCTCCCACTCAAGGGTGCTTTACAATGCACTGTCTCCCCTTATAGACTGTGTTGCCCCCTAAGCCAACCAAATTACCTTTTAATTTTTCATTTCCATCACTTTCATCCTTTTATTTGCTATGTTTTCAACTATATGATGCCTCATAGAGACCAGTAAATTTTCCTGAATCTCCCTCCTTTGAAAAGTAAGTTTGTTCAATGTATCTTTAAGTGTTTTTCTTTATCATTGAAAAATAAAATTTAAAGTGTTTTACTTCTGAATTAGATCCATTTGTTTTCGTAAAGGAAATTTTCATTAAATTCTTCGTTTCCTATAGGAAAAATTGTAGTTCTATTATTCATTTTTCCTAAAAGAGAATTTGTTGTTGAATTCATCGTTTCTCAAAGAAGAAAGCATTTGTTTTTGTTGATTTGATGCATATAGTTTCCTTTTTTCATTCACATTAAGGGACTGAAAAGAAAAAACTGCATTTGCATGTAGTGAATTGTGTGTTTTTCATAGGAACAAATTAGGAAAAATGCATATTAGTTTGTGCTCTTTGTTGTTTGCTCTCAAAACTAATTTCTCTTTCCCTTTAGTAGCTAAGATTTTCATTGAAAGAGATAAAATTGAAAAGTTTTCTTATAATTTTAGTTTGCATTTTAGGAATTTCCATCACATCATCGTGGTGAACCTTGAAAGGAAAATTGGTAAACAAGATCAACTTAAAATTTACATCAATTTACCTAAAAAATCATTGGAACCATAACGATAACATTTAGAAGGTCTAAACTAAAGACGTGTTTCTATGTCTTAAAACATAGTAGTTGTCATAAATTTTCTGTGATACATTCCGAGTGTGATACCTCACTCGACGTACGTAAGTATATCGTAGCTCATCCATGTACCTTTGGGTATATCGAGCGATTTTATAGTACAAAAAGTATAAAGGGGGCTCTTACTGTGTGGTTTCACTTTAGACAACACTAATACAAACTTGGGCCTCCACATACCTTTGGGTATATTTTGGAGGAAAACTTTAGGTTTCTATCCATCCATAGTGAATCGAGTAGGTCGCCTTGTAAATTGTGATACACTGAACACAACATTCAGGGAGATTTCCTTCCCGTACTTCTTGGTTCGCCAGGAAGTATTCTGCAGTTCATTATTTCTTGGTAAACCTTTTTCCTAACATTACCATTTTATTTTGTTTACTTGTTCTTGGTCATAAAATAAATCAGTCATCATGGAAGAAGAAAATCCCTTTCCCCGTCGTTTGCATAGAATTGCATTAAAACCACCTTTACCACCGAAAGTTACTTCTGGTCGATGAAGGTGACATTGCTCTACCGAAACTAGTACCATAAGTACCTCTGGTGAAACATCATCTTTACATATACCAGAGTTGGCACAAGTTGTTTCTACAAATCCTAGTTCCTCTACTATTGTCAAGACATAGTCCTCACAGTTACCTGTGGCCATGATCCATCCAATCAGTGAGACCATACCTCCCGAACCTAATTTTTTTCAACTAGAAGTTGATCTAGATCCTGTCTCTTTTTTGCTAGAACATTTGCATCCCAAAGTCGAACGACTGGAAGTTGTTCCTGTATCGGTCACCCCACAATCTATTGTAGCCATTGAGTCTCCCATATCACATAGTCAACCTCCTGAAATATACTTTGGGTCTGACGGCGAAATCCTTACACTTGGTTTAATTGTGATTAAAGAAATCCCAGAAGATGAAACACCTTTAACTCCAACCAATTTTGGGGAGGATATTTACCTGTATGAGTCTTTTCCTCAATCACTTGCCTCTGGTTTTTTTGATCTTGTACCTATTCAAGTTACCGTTGATTCAAAAGGGTATACATTTGGTCAAGTAACCATGCTTGAACCAACATCTTCGGTTGGACCATATGTTCCGATTGCATCAGCACCTGCTCTCGCTACCCCGTTAATGTTCATAACTTCACTAGAATCATATTTACATGGTGGCCTTATGGTCCCATCAACTTATAAATATTTATCTGGAATTTTCTCTGGTGCATATTCAAACCCATGGACTTCACCAATGTCATCGCCTGGTATTCTAACTGGTAAAAATATAGTGAGTACTAAATGTTTTGATCCTTTATATGCAACATCAGGGAAATATCAAGCTGGTCCATATGGGTCTATTCCATCCAGTACCATCTCAACTGGACTCCTTGCATTTAGAGAACAATATTTTCCATCTTATTATACTCCTCATGCTGGGGGGAAACCTATAGTCACCCACTTTGAAAATACTCTGTCATTTTTTGGTCAACCTAATGTTGAAATTAATGTTTGTCAATAGTAGCCCACTCTGCCTATCTAACCACAAATGGTTGTACACTCGTATCATCCGGTTCAACTTGTTACACCCACATCAATTCCACTTGTTAATACATATTTACCCCTGTTATAGGCTCATACTATTGTACAAAAATCGTTTCAGGCAGGTCCTTCAACTCAATACCCTCAAGTATTGGGCCCTTAGACTCCAACTCCTTCAGCCAATTTACAAAAACCTGTACCTGAAATCATTTATTCACAAGCTGGACTACCATATTATGGGATGCCATAGCCAAAACCAGGTTATACCTATCCTCAATCGAGTCCAAGTTATTCTAATTTGGGTTATAACATGGGTGGACAAACCCCTTGGTAACCTCAGTTGTAAATTCCTCAACCTTCATTTCAACAAGTATCGTACCCAGGTTTTGGTCAACAGAATCCTCAAGCATTTTCCTATCAAAACAACCCCTATTTGGGTTACCAACAACATATTCCTTATGTTGGTGCTCAAGGGCCTGTTTCCCAAGAAATTCCATCATACCCTAGCTATGCTCAACCTAACCTTAATCGATAGCTGCCCTTTGTTGCAACTTTAGAGTTACCAGACCAATGATCCAATCAACTATGCTCCTTGGTGGCCGGTGATACCCCATAAAATACCCTTGGATATTCCTAAGTTCAATGGAAACCCTGGGGAAGACCTTTTGACTCATGTTATGACTTATCATTTGTGGTGTTCATCAAAATCCCCGAAAGATGACTCTTTACACCTACATCTTTTCGAGCATACACTCACTGGTCCGACTGCAAAATGGTACATTAAGTTACCTAGAGCTTCTTTTGATAATTTCAATGCCCTAGCTATTGTCTTTTTGAATCACTTCTAGTTACCCATATGATTTGAAACTGGAATGGAACTCTTGACTAATTTCAAATAGAATAATTCTACTTACATTTATGATCATATTCATGAGTGGCGTCTTCATTGTATAATGGTTAAGACATTTTTTCCTGATCATCTCCTTGCTGAGTGCTTCATTAATTCCCTGCTACCATATATAACTGAGGATGTTGTTAAAGGTGGTGTTTTCACTGAAGAGCAGGTCATTGCTTGTGCCCAATATTTAGACTTGATTTATATTCAGTCTGGCACACTCTATGAGAAAATTCCTAACGCATCGCGATATAATTTTACTGTTCCTCCTCCATCAAAGGACTCTCATGCTAAAGACAGTATGATTGGTACTACAAATGCACATCATACTACTGCATATAATCCTGCACCTTCTTCCGAAATCAATGTCGTTTCATTTGATAAAGGAAAAAGTAAAAAGAAACTCGGAAGTAAGAAAAAAGGGAAATCAAAGAAAAAGAAAAATTCGAACCTAAAGGAAATATCATCTGATCAATCGTCTTGAAATAGGAAACCTCATTATCCATGCATAATATGTAATGAAGAACACTTTTTTTGGGATTGTCCTCACCATGCTAATGTCTCAAAAATGGTTAAGACTTCACATGAGTCATCTATGTTGACAGATCCTTTTCTGAATCCAGACACAAATTTGGTTGCTTCATATCCAGCTTCTAGTTCCCAAGTGCTTATGCTCTCTATCAAAAAGCCATCAACAGATATTTTGGTGTCAATGCATAATAAATATTACTGTAGTCAGGCCACAGATCAACCTACTACCTCGAACACAAATCCTTCTACGGAATCGGTACCACCACATGTTATTCCTGAATTAACAATCAAGCCATCGAAGGGAGTCATTCCTAAATCGACATATAATCCTCAAGCAAGAGCTACTAAAAATTATAACATAGTTGAATATTTGGCTCAATCCCCTTTAGCTATGTCAGTGCTTGAGGTGTTACAAAATTGTCCCTCCCAGAAACAGGCTTTATTGTCGGCTATTGATGGAATTTATCCGACTGATTCTAATCTCGTAGTCTTTAATCATACAGGCTATGTGCCATAATTACCAGCAAAATTGGAATTCTCCATCCAAGTAAATGTTCTCAATCACCTTGTTCATTGTACAATTATTGATGAGGGAGAATCTACATGCATTATGTATCTAAATTGTTGGAAGTCACTTGGCTCTCCGTGCCTATCTCAATCATCAACAACGTTGAAGGCTTTTGACGGACGTACATATAAGCCTTGCGGTTGTAGTTTTTAACCCTGAACAGAAATTATCTACACACAAATCTTATAACAAAAAATAAACAATAGCAAGAGCATAAAACATAAAACAAATAAACACAGAGATTTTCCCCTAGATCCCAAATTGGGACGACCAGCTTGATTTTTCATTATATTCCTTTTAGTGTTACAACACATATATATACATGCCGAAGCATACATAAACCCCAATCCATTAACCCTAGATTAGAACATAACAGTAGTTCCCTTGACCGGATCTACAAAATACCAGGGGCTGAAAACCATCGTACCCCAAAACCACGTGCAAAATCATGCACAACACATGGGTGGGTCTGCCTATGAGTGGGTCTGCACACCAAAACAATTTTCGCCGGGGTGCTGCCCCAGACCCCAACAGTGGGGGCTGCCTCCCCCCTTGTGACCCCCCTGCTGCGCCCGGCGCAACGTACAACGCGTGGGGCTAGTCGTGGAAAGAATATAACACATACCCAACATCGATATTATCAATAACCTGCATGTAGAACTAGGGGGAAAAACAATGAATGTTGATGTCGAGGTCATTGACATACCCTTGACTACAATATTCTACTTGGAATACCATGGGTATATGCTATGACTGTAATCTTTTCTACATATTTTAGAATGATTGCCTTTCCATATAAATGTGCTATCACAGTCATCAATCAACTATCCTTCTTTGCCTCCAGTTCAAAGGTAACTGGAAGTGTTTCGTTTGTTCACGCACCCTAACTCGCACTTCAAAACATTGGTGTAGGACTCTCAAAGGATTCCACTCTCATGGGAACCTTTGCATTACCGCCACCTGCGATGTCGGCATAAATTGAAAGTATAGAGACCTGCTACATGATCTCTCCCAATCCATCTGGCTTAAGGAAGAGTACGAGTGATTCTGAAATTGTTACGTTGGATAAGTTTTTGTGGCCTAACCCTATTGAGTTGGCATATAAATCAATATATTTGGCTTGGGTGGCAAATATAAAATCATCGTCGCCGGTTGTTTGGCTTGATCATTTCTTAGATTTTGGTACTTCATCTGATCCTTTTTCCTCAAATTTCTTGATAGATGAGAATATTTTGAAAACCATGATGTCAGAAGAAGAACCATGGGAAAATTATAATCATCGTTCCCATATTCCTGATTATAAAGAAACTAATATTAGTGAACTATGTCACCCATCGATCAAAAATTTCTTTCTAAATTATTTTCCTATTAATGTGATCGATTCTGAGTGAAATTTGTCAAATATTGAAGAAACCATTTCTATTGATATTTTGACCAAACTTGACATGTAGAAAACATTCATGTCGGTGTGTCTTGTTATCCATTAGAACTCGAAACATATCACTCTCTATTTCATGAATTTTGTGATGTATTTTCTTGGTCTTACGAGGAAATACTAGGCATAGATACTAGTATCATTGAACAAACTATTAATATGTACCCTAATGTCAAGCCTGTACATTAATGCCTTCGTCCTTTTCATCTGAAGAAGGCCACTTCCATTAAAGAAAAAGTTGAAATTTTTTTGCGTGCTGGTTTCATTTACCCTGTTCCGCTAACTGAGTGGGTTTCCAACATTGTTCCTTTCATGAAAAAACAAGGAACCATCAGAGTGTGTGTCGATTATCAGGATGTCAATATTGCTTTTCCAGAAGACAACTATCATAATCCCTTTATCAACGAGATTATTGACAATTGTGCTGGACATGAAATATTTTCGTTCATGGATGGATTTTCCGGCTATAATCAAATCAATATCCACCCAGAGGATCAATATAAGACAACATTCATCTGTCCCTGGGGCACATTCGCTTATTAGAAACTATCGTTTGGTTTAAAAATACCGGGGCCACTTTTTAGAAAGAAATGGATTATTATTTCAATGACATCAAGCACATTATTCAAACCTATGTAGAAGATTTACTTGCGCATTCATGAAACCAGACTTATCACCCGATGCATTTGAGAGCCATATTTTTACGCTGCTGACACTAAAAAATATGCCTCAATCCACATAAATGTGTGTTTTGTGTTGGTTCTATTCGTTTTCTTGGATTCGTCGTCTCAAAAGAAGGAGTTAAAATAAACCCATTGAAGATCCAGGTTATTCTTGATTTGCCCGTGACATCAAATTTACTTCAGATATAGAAAATTCAAGGAAAGGCTAATTTCTTAAGGAGGTTCATACCCAACTATGCAAAAATGGCTAAAGGATTTACTTGGCTCTTGAAAAAGGGGATTCCCTTCCATTGGGACCAAGTTGTGCAAGCTTCTTTTGATGTTGTCAAGGATACTCTTTTCCGAGTGTCATTAATGTATTCCCCCAATTATCAGAGTGATTATTTCTTATATATCGTTGCGGTTAATACGACCATTGATATGGTATTGGTCCAAGTATAAAATGGGATAGAGCATCCAATCTATTATTTGAGTCATAATCTCAATGATACATAAGTGAAGTATTCATATGTAGAAAAGCTTGCCTTGGCAGTTGTTCAAGCTGTCCAAATATTTTGCCACTATATTGTGTTCCGGAAAACCATTGTGTTTTCATATTGCAACCCCATGACTTATATCTTATTATGTCAATTGCTATGGGGGAAAGTATTCAAAATGGATTGTCATTTTGCAGGAATTTGATTTGTAATTCATAAAATCCAAGTCAAAGAAGTCTTTATTTTTGGGTGAGCTTCTTTGTGACCTTCCCTCTGTAATATTCCCAATTATTCATGAGCTAATTGGAATATTTGATTTTGTTTTATTTCTTTGTTTAAAGAATAAAAGTGTAAAGGAGGTCCATAATACTCCTAAATAATGAATAAATCAATGCCAAATGTAAAAAGGCTAAATCTTGGCTGCTAAATCAAGCACCCTTAGGTGTGAAAGGGGCTAGACATTTTGATTGGGTCAACCTTGACAAAATCTACAGTGATGTCTTGGAGGAGTGGCCATCAATGAGGCACAACATAGTTTTAGATGGAGATGCCTTGTGTGAAAGAAGTGATCTCATTGGAAGTGGTTTAGGTTTTTCAATGTCTTAACTTATAAAAGGAAGAGGATGGCAGCATTAGAAGGTTGTTGATGATATGATATTTTCTGAATATATTATCTGTTTAGACATATATCTATCTCTTGCTGTTTAGCATTGGGTGTTCTTGGTCGGGAATCCCACCTCTTCCCATTGAGTAGCTCTTGGTAGAGTTTGTATTGCATTGTCCACTATATGGCTTAGGGCCAAGCTACTTCTTTCAACTACAGGGCAGATCCTGTTGAGGTTTTGACTGTTTTTGCAAGTTGCAATAAGTGGAGGCTAGATATTTTAGATCTAGGCCATTTCAGTGCTCTTTTTTAGTGAATGAGGCTTCTAATCCATTGGGAGGAGAGTATTGTATGAATTGAGCTTTATTTTCTGATCTTGGCATGTGGCCAACCACATTTTTATCCCTACAATGCAATTTTACTTCTAGATCTACATTATTCCTGTAGGTGCAGTTGCGGGGTGTTTTGGCACACCATTTGGAGAGTTGGTTTTCAAGTGTTGGGGATCTTCCCTTCACTTTGGAAATCTCTTGGAGGTGATCATTCTATTTCTCACATCAGATCATATCCACTTCCCATATATGAAGATTTATATAGATCTGCAGACTTAGATCTTAGATCTACAACTTGTACAAGGTGTAATTCTAAAAACCCCAAGGGGATTCTGAAGAGGAGCCTATATAGTGTATGGATCTATTATAGATCTGAATTTTCATGCACTTATTTTCTCTAGATATAAAGTGTAATATATAGCTGTTGCAGACCAATAAAATAACTCTGTAAGGATTTTTCCAGTCTATATATATGGTTGCAGCACCTCATTTTGAGGATTTTCTTCCATTGGAGACTTGTATTTCTTGTTATGAATCTTATGGGCCATATTTTACATCTATTATGCTGCTATAAATACAAATGAAGGGTCTCCATATTGGCCTCTTTCTTTTTCTATGATGATCTGCGTTATTTTTTTGCTATTCTGCATTGTATTACTGCATTCCCCCATTTGGGAATATTATAGTGGTATCAAAGCATCATCTTGGCAAAACCTGTGCATTCTAAGAAGCCAATATGTATTTTGAAGAAGAAGGGCCTCTTACTGATAGAGAGAAGAGGTATCTAAAGAGAAGACAAAAGAAGTTTGATTACACAAATGATAATGAAGACAAGGGTAAAGCCCTTTATCTGGAGGTGAATATGAAGAAAATGATTTTCCCAAGATCCTTCTTAGAGCCATGCAAGATCTTGCTAGAGAGATCAAAGAGATGAGAATGGACAGAATCAAAGAATCATCTAAAGGATTCCATCTTGGAGAGAGCTCGGGCATGTCTCATCACTAGAATGATCAACCAGTGTATCAACCACAATTTTCCCAACGCTCTACCATGCCTAAATTTTTTGTTGTGGGAAATGAAGGGTTTCAAGAGCATGAATCCCTTGAAGACTATTTTGAAGAATATGAGTCTCAAAATCAGAGATTCAAAGATCACTTGAGTTTTCAAGATTTTTGTCACATAAAGGACAATAGAAGACCAAGGCATCATCATAGAGGTGGTGGATTAATTTAGAATCATGATCGACACCACACTATGGGCAGATTATTTTTACCCAATTTTGCTGGGTCATCCAAGTGTTTTGCCAAATCTTGGGTAGAAAAACTTGACATCTACTTTCAGTTGAACAAGGTTCTAGAGATGTAGGCTATCAAGATTGTAGTGCTGCACCTTGAAGGTGAAGCACATGACTGGTGGTTCCATGGCTTGTCTACATTGGGTCATGCCAATGTGACTTCTTATTCAAAGTTCACTAGAAGGCTAGCGGAAAGATTTGATAGAAGATATCTAGAGGCACCATTCATGAGCCTTTCAAAGTTGAAATAATCAGGTAATACATAAACTTATATCTCTAAATTTTTAAGACTTTCTGTTATGGTTCTTGATTTTTCTACAGCATGAAGGGTTTACATGTTCATTGATGGTTTAGATGAAACTCTTCATGGGTTGGTTAAATCTACCAAGCCCACTACCCTACATGATGCTATTGAAAGTGCTAGAGACCTGCAATATGCCTTGCCAAAAGCAAAGGAAACTTTTCAACATAAGCCCTCTTTTCCTTCAAAGGGAAAGGAGAAAAAGATGCTCCTTCAAAGGAGAGCTCATACAAGAAACCTCTTGATGATGATGTCCAGAAAGATCTAATAAGAAGGAAGATTTTCTTCACTTTCCAATAATAATGGGAACTTGGACATAGATGTGCTGTTGTAAAATCACATTACATAGAGGTCTTCTCAGATGATGAGGAGGAAGAAGAAAATGAACCAAGAAGAGGTCATAATGCTGGCATTGCAGGAGGAGAGCCAACACCATCAGGAGATGGGAATGGAGCATTTGCTCCTATTGGAGGGGCTCTTTCATATTTAAGAGGAGTACCTAAGTACTTGACCTTAATAGTTCAAGGTTCAATCTTGAATCAAATGGTTTCTGTTTTGATTGATAGAGGGGCTACCCACAATTTCATTGATGCCCAAATAGTGCAAAGGAGGGAAATACCCACTGATTCTTTTGAGGGATTCTCTATTCTGGTCCCAGGAGATAGAAAAATGCAATGCATGCATTATGTACCATCGTTATTAGTCACCATGGGGACATATACATTGATTTATCACTTCTTTGTGTTTGACATACCTGACACCAATGTGATATTGGGTGTTCAATGGTTGATTACATTGGGGAAATTCACCACTGATTGGGAGGCTTTGCAAATGGGATGGGTGGATAAGAAGAGTGGCAAGACTCAAATGATCAAGGGAATGCATACATATCCCTCACATACCACTTCCACATAAAGAACAGAGATGGATTTTCGTAGTGGAAGCAAGGCACTTACAGTCCCATCTATCATTCTCATGAGATTGCTGCATGGGACACTATTATCTAGTGGCAAACCACCTGGGAGGCCACCTGATTCAGATCTTGTGGGAGATATCTCACAACATGATGCTCCAAGCATAGATCCAGGAGAGATGGGAGCATTGGAAGATAATGATACAATGTTGGGAGTCTTGGGTAGGCTCAAGGAGGAGGGAGATCTTTTCCCAATGTCATCATTACCCACTCTCATTTCAGATTCTACGTTGTGGGAGGATATGCATGGAAGAAATTACCTTCAAACTTATACCTTTGGCATGGGAGATATCAAGGAGGAGAGTAGCCATATGACAGACATTTTCTTTGATAGATCATCAGCGCTATCACTATGGAATATTGATCCATATTGGAAATCCCAGTTTTTGGTGGATTATTCCAAGGATCTTCACACTTGCATGTTACTTGATGACCAACTGCATGAAGAGGGCTACTTAGTCCAAGAAAGAGTCATCTATTATCATGGTAGGATCTTCTTGTATAGAGCATCCAAGCTATTAGCCAACTATAAAATTTGTTATATCAAATGCTGGATAAATAATTTTTGGAGATTTTAATAAACAAGTTTTATTGCTAAAAAATGTTATCTCTTGAAGACTCTTGAAGGCCTCATGCCTCTGTCCAAATCTTCACTGCTGTTTCCATCTTAAAAACTTTGAAATTCTGCTGATTTCATTGAGGAAATACTGCTCCAAAGGCCATTTTCCCCCTCCTTCCACTTCCAAAACTAACCTCATTTTTACCCCTTTATTCCCCATAAAAATCCTTAATTTTCATATTTTTCCCCTTTCCCCTCCATCAAAACCCCTTTGATAAGGTTTAAGACTCTTTATTTGCCTTATCGAAACACTCAAAACCCTTTGAAAACCAAAAAAAAATCATAAAAAAAACATATTTTTGTATAAAGGCTTAAGCCCCTTTGGGCTTAGTCTTAAACCACTTCCCCTCCATATGCCCCAGCGCTAGAACCAAGTGCTAGGGCCCTAAGTGCTTATCGCGTCAGAGAAACTCACATAGCGCATTTTTTTGTGTTTAAACAAAACTCCGATGTGGATTGGCCCTCTTATATAAGCCCCGTGCCTATTATCATTCCATATAGACCAAGGCCCCGCAGTCGGGCGTCTATCCACTTTATATATATAAAACCATCTCGACGCATAAAACCTTTGTTTATATTAATTTTTTGGGATTTTCATATGGTTTGAAGGGTTTTCCGCCGGCGCATTTCTCAAACCATCTCTGCCATTGATCTTGAACCAATCAAACGGCCTGTGCATCATTGCATCAACAATATTCAAAAGCGTGTTTTCGCGTATGTTATTCCTCCTCCCTGATTGATCATTCCCCGATAAATCGTGATCCGTCGATCTCATTTCCGCCTTCCTTTGATCCGACGGTCCTCATTTGTTCCAATCGCAAAGCTTTCCCCCGCCTTTGAAACCTCCCCGATCCATCCTCCATCGTCGATCTGATCTGCAGATCGACGGCCCCAAAATCATCGCATCGGAGTTTTTTCTGTTGGCTCATTTAAAAAGTTTTATTCACAACCGCTGATTGCGATCTCCCGATGCATCTCCCACCGTCGATCTGATCTGCAGATCGACGGTCTACATTTGATCGCATCGGATCTTTTCATCGAGTGCGTTTTTAACATTCGTTTTCCCCCCCGCCGATTGCGATCCTCCGATTGGATCTGGACCGTCCACGTGTCCAGATCGGACGGTCCTAGATCATTCCCACATGATTTCATCGCCCTCCACCTTCCACCAAGAGGATTTTAACGCGTAATCCCCACCGTCGATCTCTGTGCGATCGATGGTTCTGACTTTTTCTCCCTCTGTTCTTCTTTTAAACCTCCTCTAACGGATCTTCACCGTTGGATGATGCCATCCAACGACCACGCTTCTCCCCACGCCCTCTGAAGCAGTCAACCCAATACGCAGGATTTTGTAATATTTGTGTGTATTTTGCAGGGATTAAAGGTTTTCCATTGTATTAAAGAGAAGGCCGAAGGCTGGGAATGACGATTCTCATGCCTTCGATTCATTAAAAGGAAGCCATCCATGGGTTCAATTTCCACGTCTCGTCAATGCTTCATGGGCATTGATGCCTCACGAGCCCTGCGCAGCACTGCACATCGACAAGACACAGTGAATAAAATCACAATCAAAGAGTATCAGTGTCGAAGACAAACACAGCAGAACAGAAGATCGAAGACTATTTGGGGGATTACGGCTAAGATTGATTATCAAAAGCCTAATCCTCCAAATTGAAACACAATTAAAGAAAATCATAAGTGTTTATCAGACAGAAAGGCCTTCACCGCCACATCTGAGGCAAATTGATTCCTCCCAGCTACCACAAAGCCACCTGTGCCTCAAGGCATTCAAACAGAGGTCGAAGTTATTGATCAAAATCAGATATTTGCCTCAACGCAACCAAATAGTTATTTTTGCCAAGGAACTTAAATGTAAAAAATATCAGCAGAGTTACTATAGCATGACACAGAGCCTTAAAAGTCAACAAAAGCTCCTACCGAGCTTAAATCTTAAATGTAAAACATTTAATACAGAGGACACATATGTAAGCTTCTTCATCGAGCCCCTCAAAGGCCGAGAAGCCTTCAGTCTATATTAAATGCCCTGGGAGATCTTTTATCCTCTCCCACTTCCTCATTTTTCTATAAATATTGTTGTAGAAGATGAGAAAATGTTGGTTGTTGAACTTTGAAATATACTTGAGCTCGAAACTCCTACTTGTAAATAGTGTTCACAGGCTCTTGAAGCTCTGTTTTTTATTAGATTAGTTAGGATGAAAAGTGAAGATGATTGCTGAACTGAAAAATTGGACTTGAAGACTGTAACTGGTTTGACATCAATAACAAGCTGTTTCTTGGGATCCTGGTCTATATCACTGGTGAAGTGCCCCTTTCTTTGTTATTGTTTTTTCCTTCTATGTATGTCATATTGTTCACTATTCTCTGATAAAGAACAACATTTATAGAGTTAAGTTCTGTTGCAGTACCCTTCTGCGAACGATAAGCTTTATCTCGATATTTTTCTTTCAATTTGTTTATTGAAACGATTTAATACGGTTTAAGCGGTTAGGAATGATGGCGTTCCCTCGTCCCTCTTGTTTGCTTTAAACATTGTTCTTGAAAGTTATTTTCATTATTTTCTTGTTGAACAGGCCAGAAAAGTGATGATTTGCCTGTTTCTAGCTTCTATTCTCCAAAAGGCCCTTCAGAGGTTTCCCTTGGTGTGGTAAAAATCGGACTAGGTTTAAAGTTGCTTATACGTTAATTTACACTCATTTTCTCTTATGTGTTTTCATACTTTACGAAGGTAATTATGTGGATTAACGGATTGTTTGTCAATTAATTTGATTTAATACAAACTTGCCTAAGAAGTCTATGGTTATGCAATTTCTTGGTTGGTTTTAAACAATAATTACTTAGAGAGCTTTTCTTGTTTGGACTGACTATAAATATTTGGTGAAACTATTATCAGTTTCCACCCCTCCAACACTTTATTGTTTCCATTCCATCATTTTAATCTCAATAATCTTGTGATATAGATGACTTGCCCCTTGGATCACTCTTGATGTTGTTGCTCAATTAAAGCCCTGTTATGAATCCATAGCCCAATGGACTAAAAGCCAACGTTATATCTATCTTTTAGCCAAAGATTACTCTGATTGCTTGCAACTTCTCACCTTTGAAACTCTTTCCACTTAGGACTTTCCACTCAAGTCATATTCATGCTCAACCATCCAAAACAAAAAAAAACCCTCGGCCTTCATAACTAGCCTAATATCATTACACAAAAATTCAAAGACAAATCCATCTTTGCACTTATTGGAGAGATCCCTCTCTGGATTCAGGAGGGCTAGATCCTAGAATCCCAAAGTGGTTGAAATAATGTTCCTTCTGTTGTTTTAGTCTCACCAATCTTCTAAAAATACGGATTCCTAACATTTATGGTGACTTCGCTGGGGAAATTTTTGAGTTCATAGTTGCTTGGCCGGCTTTTATAGACTCTTTAAGTTTTCCATACAACCATAGAAACTCAGGTAAAACCATAAAATATTTTATATTGCTATTCAATAAACATGGCGGTGGACCATTAAACCTTTTACCTCCTTAGAAGATAAAAATATTCCAACTGGCGACTCCACACTCTGTAACTCCCACAAGACCAAATGAATCCATTGGTAGAAGACCTTGAACTGATTAACCAGACATAGTGACCTCTTTCCTGATTTACAAACATTATTCCAAGGATACAACGAAGATAAGCCCCAATGAGTAGAGATCATATCCTTGGGTTTCCACATAAGATGCCCCAGGTGAATTGGGATGACAACCTGCCTGTTTTTCAAGGTGAAAAGTTTGATGACCCTCTATTACATCTCATAAAATATCATATACATGTATGGAGGTTGAAAGTTGAATGGCATGAATATTGCCTAATGAAAATGTTCATGTTAACATTAGAAGGAAAAGCTAGGGACTGGTATGAATGCTTGAGATCTGGTAGTTTGTTTTCTTTAAAGGACCTTGAATATGTTTTTTATGAGAACTATAAATAAAACACTACATCATTATCATGGGGTGCAATATATTATGATCCATCACAAAACATCACCAAACACATTATATATAATGATGAAGTTTTGGAAGAAATGCTTCCTGAAGATATTTTAACAACCATTCATGATTTCAATATCTTATTGAAAAATTATAAGGATATAGATGAATCATTTGAGGAAGAAAACAAACAAGAAATAATGGACATTCCTCAAGATATCCCTGAAAACTCAAATATTGATTCATCATCCCTTATAACTGAGGCTCAAGAAGACATCTAGCTTGAAAATCAGTCTTCGCAAGAGACAGAAAATTGTTGTACTCATGTTCAAAGGAACATAGAAACATCTTCCCCTTTGATAGAAAGAGAGATAGATCAGACTATTAATAAACAGCCAGTCTCTGAAACTTTTTCCAAAACAAACACTCTTACCAATTCACATAGAGAACTTTTTTGTATAGATTTAGAAATTTATTTTGTAGAACAGAATAAAGAAGGACCTGCTGATAACCCAGTATGTTTGATTGGCAGTATTACTTATATTTTTGATTCTCCTAACTTTGATCTATTTAGTGATGATGCTCCCCAAACAAAAGTTAATCTTTCAGGATCATCGTTAGCGGATTTATGGGAGGAAGATCAGTTCCTTCGAAGAAGTGATGAGCCAGTACAAACTATGTATGATACTGATGAAGAAAGTTATGAAAGCCTAGAATTGAGTAAAGATCCATTGGATCTTTTCTCTGCTTCATTTTAGATCATCAGTAATAGTTTCCATGTGATTGGGAATCAATAGAATTTCAACTCAAAGGATGAGGAGGAAAGAAACAAAGAAATTTTTGAGCAGGTTGAAATCAAGAACCCTTCTCTTGAAAAAGAGGAAGCAATTGAACATACCCCTGCTTAAGAATATAATAACCTCCTCATAGAGTACAATCCACTAAACCAAAGCTTACCAGGGCTACAAGAGGACAACACTACCAAATATGATGAGTCCTCCATTTTAGATGATGATGAAGAAGAGGGAGATAAATAGATAGAAGACTATCCTACTGAGGAAATACCATCTTCTCAAGAAAAATATTTTTCCTTTTCTGTTCAGAATGATGATGCTTCCAAGCAACTTTTTGAAGATATACTCCTCAAAGCTGAAGCCTTGAAAGCAGACAATCTACCGGACATGGAGGGCCAAAAAGAAGAGAATATTCATCTTTTCTTTGTTGATCCTATGGAAGAGTGTGTGGAAATCCAAACTGGCTCAAATTATCAAGCAGCGATCCTTTGAAAGATCCAGAAACATGAAAAGTTGTCACCTCCTGTGATAGTCTTTTTCTTGAAGATTAATCCTCAAATATACTATGGATACCTCTGACAAGCAACCAAAGTTTCTTCTTCTTCTTGACATTACTCAGCTGGCTACATTGTCACTTTTGTATCATATGAATATGTAAATACTCCATGTTTAGAATAGGTTAGATAGGAATGTCAATAAAGCTCAGTTCTGAGCATGTAGTTAGTTGTTGTTTTCTACTTTGAAGAAAAATCATAAATTCAAAAATACAAAAACAATGAAAGAAAGAAAAGAGGGCAGATTGTGAAAATAAGAAAGGTATAACCCCATACCAAAAAAGAGAAACAAATTCTAAAATTGTGCAAGCTTAAATGCCACTCCTGAAAAACACACTCCTAATTAGTCATACTGCCTAATCTTGACTAATTATTTTTAAATTTACTGCTGATAGGATAGTGAATTTGATTTGCCAAACTATTTAATCTTGGCTTATCAATAGGTAGATTAGGCTAGAATTTAAAGGTTCAAACAAGCTCAAAACCTGAACCTAAGTTTCCCAACAAGAATGTTGAGAATGCGGCAAGATGATGGAGCTTAGTGAAATGAAGTCGCCTTCACTAAGTGGGCCCGCAGGCAAATTCTGGCGCAAAGTCTATTTTTAGACTATGTCTATTTTTAGACATACGGAGCTTAATTTGGGAATTCTACTTGAAGATTCTTGGAGTATGCGACATGTCGGTAAAAATAGATGAGACCCTTATTTTTAGGACCCAGACTATTTTTAGACTGATCTCCTAAAAATATGGAAGTCAAATATTATTTACCCTTAATAATATTTTGACTATAAACAGCAGTTTACTCTCTTGGCGCACTTCAGTTTGAGTCATGGAGGTGGCTCATGCAACTGACACAAGGAATCACGTGGTTCCTAGGGTTTGATGGCATCTTGCATGGTTTACTTCGGTTAGACTTCAGTGGCAGAAGTTTTGGAGGAGTTAACGGGACAAATAGTGGAGTTGTGTTCTATTTATTTCAGTTGAACTAGTTGAGATTAGTTAAACTAACTAATCAACTAGATATGAGTGGAGTGAATTAAATATTATTTAATTCATTAAATATTAACTCATTAGTCAACTCAAGAACACTTCAGTTCACTACAGTGCATGATCAGTTCAGTGAAGAACAGTGAAAGAGATAGATGAAAGGGTAGAGTTAGCTATCAGTTGTAACTATACTGTTGCTATTTGCAACACATAGATAGGTGGAGTAAGCTATGAGTATTGCAAAGTTAAGGCTGGTGGTTTATCTATATAAAGAGGCCATCCCATAGCTTTGAAATACGAAATCAAGGTTGGCTATCAAGTGGCTAAGGATTGGAGCAAGTGATTTGCTAGATCTAGCTTGATAGTGTGTAGCATGGGAGGTAGTGCATGAGAGCTTGTAAAGAGATTTTGTACTATGATTGTTACATGATTTCTCCATTATAATATACACAATAGCTGGGGGTTTTCAGCTATAGGCTTTCCCCATACATACTGAGTTAATGTGTGATTGATTTGATGTGCGATTGCTTCTATATTATTTCCGCATGTGACAATTAGTTGTAGAAGAAGGTTATGTGTTATGCATGCAATTCGAAATTGATGTATGATCGGGTTAATCTTCATTGAATAAGTGATTTATTCAGCTAATTTCTACATGGTATCGGAGCGAGGTTAATTGTCGAAGTCTATTACGGTGATTGCAAACTTATTTCCTCGGACAGAGTCTGCATGCGGGCCAGGTAGCCTCCGGAATATTCATCCTTCTTTGTAAGGTGAAAGATCTGGTGAATGCCCTTTGCAGTCAATCTATGATTTGGAAATAATTTGTTTTCAAGTATAGATCGGAAGCGATAGAGCTTTGAGTTTGGAATTCGAATTTTGCAAAAGGTTGTTCTTCTTGGTGCCGGTGTTGAAAGATGTCTTCTTTCAATGGTTTGCGACTCGAATATGCTCTTGAAGGCAGTTCGAATTATGTTGCATGGAAGGATCGCATGGAAGCAGTGTTAGAAGATAATGGTCTGAAGGAGTTCGTGGATGCGGATGTCCCAAAGCCCACTGATGCGGCTTTGGTCGATGCATGGCAAAAGAAGATCGCGAAATGTCGAAGGATCCTGTTGGAGGGCGTCAAGGATCATATTGTATCCAGCCTGCATGGAAAGGCTACTCCATATTTAATGTGGAAAGCTTTGACGGATCTATTCCGGAGTAAGAGTGACCAAAGGAAGCTGGCGCTCAAAGACAAGCTCAGGAACATCAAGATGGAGAAGGGCGACAGTATCGCTAAATACCTCACGAAGTTCACTCAATGCAGAGATGAACTGGGAAGTGTGGGAGTTACTGTCGATGAAGAGGACATGGTCGACCTGGCTCTCCTTGGTCTTCCGAAGGCTTGGCACTCATATCAAGACAATGTCAATGGTCGGGAGAAGCTGCCGGGATGGGAGCGCCTTTGGGCGGATCTCATGCAGGAGGAGATAAGGAGGACTACTCGAGATGGATCTTCATCAAAGGGAGCTGATGAAGAAAATTGCGCTTTGGTGGCCAAAGCAAAGAAGGGGAAGAGTAAGAAAACCTCTCATTCTGGTGCAAAGGGCAAGAAGCAGGATATGGCGAAAGTGAAGTGTTTTCACTGCCATGATCACGGACATTATGCTACCAATTGTCCAAAGAAGAAGAAGAACAAGCGAGCGGGAAGATCTGCAGATGGAGAAGCTTTGGCTTCACAGTTCGAGCTTGACTTTTCATTGATTGCATGCTTGGTTTCAAGTGTGATGGGATCGGTATGGTTCTTGGACAGCGGTGCGTCATTTCATATGACGGGAGATCGGGATTTGTTCTCAGATCTGGAGGACAAGGATTTGGGTGTGCACATCGAGATGGGCGATGATGGTAGATACAGTGCGACTGGTATCGGTACCGTATCCTTTCAGAGGGAGTCTGGTAAACCCTTTGTATTAAAGGATGTCATGCATGTACCTGGATTGAAGAAGAACCTGATTTCAGTAGAGATGTTGGAGGATAAGGGATATGATGTGGTCTTCAGCGAAGGAAAAGCCTTCCTGTGCAGTAAGACTACTGGAGAGACCCGGAAGATAGGGGTTCGAACTCAGAACCTTTATCAGTTGCAGGTAGATGACTGCGCAGCTATGGCATGCAAGGCTGGAGATGTGGTGAGCCGGGATGATGAGGGCGAATTATGGCACAGGAGATTGGGCCATCTTCACCATGGAGCTTTGAAGATTCTGCAGCAGATTTCTACTGGACTTCCTAAGGGCACCCTTGCGCAGTCAGATCAGTGCAAGGGGTGTACTTTAGGGAAGTATGTGAAAGCCACCTTTCACGAGAAGGATAGTCGCGCCACGACGATCCTTGAGAGAGTTCACACGGACGTGTGTGGTCCTTTCTCAGTTGCTTTGACAGCAAAGCACAAGTATTATGTGATCTTTGTTGATGATTTCTCTCGAAAGTGCTGGATCTTCTTCATGCAGAAGAAGAGCGATACATTCGCGAAGTTCTGTGAGTTTAAAGCACTGGTCGAGAAGGAGTTGGGGAAGAAGGTGATTTCTCTAAGGAGTGATAATGGTGGTGAATTCATCTCAGCTGAATTCAAGGAGTTATGCAGCGCAGAAGGGATTCGGAGAGAGCTCATCGCACCCCATAACCCACAGCAGAACGGGGTGGCTGAGCGGAAGAACAGAACGATCGTGGGTGCTGCACGGGCGATGTTGCATGATCAGGGCCTACCCCTTCACTTGTGGGGTGAGGCATGCAATACAGCAGTGTATGTGCAGAACCGTTGTCCTCACAAGGTTCTTGGCATGAGTACACCAGAGGAGGCTTATTCTGGCAAGAGGCCTGATATTTCCCATTTGCGGATTTTCGGATCTTCTGTCTACATGCATGTGACGAAGGATGCAAGAAGGAAGCTGGATCCAACTGCTGAAGTTGGAATATTTGTGGGGTACACTGATACACCTCACAACTATCGGGTGTATGTGCCAGACAGTCGCAAGACTGTTGTGCGACGGGATATAAAATTTCAGGAGGAGAAAGCCATGCGGTGTTCGCTTGAGAGGGAGCTACACTTGCATGCAGATGAGGAGCTGTTAGTTCCTAAGGAGGAGCTTCCGGATGTGGATCAGCCACAAGAGGAGGTTCGGGAGGTGGAAGAAACCACCCAGGCAGCGCCAACCATCAGAGGGCGCATGCGCACTACAGAAGCTGAGCGACTGGCTCGGGATGCAGAGAAGGTTGTAGGACCACCTGCAGCACAGCGCAGACAGAGACAGTCACCGGATCGGTACACTGGATACATGGCTCTTATGAGTCAATGTGTTGTGACAGAGCCATCCTCTTTTGAGGAAGCTGTGGAGGAACCCGCATGGGTGGATGCCATGATCGAAGAATATGATTCGATCATCAGGAACAGTGCATGGGAGATTGTCCCAAGACCGGTTGGGAAATCAGTTGTAGGTTCGCGATGGATCTACAAGGTGAAGCAGGCGGCTGACGGGAGTGTGGAGAAGTACAAGGCGAGATTTGTAGCCCGTGGCTTCTCACAGATCGAGGGGATTGACTATGAGGAGACTTTTGCACCTGTCGCAAGGTACTCTTCCATACGGACGATCCTTGCTCTCTCAGCGCAGATGGGGTGGCACATTCATCGGATGGATGTGAAGACTGCGTTCCTCAATGGAGTTATTGAGGAGGAGGTGTACATAGAGCAGCCTGAAGGTTTTGAGATCTTCAGCAGTGAGTCGCATGTGTGCCGACTCAAGAGAGCACTGTACGGGCTGAAGCAAGCACCTCGTGCTTGGTACACTCGGATAGACAGCTACTTCACAGGGCTTGGATTCTCCAAGAGTGAGGCGGATCCAAACCTGTACCAGATTGTGGTGGAGGGGAAGCTGTTGATCATCGTACTGTATGTAGATGATCTGATTTTGACTGGCGACGAGAAGTTGATACTTTCATGCAAGGAGGATCTTGCACGGGAGTTTGAGATGAAGGACCTAGGCATCCTTCATTATTTCCTGGGATTGGAGATTTGGCAGCGCAGTGGAGGACTGTTTGTTTCTCAGGGCAAGTATGCCCGGGAGATTCTGGAGAGGTTCAACATGCAAGGCTGCAAGCCTGTTGATACCCCACTTCCTGGTGGATGGAGGAAGGGAGATGCTACTTCGGAGGAGGTAGTGGATGCCACTGTCTATCGACAATTGGTGGGGTCGTTGATGTATCTGGTCAATACTCGACCCGATATATGCTATGCAGTTAACCAGCTTTCGCAAGCTATGGTTAAGCCTACCAAGCTCTTTTGGAAGGCGGGCAAGCATGTATTGCGCTATATCAGAGGCACATCGGGATATGGTCTATGGTACGGACAGGAGGATGGAGTGAAGCTTTCTGGTTTCACTGATGCAGATTGGGCAGGGAGTCCAACGGACCGGAAGAGCACTTCTGGAGGAGTTTTCAGCATTGGGTCGACAGCAGTTTCCTGGTACAGCAGGAAGCAGAGATCCGTGGCACTCAGTTCAGCAGAGGCTGAGTACATGGCAGCTAGCTTGGCTGCATGTGAGGCTATTTGGATGAGGAAGATCCTCGCAGGTTTGTTCAGGTTGCATTTGGAGCCTACAGTGATCTACTGTGATAACCAGAGCTGCATAAAGCTCTCGGCTAATCCAGTATTTCATGATAGGTCCAAACATATCGACATCAGGTACCATCACATCAGAGATTGTGTTCAGCGGAGGATCATGATGCTTCCATATGTTCCCACGGAGGATCAGGATGCCGACATCCTGACGAAGGCGCTCACCAGGAGCAAGTTCGAATTCCACAGAGGCAGGATAGGGATTGCAGATAATCCATATCTTGGTGAGAGGGAGTGTTGAGAATGCAGCAAGATGATGGAGCTTAGTGAAATGAAGTCGCCTTCACTAAGTGGGCCCGCAGGCAAATTCTGGCGCAAAGTCTATTTTTAGACTATGTCTGTTTTTAGACATACGGAGCATAATTTGGGAATTCTACTTGGAGATTCTTGATGGATGCGACATGTCGGTAAAAATAGATGAGACCCTATTTTTTAGGACCCAGACTATTTTTAGACTGATCTCCTAAAAATATGGAAGTCAAATATTATTTACACTTAATAATATTTTGACTATAAACAGCAGTTTACTCTCTTGGCGCACTTCAGTTTGAGTCATGGAGGTGGCTCATGCAACTGACACAAGGAATCACGTGGTTCCTAGGGTTTGATGGCATCTTGCATGGTTGGCTTCAGTTAGACTTCAGTGGCAGAAGTTTTGGAGGAGTTAACGGGACAAGTAGTGGAGTTGTGTTCTGTTTATTTCAGTTGAACTAGTTGAGATTAGTTAACTAGCTAATCAACTAGATATGAGTGGAGTAAATTAAATAATATTTAATTTACTAAATATTAACTCATTAGTCAACTCAAGAACACTTCAGTTCACTACAGTGCATGATCAGTTCAGTGGAGACCAGTGAAAGAGATAGATGAAAGGGTGAGAAAAGCTATCAGTTGTAACTATACTGTTGCTATTTGCAACACATAGATAGGTGGAGTAAGCTATGAGTATTGCAAAGTTTAGGCTGGTGGTTTATCTATATAAAGAGGCCATCCCATAGCTTTGAAATACGAAATCAAGGTTGGCTATCAAGTGGCTAAAGGTTGGAGCATGAGTTTTGCTAGATCTAGCTTGATAGTGTGTAGCATGGGAGGTAGTGCATGAGAGCTTGTAAAGAGTTTTTGTACTATGATTGTTACATGATTTCTCCATTATAATATACACAATAGCTGCGGGGTTTTCAGCTATAGGCTTTCCCCATACATACTAAGTTAATGTGTGATTGATTTGATGTGAGATTGCTTCTCTATTATTTCCGCATGTGACAATTAATTGTAGAAGAAGGTTATGTGTTATGCATGCAATTCGAAATTGATGTATGATCGGGTTAATCTTCATTGAATAAGTGATTTATTCAGCTAATTTCTACAAGAATTGACTCCAATCTATTTCAAGTTCTGAGTCAAAACAGAGGTAAATCTGGTTCTAATTGGCTTAAAATCTGAACCAGTCAGACAAAGAAAGAACAACTCAAACAAAAGTGAAAACAGAGCTATAAAAAAGATGAAGGAAGTGCTTCGAAGTTTCAGATCTTAAGCCTTCCATTTTGATTTAATTTTTTGCAAAATAATATCTATGTGAAACTTTTTTTTTTCCATAGATCAGCATCAAGTTAGACCACTCAATCTTGACTTGTATGCTTTTAAATTTCTGTTTTTGAAATTAGTGAATAAAATCTGTTGGACAGTTTAATCCCAACAGATGGTAGATTAGGTAGAGAATCATATGGACTCAACTGTTTAATCTGAGTCCATGGAGAAATAAGAATTAGAAATAGATTATATTTTATGCTTTTAAAATAATAAAATGTTGTGAAAAGAGTTTTCCAATCCAAGTGCACTCTAATGAAGAAAACATGTTAGATCAGTAGGATTGGGTAGGTAGAAAGCTTGTTGATGAAAGATCCATTATTTTTGGTGGCTGCTAATATGTTTTCAGAGAAAAATAATATCATTCAAATAAAGAAAGGCAACCCAATGGATGAAGCACAGATCAGCCTCCCAAAGAATACAAGTCTGAAGTTCTTGATGCCTTCAAGAAGGCACCATCCGCAAGTGGAGCCATTGTTAGCCAGCTATAAAATTTGTTATATCAAATGCTAGCTAAATCATTTTTGGAGCCTTCAAGAAACAATTTTTGTTGCTAAAAAATGTTATCTATAGAACACTCTTGAAGGCCTCATGCCTCTGTCCAAATCTTCACTGTTGTTTCCATCTTAAAAACTCTGAAATTATGTTGATTTCATTGAGGAAATACTGCTTCAAAGGCCATTTTCCCCCTCCTTCCACTTCCAAAAATAACCTTATTTTTACCCCTTTATTCCCCATAAAAATCCTTCATTTTCATATTTTCCCCCTTTCCCCTCCATCAAAACCCCTTTGATAAGGTTTAAGACTCTTTCTTTGCCTTATCAAAACCCTCAAAACCCTTTGAAAACTAGAAAAAATCATAAAAAATACATATTTTTGTATAAAGGCTTAAGCCCCTTTGGGCTTAGTCTTAAACCACTTCCCCTCCATGTGCCTCAGCGCTAGAACCAAGTGCTAGGGCCCTGAGCGCTTATCGTGTTGAAGCAACTCACGGAGCGCATTTGTTTGTGTTCAAACAAAACTCCGATGCCGATTGGCCCTCTTATATAAGCCCCACGCCTATTATCATTCCATATAGACCAAGGCCCCGCAGTCGAGCGTCTATCCACTTCGTATATATAAAACCATCCCAACACATAAAACCTTTGTTTATATTAATTTTTTTTGGTTTTTCATATGGTTTGAAGGGTTTTCCGCCGCGCATTTCTCAAACCATCTCCATCGTTGATCTTGAACCGATCAAACGGCTTGCGCATCATCGCATCTACAATATTCAAAATCACATATGCGCGTATGATATTCCTCCTCCCCGATTGATCATTCCTTGATCAATCGTGATCCGTCAATCTCCTTTCCGCCTTCCTTTGATCCGACGACCCTCATTCGTTCCAATCGCAAAGCTTTCCCTTGCCTTTCAACCTCCCCGATCCATCCTCCACCGTCAATCTAAACTGCAGATCGACGACCTTGAAATCATCGCATCGTAGTTTCTCTGTTGGCTCCTTTAAATTTTTTTATTCAAAACCGCCGATTGCGATCTCTCGATGCATCTCCCACCGTCGATCTGATCTATAAATCAACAGTCTACATTTGATCACATCAGATCTTTTCATCAGGTGCATTTTTTAAGATTTTTTTTCCCCCATCGATTGCGATCCTTCGATTGGATCTGGACCGTCCACGTGTCCAGATCGGACAGTCCCAGATCATTCCCGCATTATTTCATTTCCCTCCACCTTCCACCAAGAGGATTTTTAACGAGTAATCCCCACCGTTGATCTCTGTGCGATCAAAGGTTCTGACTTATTTCTCCCTATGCTCTTATTTTAAACCTCTGGGAATAGGTCTACACCGTTGGATGATGCCATCCAACGACCACGCTCCTCCCCACGCCTTCTAAGAATTTTTACCCACAGAATGCAGGATTTTGTAAATATTGTTCGTATTTTGCAGGTGATTAATGTTTTTTCCATTATATTGAAGAAAAAATCGAAGGCTGGGAATGAATATTCTCACGCCTTCGATTCATTAAAGGGAAACCATTCGCATGGCTCAAATTCCACGTCTCGTCAATGTTTCATGAGGCATTGATGCCATATGAGCCCTGCGTGGCCTGCACATCAACAAGACACAGTGTTATTTAATCAAATTAAAAGAGTATCAGTGTCTAAGACGGAATACGGCAGGACAGAAGATTGAAGACAGATTTGCGGGGATCATGGCTAAGATTGATTATCAAAAGCCTAATCCCCCAAATTAAAACATAGTTAAAGGAAAATCATAAGTGTTTTATCAGACAGAAAGGCCTCCACCACCACATCTGAGGAAAATTGATTCCTCTCATCTACCATAGTGCCACCTGTAGCCACAAGCATTCAAACAAAAGCTGAAGTGATTGACCAAATCAGATATTTGCCTCAGCGTAGCCAAATATTTAATTCTGCTAAGGGAATTTAATGTAAAAATATCAGTAGAGTTATTACATTCATGACACAGAGCCTCAAAAGTCAACAAAATCTCCCACTGAGCTTTATCTTAAGTGTAAAATAATTAATACAGACATAACATCTGTAACTTCTTCATCGAGTCCCTCAAAGGCAGAGAAGCCATTAAGACTGTATTAATTATCTTCGGAGATATTTTATTCGATCTCACCTCCTCATTCTTCTATAAATACTCCTGTAGAAGATGAGGAATTGTTGGTTGTTGAACTTTGAAATATACTTGAGCTCGAAACTCCTACTTGTAAATAGTGTTCACTATCTCTTGAAGCTCTGTTTGTGATTAGATTAGTTAGGCTGAAAATTGAAGATGATTTCTGAGCTGAAACATTGGACCTGAAGACTGTAACTGGTTTGACATCAATAACAAGTTGTTTCTTGGGAACCTAGTCTATATCACTGGTGAAGTGCCCCTTTCTTTGTTATTGTTTTTTCCTTCTATGTATGTCATATTGTTCACTATTCTCTGATAAAGAACAACATTTATAGAGTTAGGATTTACTGTTTACCAGTATCCTTCTCTGACTGATAAGATTTATCTCAATGTTTTCCTCCAATTTGTTTATTTAAGAATGATTCAATACAGTTTAAGCAGTTAGGAATGATGGCGTTCCCTCATCCTACTGTTTGCTTTAAACATTGTTCCTGAAAGTTATTTTCATTATTTTCTTATTAAATTTAGACTAGAAAAGTGATGGTTTTCCCTGTTTCTAGCTTCTATTCTCCAAAGGCAGATTCTGAAGGTTTCCCTTGGTGTTGACTGAAGCAGAATAGGTTTAAAAGTACCTTATCTGATCTTAATTTACACTTTGTTTCTCTTATGTGTTTTCATACTTTTTGAAGGTAATTATGCGGATTACTGGATTTTTTATCAATTAAGCTGCTTTAATACAAACTTTCCCAAGAAGTTTATGGTTAGCCCTGTTCTTGGTTGGTTTTAAACAGTTACTTAAGAGGCTTTTCTTGTTTGGACTGACTATAAATCCTTGGTGAAATTATTATCAATTTCCACCCCTCCAACACTTTATTGTTTCCATTCCATCATTTTAATCTCAATAATCTTTTGATATAGATGACTTTCCCCTTGGATCACTCTTGATTTTTTTGCTCAATTAAAGCCCTGTTATGACTCCATAGCCCAATGGACTAAAAACCAGCGTTATATCTATCTTTTAGCCAAAGTTTACTGCGATTGCTTGCAAATTCTCACCTTTGAAACTCTTTGCATTTAGAACTTTCCCCTCAAACAATAGTCATGCTCAACCATCCAAAAACAAAACAAAACCCTCGGCCTTCATAACTAGCCTAATACCATTACACAAAAACTTCAAAGGCAAATACATCTTTGCACTTATTGGAGAGATCCCTCTCCGGATTCAGGAGGGCTAGATCCTAGAATCCCAAATTGGTTGAAATAATGTTGCTTCTGTAGTTTTAGTCTCACCAATTTGCTAAAATTATAGATTCCTAACACAAGCTCAAGGATAAGTTACTACAAAGGGCCTATGAAGAGTTATGTTTCAGCCATACATATTCCATGAGATTCTACAACATCATCATGAGGAGCTACACATGGAGGGCCTTTGAAGGAGAAATATAGCATCATTTTAAAAGATGCATGTACCATGTGGAGATGGGTCAGCAACATAACTCTATGGAGGAGTTAACTCAGCCATATCTTTCTCTTTTTGAGGAAGGGGACAAATCTATGCACCACTCCATTTTTTTGAGGAGAATTTTTGGTGAAAAATATTCTCATGTAAATAATGTTTCATTTGATTATTGTTTGCATTATTTCACCATGTATATGTAGGCCATGAATCCAAGCAGGAGCATTGTACCTTATAAAATTCATGGCCAACTTTGCGCCACAAAAATTACTGAAAATGGCCACTCCCTCGGAGGACAAAGGGAGATTTTTTTTCATGATGGGTGCATTCCTAAAGCACCAAATATATCTCACACTTTCATCCATGGTGATATGACATGGGCAGAAAGTAAGTGGTAGGGAAACCACTTACCACATCATGATCTGATGTTGTCAGGAGCTGCACTATGCTGGTTCCACATGTGGGACTATGGCCCACCTCCATATGCACAAATTTCTGTTTGTATGTATGTAGTTTTGATCCCATACATTGATGATGTACTTGTACATTTTATGGGAATGTATGGAGGGAAGATGGGAGGTATGTATGTGTCCTATGGGATTTATCCATGTATCTTATGCTACATTTTTCAGGGAGAACATTGGGCAAGCCATGTTTGTTTCATTTGAGCTATTATCTCCTTATGGGATGGATTATTTACATCTCATGAGAACTTCAGAGGAGAAATTCATGGAGGGATGGATTGATGAATGCTTAGATTATGGAGGAAGCTTATCACATTTCGGTGTCACAAATGGAGGAGGAGAAGAGTTGCAACACTCACCTCATCGGTTGCTTGAGGAAAAGAAACATTTGGGAGGGGAGGACTGTAATATTCCCAATTAGTCCTAAGCTAATTGGAATATTCATTTTTGTTTTATTTCTTTGTTTAAAGAATAAAAGTGTAAAGGTTCCATAATACTCCTAAATAATGAATAAATCAATGCCAAATGTAGAAAGGTTGAATCTTGGTTGCTAAATCAAGCACCCTTAGGTGTGAAAGGGGCTAGACATTTTGACTAGGTCAACCTTGACCAAATCTATAGTGTTGTCTTGGAGGAGTGGCCATCAATGAGGCACAACGTAGTTTTAGATGGAGATGCCTTGTGTGAAAGGAGTGATATCATTGGAAGTGGTTTAGGGTTTGCAAACCCTTAACTTATAAAAGGAAGAGGATGGCAGAATTATAAGGTTGTTGATGATATTATATTTCTAAATATATTGTCTGTTTAGACATATATCATTTTCTTGTTGTTTAGCTGAGAATTAATGTTGTTTAGCATTGGGTATTCCTTGTTGGGAATCCCACCTATTTCCTTGAGAGGCCTCTTGGAAGAGTTTGAATTTTATTGTCCACTATCTGGCTAAAGGCCAAGCTTCTTCTTTAAACTACAACGCATATCCTGTTGAGGGTTTGGTTTTCTTTGCAAGCTGCAGCTGGAGGAGACTTCTACTTCATTGGGAGGAGAGTATTGGATGAATTGAGCTTCATTTTCTGATCTTGGCATGTGGCCAACCACATTTTCATCCCTACAACGTATTTTTACTTCCAGATCTACGTTATTCCTGTAGGTGCAGTTGTAGAGTGTTTTGGCACACCATTTGGAAAGTGATTTTAAAGATATGCCCTTCACTTTGGAGATCTCTTGGAGGTGATCATTTCCTTGTTCATATCAGATCCTATCCACTTTCCAGATCTGAATATTTATGTATATCTATAGACTTAGATCTAATGTCTACAAGTTGTACATGGTTTAATGCTGAAAACCCCAAGGGGATTCTGAAGAGGAGCCTATATAGTGTATGGATATGTTCTAGATCTGACTTTTCATGCACTTATCTGCTCTAGATCTAAAGTGTAATATACAGCTATTGCAATCTAATAAAATAACATTTTAAGGCTTTTTCCAGTCTATATATATGGTTGTAGCACCTCATTTTGAGGATTTTCTTACATTGGAGACTTGTATTTCCTGTTATGCATATTAAGGGCCAACTTTTACATCTATTTTGTTGTTGTAAATATAAATGAAGGGTCTCCATATTGGCATGGATACCTCTTAGTTATGATCTGCATTATTTTCCTCTTTCTGCATTGTATTGCTACATTTCCCATTTGGGAATATTACACCTTTCGATAGTCTTGCTACTACGTCGGAACCATTTGTTCTTGATGAGTCTGCGGTACAGTCGGATCATATGATTATTTGTATGGGGATTTTATCATTTATCTCTAGACCCTGACTTTTCAAACTGATGCCTCTCGCTCTGACCAGCGATGTATTCGATACCAAGACAAAGATTATCTGATCGTCGGCGATACACTTTATCGTCGTGGGGTTGATACAATTTTAAGAAGGTGCCTCACTCATGGGGAGGCCGAAAAAGTTTTAAATGATCATCATGTTGGGGCTTGTGGTGGACATTTGTCTGGATACGCTACCGCGCAGAAGATACTTCGCGCCGATTACTTTTGGCCTACCATATTTCGTGATTGCATCCTCGCGTCAAAAGTTGTCATGTGTGCCAGATATTTGATCATAAAATCCATAAATCGCCAGCACCAATCCATCATGTTGTCTTTGTGGGACCATTTTCAAAATGGGGCATTGACTTCATGACTTGTAACCCTAGTTCGTTCGGGGGGCATGGTTATATTATTGTTGCAGTAGACTACTTTACCAAGTGGGCCGAAGCGATGCCTACATTCAACAACACAGGACAAACATATGCATTGTTTTTCTTTAATCATGTCATTGCACGGTTTGGGGTCCCACAGGTTATAGTCACAGATTATGGTAAGCATTTTCGTAATCACATGATGACTGAGTTTACTGCCAAGTTAGGAATTTCACATGATAGTTCTACTCCTTATTATCCACAATCAAATGGACAAGTTGAGGCTATTAACAAGATTCTTAAATGAATCCTTAAACGAATGATAGGAGTTCGTAAAATAAACTAGAATTTGATCCTATACTCCACCTTGTGGGCGTATCGAACCTCAGTGAGAAACGCAACCGAATTTACTCCTTTTTAATTGGTGTATGGTCTATGTTGGCCACCTATAAAATTTGTTCTATCAAAAGGTGGCCAAAACATTGTTGGAGCCTTAAAGAAATAGTTTTTATGCACAAATGTTATCCCTTTAATCCTCTTGAAGACATCATCTCCTCTGTTTTGAATTTGTTCATTACTGTTCCCATTTCAGAGCCCATAAAATACTGTTGATTTCAAAGAGAAAGATTGCTGCAAAAAATCCATTTTCCTTTTCCTTCCATCTCAGAACTAGCCTTCATTTTGCTTCCTCTTTCTGAATAAAATTCCATATCTTTCCTTTGTTCCATTTCCTCCTTCATAAAGATCCACCTTGCATAGTTTAAAACTCCGTTGTAAACTATGTCGAAACTCTCAGAACTAACCCTTGAAAAACATTGAAAACTTCATAAGAAAATACATATTTTGGCGTAAAGGTTTAAACCCCCTTGGGCTAAGTCTTTAGTTGTTTTCGCTCCATACGCCTTGGTGCTAGAACCAAGTGCTAGCCTTCTAAGTGCTTATCGCGTTGTCCGATGACGATTAGCCCCTCCTCTTTAACGCCCGGTCACATGACTCTCCATATAACCCAAGGCCCCGCAGTCGGGCACCAAGCAGCATTGTAAGTTAATATTTTAAACCTTCATCTATATAAATTTATCGGTTTTTATTATATTATAAACTTTCTACCGGTGCAATTTTTCAGTCAATCTCCACCGTCGATTTGATCCATAGATCGACGATGCGCAATCCATCGCCCGGTGGTCCCCGCCATCCACTCACCGTCGCAAAACCATGTAGTATCCATCGCACCACTTTGAGAGCGGGGAGGTTTTTTTCATTTTGCAGCGATTCCATACACCGGCTGACGCGTGGCCTCGCCACTGTTCACAAAACCTCCGTTCATCGCGCATTAAAGTTTGGACGTGGAGTGGGCGCGATATTGATGTGCGCCGTCTGATCTGAGGCCGCTCATCGGATGGTGATCGCTCGCCAAAGAAGCCCGACAGTTAACCAGGATACAGCGCGGTCATTAAAGCATCTCCGTCATCAATCTGATCTGCAGATCGACGGCCCACAATTCATCACATTGATTCCTTCGCTTTGACTTTCCGCCCTCGCTCCCGACCATCGATCTTTGTGCGATCGATGGCTTAGATTTAAATTATTCTTCCGCCTTCCATTTGAATTCCTCTGATCAATCTCGACCGTTGGATGATGCCATCCAATGACCATGCTCCCTCCATGTGCCTTCTGAAGCAGTAAACCTACACATGCAGGATTTTATAACATTTGTTTGTATTTTTGTAGGATTTAATGCTTTTTCCGCCATGCTGAAGAAAATTCACAGGCTGAGGGTGATGATCCTCCCGCATTCGATTCACCAGAGAAATCATTTGTAGGGTTTAAAATTCATGTTTTATCAGTGATTCATGAGGCATTGATGCCATTCGATCCCTGTACAACCCTGCACACCAAAAAACACAGTTAATCAAGCGCCAGTCAGAGAGTATCAATATCGAAGACAGAACGAACCAGAACAAGAGATTGAAGACCTAAAACATAGATCTCAAGTAAATTAAAGGTGTTTTAGGAGAAGACGAAGACATCTGTCAAGCCGAGAAATCCTCCACCGCCACAAGTAGAGGCCAATCAAACTCTCTCCAACTCCTATAGAAACCTGCAGTTTTGCAGGAATCAAAGAAGTTTTAATCACTACCAGAACAAGAGGTGTTGCCTAAAGACAGCTGAACAATTAATGCAAATCAAAGATCTTATCCCTAAATTGTTGGCAAAACTATTTTTAAAGATTAAGAACAACCCAGAAGCGGATCCTTTTCCATCATTAGGCCTCGAAAGGTAGAAACAAAGTTATGAAGGAGAATTAGAAATGATTACATTCCCACAGTATGCCTTGCCTGGTTCCCAAAGGCCAGGAATTGCACTGATTACCTAATTAATGATACTATACCCCTGGGAAATCCTCCCACACCCTCATTCTTCTATAAATACTTCTGTAGAAGATGAGAAAATGTTGGTCTCTGGACATCTGAATGCATGTAATTGTTTCTGAAGCTATTGATGCCCTGTGTGCAACTTGAAGATACATAAGCTGATATGAGAAGTTTGAAGTTGTAGAGACCCACCGGGCTTGCTGATTGTAACTGGTTTGAACATCAAATACAAGCTGTTGATTTATGGGATCCGGATTTATGTCAATGGTTATGTGTTCCTCACTTTCAATTGTTATTTTCTTTAATGTTTTCACTCTGTCCACTTTCTCTGGTAAAGAGCAGCAAACATAGAGCTAGGATTTACTCTCAACAGTACCGTACTCTTACTGAAAGATTTATTTTCTATGTTTTCTTCATTCGAACGTTCCCTTTGAAGAGTATATTAAAGCAGATTGGTTTAAAAGCTCTTGCCTGATCTAGAGTGCTCTTCAAAATGAGTATTTTCTGTGTTTTCCTTTAGATTATATTAAAGCAGGTTGGTTTAAAAGAACTTGCCTGATCTAACATTGCTCTTTGTGATTATCATATGTGTTTTCCTCTAGAATATGCTGAAAGCAGTATATTTTAGATGCACTTACCTGATCTTAAGCTGTTCAAACTGTTTTTAAATGTTTTCTAATTGAAAGTACTTTAATACAGGCTAGTTTAAAAGCACTTACCTGATCTCAGAATACTTTTATGTTTTTCCTTAAGCACATGCCGAAGCAAGATAGTTTGAAAATACTTACTTGATCTTAGTCTGTTCATGGTTCTTCATTTGTTTTTCTCTCTATTTCCTATCTATTTCATTCCATAAAATCAACTTAAGATACCCTTTGACATAAGTGACTTGCCCCATTGATCCTTCTTGAAACTTGTTGTTCAATCAAAATCCTCCTATGACTCCATAGCCCAATGGGTTAAAACTATCTTTGCATTTTCTGTCAGCCGAATCATTCCTTCGCTTGCAAACATCTTCACCCTTTATTTTGAACTGCCCTTACCTTCATCATGTCTTTATCCAACCAAAAAACAAAAAAACAAAACCTATGCTCTTCATAACTAGCCTAAAATCACATTTCAGGCTTTAAAGATCACATCTTTAAACTCATTCATAGAGAGATCCCTCTCTGGATTCAGGAGGGCTAGATCCTTGAATCCCAAAGTGGTTTGATGTTGTCTTATCTTTTGGTTTTTGTCAATGGAAAAAACATAGGAACCCCAACATAATGGCGACTCCACTGGGGAATCTCAATTGAATTTTCACCTTAGGTTCCCTTAAAAGCTTCATAAAACCTTGTGAGTAGAAAGTAGCCTTTTCAAGAAATACCAAAGAATGGTAATCATGATGAAACTTGTTTGAGTCAGTGACAAACTAGGCAAACCCTAGGATTCTCATAAGACTTTATCTAACCTTGAAAAATCAGCTAGCTTAGCCATAAGAGTAGACTGTCTTTGTCTCATAACCATAGCTAAGTTTTGAAACAGAGTTAGCATATTCTTAACAACCACTAGAACTTAAAAAATCCAAAAATAGTTCACATTGGTATTCAATAAAACATGGTAGTGGACCATAACACCTTTTACCTCCAAAAGAGCTAAAAACTTCCACTTGGTGACTCCACAACCCTGCAGACCTTAAGACTTCACTGGGAGGACCCATAATCATTATAAACCATTCAAACTCAGTAAGAGGGCTTTAAGATTAAAGTTCTCTTAGCAAAAGATTAGTTAAACCGCTCACAGATTTTCATATCTGGTTAACACTTTTCTTGTTTAGTTAGGTCTAAAAAACACAACATAGTGGCTTCTAGAAAGACTCACACTAGAGCCTATCCTAACCCTGATCCACCTGAGATAGTTGACAATCCAGAAAGTATCCTTAGGAGGTATTATAGGATTAAATTATCAACTGTTTTCGGATCACCCTTAAGAGCTAATTTAGTTCTTGAAAATCTTTCAGCTCTACAACAATCACAATTTGACTTAGTGAATCCCTTTAGAACTAGGTCTCTTGGTGACTTAGGTTAGTTAGTTTTTGATTTTTCACTTTCATCTCCTGAAACAAGTGAACATCCTGATAGCAGAGAAAAAACACCTCCTGATTCACATTTCCTTCACAACTTAGGTGTCTCTCATCCAAGATCAGCTCAGCAATCTATTCCTGGTCCATCCATTTCTACTCACCCTACATCCACTGTTCAAACCACCCCACTTCAGCCCACTTTCCTTCCTGTTAATCCACATCCACCACATATCATGGCAGCATGGTATGCTCCCTTAGTCCTTCCTGTACCATTATTCAATCTTTCGCAGGACTATCAATCCAAAATTCCATTATATGATGCTAGCAATGCTAGAATTGCATCACAACATATGGATAAAATGAATGACTACTTTGAACGAAATGAAATTGATGATGATTTTGTCAAGCTTAGATTATTTGCTCAAAGCTTAGGAGGGGAAGTCAAAAAATGGTTTAAAGGCTTAACCCCTCATAGTATCAATGATATCCAAGCCTTTCATCAGACATTCTTAAACAAATGAGAAGTAAAGAAAAACCCTCTCCAAGTCCTTTCGGATGACAAGAACCTCCATAGAGACACGGGGGAAAATGTACAAGCTTATTGTACCAGATTTAATAGTGTATATAATGCACTTTCCCCAGATCTAAAACCTCCATAAGGCTCAGCTTTAAAAAAAATTCCTAAAGGTTTTGACCCTGAGATGGCCTATCAGTTGAGAGAGAGAGATCATGCAACTCTTGAAGAAATGAAAAAAGGTGCTCTTGCTGTAGAAGTAAACTTGATGGAGAAGAGAGCGAGAATGAAAAATGAAAAGAGAGTGTCCTTTAGAGAGGAATCTACACCCTCTACTTCCAACTCAAAAATGGAGAGAATGATGGAGGAAATGATGAATAAAATGAGCATCCTTGAGAGAGCACAAGCCAGTCAAAACCAAACTACTCCTAAAAAAAAAAACCAGAACCAGAATTAGAATTTTAGAAGGAACCAACCTCCAAACGGACCTAGGGAAGATGATCAACAGATCACTCCTCCCTTTCATCAAAACTATATAAGTGAGGTTGAGGAAACAGATGAGATAACAGAGGAAGATGATATCAACATGCTGGGGGTAGATAATGATGACTTTGAGATTCATTATGATAGAAAACAAGGTCTTCATACCCCTTATGATGACAACAGAGATGATGATGAAAGTTATTTTCAAGACATGGAAAATGTCATCATAGAGTCTAAAAAAGAATATGACCTTAGAAGCAAAACCAGTCAACAAACTCCCAACACCAAAACCTCTGACAAATCTTCACAAAACAACACTACAACCAAGCCTAAAATTTTCAAACAAAAGGATAAAACAGTAGCTGTGAATTCTGATAGAGATAGAGAGAAAGGCACTCAAAATAATGAAAAACAGAGTGCGGACATTAGTAGTACTACCACTTCAGCTAGTACTCCTGTTAAGACCATTTTGTCAAAAACGAGTAGAACAAATCAGCAAGCTGATGTTGCTGATAGACTGGGAGCTAGTAAGGCTGAGACAAGTTCATCAAAGAACCAGATTCTTTTCAGCCTAGAGCAGGAAATTTCAAAGATCAGAATCTCTATTCCCCTTACTGAGTTAGCTGCCCAGAATGTATATAGGACCCAAATTTTGAAGGCTTTAAATATTGAGGATAATAATGACTCAGTCAATCTTAATGATGACCAGCCAGAGCTCATTTTTGGTCCTAAGATTGAAGGTATATATCAAGAGGGACCTGTACCTCCCTTTTATGTGAGTTTAAATGTTCATGACAAGATCCTGCATAATGCTATGCATGACTCTGGAGCCTCGCACAACCTTATGCCAAAGGTGATAATGGAAAGGCTAGGACTAGAAATAACCAGACCTTACAAGGATTTATATTCTTTTGATTCTAGCAGAGTGAAGTGCCTTGGCCTAATCAAAGACCTTTGTGTGAGTTTGACCCAAATCCCAGCCAAGTGCATGGTGATGGATGTTGTGGTGGCTGATGTGCCTCCTAAGTATTGCATGTTGTTGTCAAGATCATGGGGTGCCAAGCTGCAAGGTACCATATAGATGGATGGGACATATGCCACTATCCCTATCTTTAGCCAGCTTAGAAGACTATACAGAGAGGCACACATGAGATTCATGGTCAGTAGCTTAGAAAAGCCTAAAAATTCCCCCATTTATTCTGTCCATACAGACCTGGATTCGTTTATCTTTTACAATAATGAATCCACAAAGGAGTCAGAGCCAGAACACAGCGACTCAGATAACTTGTTAGAGGCCCCCAATCTAGAAATGATGGCAGTTCTAGATATGGAAGAAAACAAAAGAGAAAATTCTGAACAGTGCGTTGAAACAACAAACCAGAGTGAACAAAGCCAAGATGGAAAACAACAGACTACCCCTCACACTCAACTCCATGAAAATATTGAGGAATGAGACCCAACACAACATGTTGCGGATCCCAGAATAGAACATAATGATGAACAAGGCAATAGGGATGAAAACGATGTTAGCCCTACAAGCAATCCCTTGATGGGTCTTGCACTAAAAAGAGTGCGGGAGCTGGGGTATGGTTGGTCGACACTGACAACAATTACTCCGAAAGCCATGCTTTCAGGCTAGATTTCAAATGCACTAACAACATCGCAGAGTATGAGGCTCTCATCCTAGGATTGCGTCTATTAAAAGAACTGGGAGCCAAGAAGATAATTGTTCAGGGAGACTCAGAATTAGTCATCAAACAACTAAATGGAGAGTATGCCGTTAAGCATCCTAGACTAAAGGTATACCGAAATAATGCCATAGATTTCCTGAACACGTTTACAAAATATGAGCTCGTGTTTGTCCCAAGGATTCAAAACATAATTGCAAACGGGCTGGCCTGTGCTGCTAGTTCATGTCAAGAATCACTTGGTGATAAAAAGATCATCATTCAAACAAAATATAGACCTGCAGTGCCAGATAATGAAAAATATTGGCAGGTCTTTGAGGGCGACAAGCAGATAGATAATTTCCTGCTAGGCAGGAACAAATTTGAGTTATCTGATTCACATTCTAAATCCGACGAAAATTGCCTCAACAAAGAGTCCCTCGAGGGAGATAAACTATCCGGTTCCATAAAAATCAACATGTTAACTAAAAAACTTGGAACTCATACTGAAGAGTACGAGGACGCAGAAAATGAAGACATAGAGGTATTTCCATCAAAGGACAAGAACATACCTAGGGGGTTAGCACCTTTAGAAGACCTGTTTGATTTTAACGACGTAGCAAAGAAACCCACTGTAGAATACACAGAGTCTGATGTCAAGGAATGCAACATAGGCACGGAGGATAAGCCTAAAATGATTAAATTAGCTAGGTCCTTGCCAGCAGACATGAAAAATAAATACATCGACCTATTTAAAGAGTTTGTTGATGTGTTTTCCTGGAGCTATGAAGACTTAAAGGCCTACAATACAGAAATCATCCAGCACAAGATCCCATTGAAAGAAAACCAAAAACCCTTTAGGCAAAAACTGCGTCAAATTAATCCAATACAACTGCCTCTAGTAGAAAAGGAAATCAAGAAAATGTATGAGGCAAGAATCATAGTGCCTGTGAGGCTTTCAGATTGGGTTTCTAATCTTGTAGCTGTGAGGAAAAAGACATGAGAAATCAGATTGTGTATTGATTTCAGAAACCTTAACAGAGCCTCCCTAAAGGACAATTACCCTTTACCCAAAATGGAACACATCCTACAAAGGGTAGTTGGTTCAAAGAGGATTTCTCTATTAGATGGTTTTTCAGGGTATAACCAAGTTTTAGTACTCCCAGAAGACCAACTCAAGACATCTTTCACCACTCCTTGGGGCACTTTCATGTATGTGAAAATTCCTTTTGGATTAATGAATGTTGGGGCCACTTTCCAAAGGGCCATGGACATTGCATTTTCAGAGGAGATAGGGCACTTCATTGTAATTTACATTGATGACATAATAGTTTATTCCAAATCTGATGAAGAGCACCTGAAACATCTAATAAAGGTCCTTGAAAAGTGCAGAAGGTTTGGATTATCTTTAAATCCCAAAAAGACAGTGTTTGGCCTACAAGAAGGTAAACTCCTTGGCCATATCATATCAGAAGAAGGGATTAAAATAGATCCAAAAAGAGTTGAGGGAATACTAAAGATTAGCCAACCAAGGAACATAAAATAATTACAGTCCTTTATTGGAAATATTAACTTCTTGAGGAGGTTTATTCCCAACTTAGCAGAGCTCCTTAGAAACATGACTAATATGCTCAAGAAAGAAGTAGGAGTGAAGTGGACTGTAGAAGCCAAAAGATCCTTTGAATTGGTAAAACATGCACTCACCCGGGCACCTGTCCTGATCAGCCCTGACTTTTCAAAGGATTTCCTTATTTTTTCCTTTGCCTTAGACCATACTGTGGCTGCAGTCCTGTTGCAGAAAAATCCAGAGGGACAGGAACAACCTATTGCTTTTTTCAGCAAGGCTTTAAGGGATGCACCCTTGAAATATAACATAATGGAAAAATAGGCCTATGCTTTGGTAAAGGCCTTAAAGGACTTCAGGGTGTATATTCTGCATTCCCACATCATTGCCTATGTGCCTAATATAGTGGTAAAAGACATCTTGTCACAAGACCCAGATGGAAAGAGGGGAAAATGGATTGCTACAATATTAGAGTATGATTTGGAAATCAAACCCACAAAACTCATTAAAGGTCAAGGCTTAGCTCAATTAATGGCTGAATCTAATCTACAAGCCCTTGACATTAACATGGTAGATGCCTTGGATGAACAAGAAGAATTACCTGCTCCCACTATCGAAGAGCAGTTTCAAAGTTCACCTTGGTACACTAACATCTTGTATGTGCTTACAAATCTTAATGCTCCTCCTGATTTATCAAAAACAAAGGCAAGGTTTTTAAAGTTGAAAGCTAGGAACTATTGTATTTTAAATGAAGGTTTATATTGGAAAAATACTAATGGTTTATTGCTTAAATGTTTGCCTGAAGTTGATGCAGAGAGGATCAAGCATGAATTCCATGAAGGAGAATGTGGAGGTCATCTATATTGGAAAACCACAGCCAATAAAATCCTTAGAGCTAGCTATTAATGGCCCACCCTCTTTCAAGATGTCCATAAAATGATAGTTTCCTGTCACAAATGCCAAATTTTTGAAGGCAAAAGAAAACTCCTCCCTTTACCATTACAACCTATCACTGTTGAAGCTCCTTTTCAACAATGGGGCCTAGATTTCATAGGAGAAATCCATCCTATTTCATCTGCCCAACACAAATGGATTCTCACAGCCACTGACTACTTCACCAAATGGATAGAGGCCATACCTTCTAGGAATGCCACAGATTCTGTCATTATAAAATTTCTTGAAGATCATATCCTGTCTAGATTTGGCTGTCCTAGGAAGATTATTATTGATAATGCTGCTGCTTTTGGTTCCAGAAAGATGATTGATTTTTGTCACAGGTGTCAGATTACACTTGGTCATTCTACTGCTTACTACCCTCAAGGTAATGGGCTATCATAATCATCAAATAAAAGTTTGGTGACCATCATCAAGAACTTACTTGAAGAAAATAAAAAATCATGGAATAACAAGTTGGTGCATGCTTTGTGGGCAGACAGATTGACCACAAAGAATTCCATTGGAATGTCCCCTTACCAGCTTGTTTATGGATTAGATGTAGTGTTTCCTACCAGCCTGGGTGTACCAGTGATAAAATTGATCCAAGAAATACAGTTAGAAGAAGACAATATGGTAAGGAGGATCAATCAGACTATATATCTCCTGCAGACAAGGGAAGAAGTCTACAATAGAGCTCAAAAGGTGCAAGAGAATATAAAGAAGTTGTTTGACAAGAGAACAAAAGCTTGTGACTTCAACATTGGAGACAAGGTACTCAAGTGGGACTCCAAAAGAGAAGATAAGGGTAAACATAGTAAATTTGACATTTTGTGGCAAGGTCCTTACATGATTCAGTCCACCATTGGTCCAAACGCCTTTTTTCTGCAAGAGTTAGATGGCACAGATCTGTTTGGGGGTCCTGTCAATGGCAGGATGCTCAAGCATTACTACTGCTGAGGTCAATTTTAAAAGCTTTCATTTCCATGGTAAATAACATTGCTTTGTTCAGTTTTATAAAGAAAAAATACAAAAACAATAAAAGATAGAAAAGAGGGCAGATTGTAAAAAACAATAAAGGTATAGCCCCATACCAAAAAAGAGAAACAAATCTGAAAGTGTGCAAGCTCAAATGCCACTCCTGAAAAACACACTTCTAATTATTCAAACAGCCTAATCTTGACTAATTAGTTTTAAATTTATTGCTGATAGGATAGTGAATTCGATTTGCCAAACTTTTTAATCTTGGCTTATCAGTAGATAGATTAGGTTAGAAATGAAAGGTTCAAACATGCTCAAAACCTGAACCTAAGTTTCCATGAGAAATGACTCAAATATGTTTATTTCTTGAGTCAAGAAAGAAGGTGAATAACCGGTTCTAATCAACTCAAAATCTGAACCAGTTGACAAAGGAAAGACCGCTCAAATATAAAAAAAAATAGAGCTGTAAAAAGATGAAGGAAGTACTTGAACCGTTAGATTTGAAGCCTTCCATTTTTGCTTTAAATTTTCTGAAAAATAAATGTCTATGGGCAGCTTGTTTTTATGCCATAGATCACAGCAAGTCAAAAAGCTTAATCTTGACTTGACTGTTTTTAAATTTTTGTTGTAGAATTTAGAGAATAAAATCTGTTAGACTGTTTAATCCTAATAGATTAGTGGATTAGGTAGAGAATCATATGGACTCAACTGTTTAATCTGAGTTCATGGAGAAATAAGGAGTAGAAATAGATCAGATTTCCTATTTTCAAAAATAATAATAATAATAAAATGTTGTAACAGATTTTTCCAATCCAAGTGCACTCTAATGAAGAAAAAATGTTAGATCCGTAGGATTGGGTAGGTAGAAAGCTTGTTGGATAAAGATCCATTGTTTTTCATGGCTGCTAACATGTTTTCAGAGCAGAGTAAGATCATTCCAGCAAAGAAGGCAACCCAATGGATGAGGCACAGGTCGGCCTCCCAGAGAATGCAAGTCTAAAGTTCTTGATGCCTTCAGGAAGGCACCATCCCCAAGTGGAGCCACTGTTGGCCACCTATAAAATTTGTTCTATCAAAAGGTGGCCAAAACATTGTTGGAGCCTTCAAGAAACAGTTTTTATGCACAAATGTTATCCCTTGAAGCCTCTTGAAGACATCATCTCCTCTGTTTTGAATTTGTTCATTATTGTTCCCATTTCAGAGCCTAGAAAATACTGCTGATTTCAAAGAGAAAGACCACTGCAAAAAATCCATTTTCCTTTTCCTTCCATCTCCGAACTAACCTTCATTTTTCTTCCTCTTTCTACATAAAATTCCTCATCTTTCCTTTGTTCCATTTCCTCCTTCATAAAAATCCACCTTGCATAGTTTAAAACTCCGTTGTAAACTATGTCGAAACTCTCAGAACTAACCCTTGAAAAACATTGAAAACTTGATAAGAAAATACATATTTTGGTGTAAAGGTTTAAACCCCCTTGGGCTAAGTCTTTAGTTGTTTTCGCTCCATACGCCTTGGTGCTAGAACCAAGCGCTAGCCTTCTAAGTGCTTATCGCATTGTCCGATGGCGATTAGCCCCTCCTCTTTAACCCTCGGTCACATGACTCTCCATATAACCCAAGGCCCCGCAGTCGGGCGCCAAGGCGCATTGTAAGTTAATATTTTGAACGTTCATCTATATAAATTTATTAGTTTTTATTATATTATAAACTTTCCGCCGGTGCAATTTTTCAGTCAATCTCCACCGTCGATCTGATCCACAGATCGACGACGCGCAATCCATCCACCGGTGGTCCCCGCCATCCACTCATCGTCGCAAAACCAGGCAGTATCCATCGCACCGCTTTTGAGAGCGGGGCGGTTTTTTTTCATTTTGCAGCGATTCCATACACCGGCTGACACGTGGCCTCGCCACTGTTCACAAAACCGCCGTTCATCGCGCATTATGTTGAAATATGATGCGAGTGTTGTCCTTGATGGCAACCCACTGAATGAAAATGAAGACATGCAACTATTGACATGTGTTGTCCTTGATGGCAATCCACCTGATGAAGTTATTCTTGACTTGATGGACTTGGTAAATGATGTAAATCTGATGTGATATGATGCTTGTTGATATTATGATGTTGAGTGTTGTCCCTGAAAGGCAACCCACTTGATAAAGATGATGGCAACTTACTTGATGAAGTTGTGCTTGCTAGAATATGTTCTTGATGAAGAAAATATGATGTATCTACAGTGTATACAGAAGGCAATGAAGAAAGGAATTCAGAATGTGCTCAAAGTATGATGAAAAGAGTATGTCTCAAGGAATACGCGGATCTGTCTAAGGGAAGTCGCGTATGCACGCGGAAAAGAACGTGCCAAGTCGCGTATGGGCTAAAGCGCTCTAAAAGTGCAAAACCAGGGGTAATCACCATGGTATTGACCCATTGTATTGGGTAATGATTCGTCTAAATGACCCCGTCTAATGTAGTTTTGGGCTCATGGTATTGGTTTGGCTCATGGTATTGAAAAAGGGTCTCATGGTATTGAAAAAGGGAAAACCTATATAAGGAGAAGAATTTCATTGTGCAAATCATGAGTGTGGGAGCAAGATGTCTGAGCTTGAATGAATACTTCTCTCTGAAGTAGATCTGAATGGAAAGGGTTACACTTGAAGATAAATCTGAATGTATGAAGCACCTATGAAGAAATGATGAAGCGGAATATCTAGATCTGGAATGTATCTGCTAGATCTGTTTATGGAAGGCTTAGATCTGAAATGAGGCGAACATCTGTCTGAAGTAAAAGGGTAAATCTGAACTGAATATCTGATCTGAAGAAGTATGCTGCTCTATAATGATTGAAGATCTATACGCTACTTCGCCGCAGAGGAAGCGCGTATATACGCGGCTTCGATGAAGAGAAAGCGCGTATGCGCAATGAAATATATACAGAGGTATACGCTGGTTTGTGTGGACGAAAGCGCGTATATACGTGACATCAGTGAAGTGAAAGCGCGTATGCAAACTAGGGTTTGCTGAAGCATGGGGTATGAAACATCTGATCTGTTCTGCTGTATTACTGCTATCTGATCTGTGTTGTCTGAATTGATAAGTATCTGTTGGTGATGTATGTTTGAGCTTAAATGTATGAAGAGGGTCCAGTCTGAAAATATGATGAAACGTGGCCTGCAAGTTGTGTTCTATTGAAGTTGTTGGATCCAGTGTGAAAATTGATGAAACGTGGTCCAAGGTGGTGCTGAGGGTTGTAGCCTTCAGTCGGGGGGTCGTAGCTCCCTTCCAGGAGAGGCTGGTAAACGAGATCGGGGGGTCGTAGCTCCCTTCCAGGAGAGGCTGGTAAACGAGTCAGGGGGTTGGAGCTCCCTTCCAGGAGAGGCTGGTAAACGAGCGCAGGTGGGTGCCTGCGTGCTGGTCAAGTCTGCGCCAGCACTTATGTTGTAAGATGTTTTCTCTATAATAAAATATTGAAGGCTGAGCAACTGCAGCGGTGGTTTTCTCCCGACTTGGGTTTCCACCTAAAAATCCTGGTGTTCATGTGTGATGCTTTGTGTGATGGTCTATTCTGTTCTTACTGCACATGTTTACTGTTTATAGAACATCTAATAAATGAATGATGGAATGATATAAGTGAAGAACTAATGGTATAATTAGATCTCTAGGTATACGCGAGTTGTATGAAGGATTTCCGCGTGTATACGCTAGTTGGCTTCAGAAAAGTAGCGTATGGGTTTTAGAGAGTGAAAAATTAAAAAGTTTGAATATGCTGTAAATACTGATTCACCCCCCCCCTCTGAGTATTTTTCCCAACAATTGGTATCAAAGCAGGTTCTTCTGCAGAAGCTTGATCGCTTGAAGGAGATCCGTCGCAATGGGAAGTCTTGAAGGAGTAATGTCTATAAAGCCACCTCTATTCAATGGAAGCAATATGATATTCTGGAAGGTACGAACAAAAGCATATCTGCAAAGTCTTGGTGCAGATGTATGGGGAATCGTGGAAGAAGGTTATCAATACCCGGCAAGTATTCCTACTGATGCAGCTGAAAGAAAGAAGTATGAAATCAATGCCAAAGCAGTGAATGTCTTATTGGGAAGCATGTCTGAATCAGAATTTTCTAAAGTGATGCAGCTACATTCGGCAAAAGAAATATGGGACAAAATCATTCTAAGCTATGAAGGAGACACAAAGGTAAAAAGTGCAAAACTCCAAACTCTTAGAATTGAATATGAAAATTTGAGAATGCACAGTGATGAAAGTGTTGCCAATTTCTTTCTTCGTCTAGATGATATTGTAAATCGAATGAGAAATTTGGGTGAAACCATAACTGATACTACTCTGGTGGAAAAGGTCTTAAGATCATTGACTTCTAAATTTGACTCTAAAGTTTCGGCTATTGAAGAAAGGCAAGATCTGCAAACTCTTTCTATTGTTCAATTGCATGGTATTCTGACTGCTTTTGAAATGAGACAAGGAGGTCCTTCTCAAATAAGAGAAGCTGCTTTTAAGGCATCTACAAAAGGAAAGGAAAAGGAAGTTGTCAAAGAATCCAGCTATATATCCGATGAAGAAGAAGCGAATTTCGTGAAAAATCTCCAACTAGGTACTGGAAGATTCAAAGGTAAGCTTCCCTTCAAATGTTTTGAGTGTGGAAAATTTGGTCACTATGCTGCTAAATGTCCTTATAAAGAAAAACATGGTAAAGGAAAACAATTTGAAAAGAGGAAGAGTTATTATGCAAATGAAGATGATGATGAAGTGCCCAGTGAAGATGAAGAAGATTCTGACCAAGCTCTACAAGTGCTCATGGCAAAGAAGCAAAAGAAGAAGGTTACTCGAGGAAAGGAGATACCTCAGAAATCATGTATAGAAAAAATTGAAGAAGATGAAATAGATTCTGACGAAGCTCTACAAGTGCTCATGGCAAAGAGGAAAAAGAAGAAGGCTACTCGAAGCAAGGAGATATCTCAGAAAATTGAAGAAGATGAATCTGATAGTGATTTGGGCCCTTGTAATATTCTTTGTGCATGCAATGGTGAAGATAGTGAAAGTAATGTCATGGATCTAGAAGTTATCAAGATCAAAGTTGAAGATCAACTAAGAGCATATAAAGAAAATGATTCTATCTCCAAAGAGTTAATCTCTAGAATGAAAGAACAGATGAACAAGTATCAAAGATTGTATGACAATGTAACCAATCAATGTAAGGAACTAGAAGCAGAAATCAACGATCAAAATGCAGATCTCGAAAAAGCAAGCAAGAAGAATGAAAGACTTGAAGCTGAAATCATCTCCCTACAAGCAAAACTTGAAGCATCAAGTAAGAAGAATGATGAAGAACTTAGAGCAAAAATCATGTCTGTCATAGAAGAATCATACAAGGAACATGAAGAACTTCTACAAGCAGATCTTGAAGAATCAAACAAGAAGAATGCAGGACTTGAAGAAGAAAACATATCTCTGAAAGAAGATCTCGAAGCATCGAAGAAGAAGAATGAGGAACTCTTACGAACATGTGAAGAAAACGAAAATTGGTTGAAAGAAGAGATTCTAAATCTGAAGGATCAGGTAGAAGATGGAAGAAGGAAAGAAGAAAGCATGACAAAGCAATGTCAAGCCTTGGAGGTTGAGGTAAACATTCTCAAAGGTAAATTAGAAGAAAAGATTAAACTTTTGAGGTTTCAAGATAGTACTAATATCTTGGACAATATTCTGAGTAATCAAAGGTCTCCTGCTATCAAACTTGGTCTTGGTTTCCATGAAACTGTTAAAGGAGAATCTAGCTCACAAGGAAGTTCTAAAAATTCAGAGGATGTCAATGCAAAACCTGAAGTGTTGAAAGAGACAAAAGGTCAACCAACAATGATGAAATCTCAAAGGAAATCAGTCAATAATGTTGAATGCTTTAAATTTCATAATTATGGGCATGTTGTAGCAAATTGCAGGAGCAGATCATTTCAACCTCAAACAAACAGTTCCTACATAGAAAGGTACTCTGGTTTCTTCAAGGGATATTGTTTTTCATGTAACAAGTATGGACATAAAGCAGCTGATTGTAAAAGGAGGAAGAATAAAAATACTCATTATGATTCTTATGTTTATTTCTCTGGCCACATGAGATGTTATGCTTGTAACAAGTATGGACATGTAGAAAAAGAATGCAGGATGAACAGATCTGGGAAAGTGGACAATCTCCAGCACAGAATTAGAAAGTTCAAGCAAATTTGGAGAAAGAAGGAGGACCTATCAGAAACGTAGGGAATTCTGACCCTACTGCAGTCATCCGCTTCTGAAGCTGACTTTTCTTATTGACTGCAGGAATGATGTGGGATACATTATGAGATTTAGTAATGTATCGTCACAAGGGGAGCAATGCATGATGACTCTCATGGTTGATTTGATTATTCTGGTTATATGTATTTCTAACAGAACTTCTGATATGAAGAAGACAGGTACAGGAAGGACAAGTCCAGGGGGAGATAAAGGAATGTGAAAAATTTCTATGTTTCACTTTCCATACGCGGGTTCTATTCACAAAAGTTGCGTATACACGCGAGTTTCATCAGACACAGACGCGTATGCACTAATGATAAAAGAATTTATCTGATAACTGAAGATCTGGTGCAGAGGTCCAGGGGGAGCATCAGTCTGACTGCTGATGATTGCACTGTTAGCATTATTCTGGTTATACTCATGATAATGAAATGATACATGGGTTCTTGTGTTGAAGATTATGGATGAAGCCTGGTTGCTTTATGATGAAGAGAATTCGTTGCTGAGATGAAAGTCTTAGTATTCAGAGATAAGGACAGATCATGCAGAGATGGTTGCTGATGACTTGCTGATAAAGGTATTCAGGATTGCACAAGTTAAGCAATAGCACTGGTTTAGGGGGAGTAGCAGGTTGATGATTGCATTGTTGGCAATATGATTGCTTATTCTTTGGTCTTTATGATACTCATGCTCAAATGATAATGACTTGGTACATGGATTATTATGATGAGATTTTGAGCCCTGGTTGCTGATAAGTATCTTTTGTGCTCACACATGGATGAGTTGGATGTCGATTGATTCAGAAATAAGAAGAGATCATGCAGAGTATGTTACTATGGTTGAGATCCTTTGTCTACATATGTTACTTCATGTTAAATCTTTAAGATCTTGATGATATTGGACCACATGGATGATTGCTTGACACTTATTTGAAGATGTTGTTATGGTATGATAATCTCTCTTGAAAAGATTGTATTAATGCTGCAAAGAGTTTGAAGACTTGGTCACTATTGTGCTACAACCATTGGATGACGCTTGAAGACACAACTACACTGTTCTATCTATCTGTAGTCCAGGGAAGCAGTCAAATATCTCAGAAATAAGCTGAACACTGTCTTTTCCTCACAGAGGATCAGATCTGGTCAAAATATAGAAGATGGTAGTGGATACGCGGGTTTCCTGAAACACAGTCGCGTATATACGCGAGTTCATGCACAGAAAGCCGCGTATGTCTGATTGCTGACAATTTTTTCTTGGAGTCAGCTCTTTTCAGCACAGCTGCAGTGTTTTTTGGTATCTCTGATACTGTTTGGTATATCTGGTGGTGTTCCAGTTCTCATAATTCTATCTCTCATGTTTTGATAAAGATACTTAGGCTCATGGTATTGAAAAAGGGAAAACCTATATAAGGAGAAGAAATTCATTGTGCAAATCATGAGTGTGGGTGCAAGATGTCTGAGCTTGAATGAATACTTCTATATGAAGTATATCTGTATGGAAAGGGTAAAGGTTTGATGATAGATCTGAATCTATGATGCACCTATGAAGAAATGATGAAGCGGGATATCTAGATCTGAAATGTATCTATATTTGCTAGATCTGTTTATGGAGTGATTAGATCTGTGATGAGGCGAACATCTGTCTGAAGTAAAGGGTTAAATCTGAACTGAATGTCTGATCTGAAGAAGTATGCTGCTCTATGATGGTTGAAGATCTATACGCTACTTCGCCGAAGAGGAAGCACGTATATACGCGGCTTCGCTGAAGATAAAGCGCGTATGCGCAATGAAATACATACAGAGGTATACGCTGATTTGTGTGGACGGAAGCGCGTATATACGCGACATCAGTGAAGTGAAAGTGCGTATGCAAACTAGGGTTTGCTGAAGCAAAGGGTATGAAATATCTGATCTGTTCTGCTGTGTTTCTGCTATCTGATCTGTGTTGATAAGTATTTGTTGGTGATGTATGTTTGTGCTTAAAAGTATGGAAAGGGTTCAGTCTGGAAATATGATGAAACGTGGCCTACAAGTATTGTTCTATTGAAGTTGTTGGATCCAGTGTGAAAATTGATGAAACATGGTCCAAGGTGGTGCTGAGGGTTGTAGCCTTCAGTCAGGGGGTCGTAGCTCCCTTCTAGGTGAGGCTGGTAAATGAGATCGGGGGGTCGTAGCTCCCTTCCAAGAGAGGCTGGTAAACGAGTCGGGGGGTTGGAGCTCCCTTCCAGGAGAGGCTGGTAAACGAGCGCAGGTGGGTGCCTGCGTGCTGGTCAAGTCTGCGCCAGCACATATGTTGTAAGATGTTTTCTCTATAATAAAATATTGAAGGCTGAGCAACTGCAGCGGTGGTTTTCTCCCGTCTTGGGTTTCCACCTAAAAATCCTGGTGTTCATATGTGATGCTTTGTGTGATGGTTTATTCTGTTCTTACTGCACATGTTTACTGTTTATAGAACATCTAATAAATGAATGATGGAATGATATAAGTGAAGAACTAATGGTATAATTAGATCTCTGGGTATACGCGAGTTTTATGAAGGATATCCGCGTATATACGCTAGTTGGCTTCAGCAAAGTAGCGTATGGGTTTTAGAAAGTGAAAAAGTAAAAAGATTTGAATGTAGATAATCTTTGATTCACCCCCCTCCTGAGTATTTTCCCTATTATTAAAGTTTGGACGTGGAGTGGGCGCGGTATTAATGTGCGCCGTCCCGATTTGAGGCCACTCATCGGATGGTGATGGCTGTCAAAGGCGAACGGTTAGCGGGATACGGGCGTGGTCGACAAAGGCATCTCAGTCCCGTCGTCGGTCTGCCAGAGATGGAAGTGACCCTGGTCATCCACACTGTTCCCCTTCGCTGACTTTCCACCCTCGCTCCCGTGGCCGTGATCTTTATGATCAACTCCTTAAAATTCTTCTTCGCGCTGGCAATTCTACGGTCAATCTTATTTGTTGGATGATGCCATCCAATGTCCATGCTCCCTCCACGTGCCTTCTGAAGCAGTCAACCTACACATGCAGGATTTTATAACATTTGTTTGTATTTTTGCAGGATTTAATGGTTTTTCTGCCATGCTGAAGAAAATTCACAGGCTGAGGGTGACGATCCTCCCGCCTTCGATTCACCAGAGAAATCATTCGCAGGGTTTAAAATTCATGTTTTATCAATGATTCATGAAGCATTGATGCCATTCAATCCATGTACAGCCCTGCACACCAAAAAACACAGTTAATCAAGCACCGATCAAAGAGTATCAGTGTCGAAGACAGAACACACCAGAAACAGGAGATTGAAGACCTAAAACACATATCTCAAATAAATTAAAGGTGTTTTAGGGAAAGATGAGTATGTCGAGGCAGAAAGCCTCCTTGCTGCAAGCGAGAGGCCATTGAACTCTCGACTCTGGCACCTGCAGTTTCACAGGAATCAAAGAAGTTTTAATCACTACCAGAACAAGAGGTGTTGCCTAAAGACAGCTGAAAAATTAATGCAAATCAAAGATCTTATCCCTAAATTGTCAGAAAAACTATTTTTAAAGATTAAGAACAGCCCAGTAGAGGATCCTTTTTTATCAGTAGGCCTCGAAAGGTAGAAACAGAGTTATGAAGGAGAATTATAAATGATTACATTCGCACATTATGCTTTTCCTGGTTCCCAAAGGCCAGGAATTGCACTGATTACATAATTAATGATATTTGACCCCTGGGAAATCCTCCCACCCCCTCATTCTTCTATAAATACTTCTGTAGAAGATGAGAAAATGTTGGTCTCTAGACATCTGAATGCATGTAATTTTTTCTGAAGCTATTGATTCCCTGTGTGCAACTTGAAGATACATAAGCTGATATGAGAAGTTTGAAGTTGTAGAGACCCACCGGGCTTGCTGATTGTAACTAGTTTGGACATCAAATACAAGATGTTGATTTATGGGATCCTGATTTATGTCAATGGTGATGTGTTCCTCACTGTCAATTGTTATTTTCTTTAATTTTTTCACTCTGTCCACTTTCTTTGGTAAAGAGCAGCAAACATAGAGCTATGATTTACTCTCAACAGTACCCTACTCTTACTGAAAGCTTTATTTTCTATGTTTTCTTCATTCAAACATTCCCTTTGAAGAGTATATTAAAACAGGCTGGTTTAAAAGCACTTTCCTGATCTAGATTTCTCTTCAAAATGATTATTTTATGTGTTTTCCTTTAGAGTATATTAAAGAAGGTTGGTTTAAAGGCACTTGCCTGATCTAGATTGTTCTTTGTGATTATCATATGTGTTTTCCTCTAGAATATGCTAAAAGAAGTATATTCTAGAAGCGCTTACCTGATATTAAGTTGTTAAAATTATTTTTAAATGTTTTCTAACTGAAAATACTTCAATGCAGGCTAGTTTAAAAGTACTTACCTGATCTCAGAATACTTTATTGTTTTTCCTTAAGCACATGCCGAAGCAAGATAGTTTGAAAATACTTACTTGATCTTAGGTTGTTCATTTTTATTCATTTTTTTTCTCTCTATTTCCTATCTGTTTCATTCCATAAAATCAACTTAAGAGACCCTTTGACACAAGTGACTTGCCCCATTGATCCTTCTTGAAACTTGCTGTTAAATTAAAATCCTCCTATGACTCCATAGCCCAATGGGTTATAACTATCTTTTCCTTTTCTGTTAGCTGAATCATTCCTTCACTTGCAGACATCTTCACCCTTTACTTTAAACTGCCCTTACCTTCATCATGTCTTTGTCCAACCAAAAACAAACAAACAAAACCCATGCTCTTCATAACTAGCCTAAAATCACATTTCAGGCTTTAAAGATCACATCTTTAAACTCATTCATAGAGAGATCCCTCTCCGGATTCAGGAGGGCTAGATCCTTGAATCCCAAAGTGGTTTGATGTTGTCTTATCTTTTGGTTTTTGTCAATGGCCAAAACATAGGAACCCCAACAGTCTAGAAGCTATCTTGCCAATCCAATGTGAAATATCGTCATTAAAACTCACAATAAACTTGTTACCTGACACCTTAGATGAAGAAGCATGTATTTTTAACCTCATCCATCTTGATGAAATGCATCGTGAAGCCCAATTGGCCAACGAAGCACATAAGAGACGTATAAAGGCACAATATGACGAAAATGTCCAGCCTCTCATTTTCTCAGAGGGCGACTTGGTCATTCTTTATGATCAAGAAGTTGATGTAATAGGTACAGGGAAATTTGACCCATTATGGCATGGCCCCTATATTTTCAAAAGAGTTCTTGCTAAGGGTGCTTACGATGGAATTCCATTTTTGTAGCCCTGAAATGGGTTTTATATGAAACGTTACTATGCTTAATCATGAGCGTAGTAATTTTTTGTATTATATTGTATATATATGATGTTGATTTGAATTTACTGTCTTAATTTTTTTTTTAGAGTTTTCTTGATGTTAGCAATCTGCTTTACATTTCATTGCAGATGTCTATGTAATATCCCAAAATAGGGAAAATCAACAAGGTTGGGAATATCTTATGATATCCCAAGATTGTAGATCCAACAATATTAAGACACAATACGAGGACTGAAACTAAGTAAACAACAGATCTAAATACACATCAGAATATGAAGAAATAGCTAAGCCATTTAATTAATATTTGGAGGTGCAAAATGCAAATACAAAAGTGCTCAAAATATGAGACACTCAAGCCACAAAAGTAGCCTATAATGACCCTTCAATCATATCCCAAGAGGGACTGCTGCTCTGCTGGAAGGTAAACTGTATTTTCCCTGCTACAGATTTAGGGACTGCAACTGCCTGTAAGACATAAAGTCATATCTAGGTAGAACGAGAACTCCGATGATGCTGAAATTGTAGATTTGGGCTCTATGATGGATTCCCAAGATAACCCTAGAAGGATTTCTCAGATCTGTAAGTCTAAGAAAACCTTCTCCCTAGGGCTCCATGAATATGCTGCTTGGAAAGCAGATCTGAAGCTAGATCTGATAATATGATGGCTGCAATGATGTACAATCATATTTAAGCAAGAAGGGTTGATCCCTTCACTAGATCCTTGTGCTAAAAGCTCAATATATAGCTCCTCCAATATCCTCCACTGAAAATAGCGGCATAATGAACAACACCTTTAGAAAACTACGTTGTGAGAGAGGGATGCTCCTTTCCCCATAGAAAAATATGTCAAATCAGCTCCTGGGTGATGGAAATAATACATCCAATGTGAGGAGGTTATCCCTCACAAGATTTCCAGTTGAAATGTTGGAAAATTCCTTCCTCGAATAGATTTGCAAGACTGAACTGCGCAATCCTTGAAGGGAATGCTGCAACAAGGAGGAAAATCCCTAAGGCTTGAATTTCAGATATAGATCTAATGCTCTGGAAGACTGAATATGAATAAAAAAGTGGTAGGATGAATCCTCCACCGATTTCCTAGCTGAATATTATAAACAACCTCCTGAAGAGGGCACCAATGCCTGATATGGAATAAAGAACAATCCTCTTCCTCAGAGATCACTTAAATAAAGAGGTGGGATTCCCGCCTAGGAACACCCTACAAACTCTACTAAACAACCCAAGCTTGCATAGAAATTTCCTAAGAAAAAACTAGATCTAAATAGATCAAGAAATGCATAATCCAAATCATACCATCCATTGTGCCTTCACCTTCATTATATGCATGAGCCTTCCATATCCTAGGCCCACTCCAATACTATGATGCACATGTGGAAAAAGACCCATGTTTGATTGCACTGTTGATCCATTCCCTCCATCATGTTTACATGGTGATCACCCTCTCCATCAGGCATGCATTAAATGCACCACTTCCTCCTCTACCTTATCATGAATGATCTTCTTTGAATGTATTATGATCTCAATTGACCTTATCAAAGATCCATGTGATTGAATATTTAATATACATGATCTTCTTTGACTGTTTCACCCTCCATTAAAGGAGTTGCTCCACTACTCCATGACTCTAGATCTATATCATAAATGTCCACATACAAACATAGAAGTGGATCTTATTCATCTTTTGGGGTTTGTGGGTCCCTCCACCCTTTTATTTACTTAATTTATTAAAAATATCAAGGACTCTAATATTCCAAATGTGATGTTCAAATTTGTGAATATTACAGTCCCCCCCGGAAAAATGTTTCTTGTCCTCAAGAAACTCAAAAGGTAGATGCATCGGTCATCTATTCCCCTCAAAATGGCATCCACATAAGGAAGGCTTCTTCCATTTGCTGCAAAATATTATGCATGTTTGGTTCCATATTTGTCTTTTAGAAATATATGAGATGACTTCCAACTGCATGGTTAGATGTCCTCCTCTCACCATAAAGCACAAAGTGACAATCATATGATATCCAACATCATCATAAGTACATGAGAGACATAAAATAAAGTATATCTTTCCACAAAGGAAAAGCTTAATCATACAATACATTTCTTCATCCCATGTTTCATGAATTTGATTGAGCATTGTTATGCCCTCATTCTTAACCCTGTTGGCCTTATTAGATCCAAACTTCATCATTCCAAAGTTAGGCAAAAGAAGAATAGAAGGAGAAACATGGTTAGACAAAGGTGTCAAACCATATTCTCCTAACAATAACCACCAGAGTAAGGCCCTTTGTTTCCATCCTCCATCTCCTTCATGTAAGATGGACAAGAAAAACTCCCCTAAACACAACCAAAATGAACATGCCTTCCTTTGCTGCATTTTATCTTTGATTTTCAAGGCGTGAATCAGAAAATTATGAGCTATTGGGTGGTAACCATACTCACCCAAGAGCAGCCAGCGTAGCCATGCCTCTTTCTTCATTTCATATGTGTTTTTCAAGGCATGGATCAGAAACATAGGAGCCTTTGGAGAGTGACAGAAATCTCCCAATGGAAACCAACTTAACCAAGCATGCTGGCCCATACAAATCTGCAAGTGTTCATGCAACCCCTTGCTTATCATCCTTACCCATTCACTCCCATGTGGATGATGAATGAGGTACTACATAATCATGGTATCTTCCCTTTGTAGAATACCATCTTCCCCAAACTGTTGAAGGAATTTTCACTTCATGAAATGTTGAAGTGCACCTCTCATGAGATCTCTTAATGAGATTCTCTCTTCACCAAAGGCCCTCTAAAACCAAAGAATTTTTGGATTTTCTGCAAGTAGAAGTTTATCTTTGAGCAGTGAGATGTTCATTGAGAAATGGTCATCTAGAAGGGAGAAAATGTTTCTCATATCAAGATGTCTACCATTTGTCATCTTTTCTTCCATTTCTTCATGAGTGAAGCTACCTTCAGAATGCTCCAATAATGATGATGTCTTTTCTTTGTCACAACCACTAAGTGACAGCGTTGTGATATGTCTCTGCTTCAAATCAGCATTTGGTTCTAACCCTTGGTTATGCATTGGTCTTGAAACAATATGTGCTGAAATTTTATGCATATCTTGGATCAACTAATATGTGGGAACCTCTTGACAGAACACAAGAGTTCCTCCAACCGAAACAATAGTGTCTCCAACTGCTGGTAAGAGTAATGGCCTCTTTTCTTCAAGTGTACAGGCGCTAGGGTCTCCCTTGTCCTCCTTATGCTTCTCCTGATCCATGCATGGGACTCCATATGTCAAGAGCTCAAGACTACCTTGCAAAGATGCAAGTGTCTCTTCTCCAGATACAAGTACTTTTGCAACAGGTGGTGAAAGTAATGACCTCTTTTCCAGAGTAACAAGATTTAGATTCTCCTTGGTTTCTTTAGGATATGCCTCTTTGTAGCACAACTCTGTCTTTTCCACATCAAACTTCTTCCTCAACTTGTGAAAGAAATCTGAATAATTGGTCACCTTTGCATGCTCTATGTGCCAAAACAACCAATCTTCTGCTTCATCTAAGAGATGAAGTGCTGCAATTTGAGCAACCTCTTTTTTAGCCACAAGATGCAGCTCAAAAATTGAATCTAACTCCCTCCTCCAAGCCTTGACATTGCTTGAGGAAGATCCATCAAATGTAGGAAAATAGAATCTATTATGTCGTTTTCTCCTATTGCTACTATTGGATCCTCTCTCTTCTTTAATCTAGAAGAATTGTTGGAGAGTTAGATTATCCTTGAAAGCTCTAGACTGTGCTTTTTACTCTTCAAGATATAGACTAAGAGTCTCATGAGTCTCAGGTTCATTCCTTTCTTCACTTCTATACCTCTCACCTTCTTCAAAGAAAGTGGGCATAATGGATCTAAGAGGAGATCTAGGATTCTCCGGTCTTCTTTGCTGTTGATAGGAAGTGCTTTCCTCATCAGATCTACTTCTTGGATCTTCTCTATGTTCTTCCCTCTTCATTTGATTGATATCCTTGGAAATATCTTGCATGGATATAAAGGAAGGAGTGACAGATCTCACATCCTCCATGATAGATATCATCTATTTTTTCTTCTTTCAATGTAAAAGATGAAGTGTCCACAAGCTGAGCCAAAGATAATGCTCTGATTCCACTGTAATATAAGAAAAATAGGGAAAATTAACAAGGTTGGGAATATATTATGATATCCCAAGATTGTATATACAGCAATATTAAGACACAATATGAGGACTACAACTAAGTAAACAACAAATCTAAATACACATCAGAATATGCAGAAATAGCTGAGCCATTTTATTAATATTTAGAGGTGAAAAATGCAAATACAACAGTGCTCAAAATATGAGACACTTAAGCCACAAAAGTAGCCTAGAATGAACCTGCAATCATATCCCAAGAGGGACTACGTAACTGCTGCTCTACTGGAAGATAAACTGCACTGTCCCTACTACAAATGTAGGGACTTCAACTTCCTGTAATATAGAAAGTCATATCTAGGCAGAACAAGAGCTTCGATGATGCTGAAATTGTAGATCTGGGCTCTATGATGGATTCCAAAGATAACCCTAGAAGGATTTCTCAGATCTGTAAGTCTAAGACAACCTTCTCCCTAGGGCTCCATGAATATGCTGTTGGGAATGAAAATATGAAGCTAGATATGATAATATGATGGCTGCAATGATGTACAATTAGAACTAAGAAAGAAGGGATGATCCCTTCACTATATCCTTGGGCTAAAAGCTCAAGATTTAGCTCCTCCAATATCCTCCATTGAAAATAGCTGCAGAATGAACAAAAACTTCAGAAAATTGTGCTGTGAGACAGGGAGGCTCTTTTCCCCATAGAAAAATATGTCAAATCAACTCCTGGGTGATGGAAATAATAGATCCAATGTGAGGAGGTTATCCCTCATAGGATTTACACCTGAAATTCTAGAAACTTCCTTCCTCCAATATATCTGCAAGACTAAACTGCGCAATCCTTGAAGGGACTGCTGCAACAAGGAGGAAAAACCCCAAGGCCTGAATTCTAGATATAGATCTAATGCTCTGTAAGACTGAATATGAATAACAAAGTGGTAGGATGAATCCTCCACCAGTTTCCTAGCTAAATACTAGAAACAACCTCCTGAAGATGGCACCAATGCCTGATATGGATTGAAGAACAATCCTCTTCCTCAGAGATCACTCAAATAAAGAGGTGGGATTCTCGCCCAGGAACACCCTGAAAGCTCTACTAAATAGCCCAAGCTTGCATAGAAATTTCCTAAGACAAATATAGATCTAAACAGATCAAGAAATTCATAATCCAAATCAACACATAACCAATACCCAGCACGACCACTCTTGGCGGTAACCCATGTCTCCTGAGCCCCACTCTAATGCCTTTCTTTTGTGTGGGGAGAAGTCCCCCATGTTTGCCCCAAAGTCTTCAGTATGCAGTCCATACCCACCTCACATCATGTTCACTGGTGATCACCCTCTCCGCGTCAGCACGCCATTAATACTACTTCCTCCCACTACCTTGTCATGAATGATCTTCCTTTTTTGAATGCACTATGGTCTCGGTTAACCTTATCAAAGATCACATGATTAGGTGCTTAATACATAATGATCTGTTTAGTGTTCACCCTCCAATCCTCCATTAAAGAGTTGCTCCACTATCCATGATTCTGAATCTGAATCAAAAAATTTCCACATACACACATAGAAGTGGATCTTATTCATCTTTTGGGGTTTGTGGATCTCTCCACCCTTTTATTTACTTAATTTATTAAAAAGATCAAGGACTCTAATATTCCAAATGTGATGTTCAAATTTGGGAACATTACAGTCTGAATCTTTTGAACCATTTGTTGGATATGCTGATGGTGCTAGTCGTAGTACGCAGAATCTATCCTCTATAGCGTGGGCCATTTTCGCTTTGAACAACAAGTTAGTGAGTTTTCAAGGGATTGAGTATAGGGCGTTGATCAAACTTCTCTTTGATGCAATTTAATTTGGAATTAACCACATCATCATAAGGTTAGACTCGCAACTTGTGGTATTACAACTCACTAGAATTTATATTGTTAGAAATCCAACACTGCATCATTTCTTCGTAAGAGTTCGACTTTTGGAAAGACATTTTGATTTTATTCAATATCAACACATTTCCAGAAACTTGAAAACATTGACTGATTCTTTACCTAATCATGTTATAGACAGAAATTTGCGACATATGTAAAGATAAATTCACATAATTGAATAAGATTTTGAAATAAACATAGGAAAACACTGAAATCAAATAGATAAATAGTTATAGGTTTTACAAAAATTTGTGCCCAAGACACATTGGTCATCTGACCTCAAAATTTATGCAACATGTCAAAAGTAAACTAGTGATGTTCATGGTAACATGCTACAGATCTAGCTATCCTACACAGTAACCACATCTAGCGATTAGGAATGCCTATAGTGTGGCACTGCAGTCTCATGTGTAACTATTCGATCCGGAAATCTGGAATCCTGAAGGTAAACTTCTCTATGTGTTGTTGAATCTCAGATAGAGTCTTAGCCATGTCTAAATCCTGAAGGACTGCTTTGTCGATAGCTCTCCCTGATGGCTCATCTGATCCATGCTCTGGTTCCTCCAGCGATTGAACTCGACCAACATCTACATTACATTAAAACTTTATTTTAATATTGGGAAAATATAAAAATACAAAAAAATGTATAAAACCTAGAAAAATAAAAAAATATGGTCAAAACATTCTTACCTATTGCAGCCCACTGAGCGCCTTCTGGGAAAGCTAAGTCTGGATATCCTTAGAAATCAACGCATGAATATGCATACTCATCGATGGTGATAACCTGTCGCCTAAACCAGGAAAAGAATGCAATCGAGAACACAATGAAAAATTGGCCTGCATGCCTAGCCATTAGTTCTACCTGTCTCTGCATCCTCGGATCTCTAGGGTTGGAGACACCCAGTGTCACATGTTGACACTGTATTAGTGGAATCCACTCTAAGGTGAATGAAATGAGGATCAAACCATAACTAAATTTTTTCTTCCTTCCTCCCTTTGCCTTGTTCAGTTGTTATTTTATTTGAGAAAGTACAGCTTCAGACCAGTTGAAGACTGTTGCATCCATGCACTCTAGCCCATACTGCATATATTATCTATTCACTACATGTATTGTAACGGTGCTGGAAAGCTTTTCGATTGTGAAAAGAATGGTTCTCAAAAGAAAATTGCGAACGTCACAGATGTTTATTTTCCCATCCTTGCTTGGCTCTACCCCTGGATAGCAATACTGCAAAACAAGTCTCTCACCATCTCTCCTATGAGAGCAGACCCTGAGAGATAAATAGGCAAGCCTATCCTCGACAAGCCTCTTAGAAAATCTACATCCTCCACTGCAATAGGAATCACATTGTTCCAAATGTGAAATGCCTAATAGTCAGATTCCATGCTTGAACTAGTAACTCTAAGAGTTCTATTTTTTGCCTCATCCCAGACAAATGGAAGTACTTTAATAACCCACAATCTCTTAGGGCTTCTACTGTACCCCGATCATTTAGGGAAATCACATTTTGAGCTTCATGCTCTCTTTCTCTCCAAGTGATCGTCATTTTAGTCTGATGAGATATTGAAACATAACCATAAGACTCATTAGAATCCTTTTCATGCAAAAAATTAGGCAAATTTTGGGTACAATGCAAGAATCAAGAATGTGAATTGCGCCCAACGCAGTATTGAACAAGAGACAGTGTGTTGCATATGCACCTAGGCTTCAATTTAGGTGCTCCATAATGCTGTTTTCAATGCTTAAGGGTGCATTTACCTCTTTGGAAAAATAATTTACCCTAAGGGGCCCAAATCCCTAAAAATTTGCAGTAAAATGAAATGAATTGACTACTCAAAGAAAGAGAGGGTTTATTGCACCAACTTGGATCAAATGGCGATGAAAACCATCCACAGAAACGATCGCAATCGATGACTGAATTTCAGGGGCAAAAATAGGTTCAAAGCTCCAAAATGAAAATGGTAACTTTAAAATGGTAAAAATAAATAGTAAAACTCTTTTAATTATTAATTTTATTATTTTCAAATCATATTATTTCTGTGACTATGGTTTTATTCTATTTTTATCATGAAACAGGTATTTTTAATCCATTTGATGTTGTTCTGAACAGGTTTTGCAACTGACTAGCAGATTAGTCATGCATATTTATTTCAAGAATGATTTGACCACAAAGCATACGTTTATCCTTATTTTTTGAGCTTTGATAAAAACGAAAAAGGACTTGGAGCACGATTTTATCTCTTTTTCGAGCTTTGATAACAGTGAAAAAGGAACCCCTGGAGTCTTCTTTAGCTCTTTTCAGATTCTAATAATGTGAAAATATTGCCGAGCACTTGTCTTTTCAAGCTTGTAAAAGTTAATAAATTGATATCTGCTCAGTATAAGTTTAACCATTTTCCGGACTGAGATAGATTATTTATGAAAAAGGAATGCCTTAGTCGAAAATGGCTAAGAGGTTTTCTTAGATAATATTTTACACTTTTTCAAATCTGAGCGACAACTTTACGAAAGAGTACTTATGGAGTTTTCTTTCTTTCTTTTTTTCAAACTCTCTAAATATTAAAAAGGGTCGGGTTTTCACTGTCGTTAGGCTCGTTAAAACATAAAATAGCGATGGGCTTGTCGATCATGGCAAGGATCGAGTTTCATTCATCACTAGACTCGTTAAATTATTAAATAGTGATACATCATTCACCCGAAGGGTTGAATTATAGATCAAGCATATGTTATCCTCCTCAAGCTTGTTAAAACATAAAGAGGTATTGGTCGAAAAATGACCGGGGAAAATTTGGGAAAGTGAACAAAACTTTTTACGGTAACAGGTCGCTCTTGAACATGACACTTCACTCCATCGCTGTGACTGTTTGGGTTGGGAAATATTCTTGACGATTCATTCATACCTATGGTCCATCATACCTTCACACCTTGATTGGGTCAATACGCAACTCATTGAAACTAGGAACTTCGAAAGAAGTCATCCGAGTGAATACTCATCCTTATAAATACTCATAAACCTTCATTCTCATGACAGTCATCTGAACATTTCTATATCAAGTCATATTTTGTCTGAATTAGGTAACTCCCATTTTTCAATAAAGTGGCTTCCTGTCAATGTCAAATCATCATCAGGGGAATGATTTGGGGTCCATTAACATAAATGGTGGTTCTCTCACATTTGTTAACAACTCACATCATTAGGTGGTAATCAAACAATGTCTTACCATGTTCGACTACAAATAATGTATTCTCATGGCTATACTTGTACCCAAATGATCGAGTGAATGAGATAAGAAGACCCCGGATCTAGTTTCAGCCATCTGGGCTGCGATTTCAGGATTTTTGTACACATCATTTGTACGGTGACCTTATATACATATCGTCATCTGAACATGGGCCTATATCTGTAGGCATGTCTGTATTGGGCAAAATTCCAATGTAGATGACTTTCTACACTATGTACATGTTATTAGATAGTTTATGTGCTGAGCATGGGAATGCCTTCCCTCAAAAATTCTTTATCAAGAGGATATATCATGATGTAATGTATTGTAAGATTGATGCAGGTCGACACTCCGCTTCAGTTCTAGCCCATCACAATGTAAATAATCTCATTCAAAAAATATTGTTATTATTATTCTGAATTCATGCTTTATGGGGAAATATGTTATAGGTAAATTTGAGCACCATTCTGAATGACCTGGTTAAACTAGACATCATCCCCAAAACCAATGAAAAAGGGTCTATCATCCCCTATCATTTTAGTTGCTACATGCCCTAAGACAAGAACAAGAACAAATCATCCATGACTTCCATTGCAAGGTTTCCAAGATTTGAAGTACATGTTATATCACCTATGAGCTCACCAATGCAACCTCTCAAGGGACTAACTGCTTTGCATATGTAGTTACCTCCATTCAAGGGTGTTTTGCAAAGCAGTTACCAAAATTCATGAGTATGATGGTCAATTGGGAGCGAAATTCTCATTGTTCTGAAATTTCCACATGGCATAGAAGAGTCCATATGTGTCAAAATTCGAATCCACGTGTCCATCTAACACCTTTGAGCTTGATAACATGTCTTGCCTATTATTAGAAATTCATTTATTGTGAAACTGCCTTCAGCTGATCTAGAAATTGAGCACATATCCTAGTTCTTGAGAAGGAAGAAATTTGGTAAAAAAATGTTGTTGAATTGTCAATTGAGTATTTGATTTGAGAGATATATTGTTGGAGAGATGTTCATTGTGATGAGGCTGGGATGATGCTGGAGTTGGTGACATCAAATCAATCGCTAGTTGTAACCTCCCCCTTCTATCCATTAATAAAGATTGCTGCTCATTTTCCCACATATGTATCTATATAAGCTTCTATGTTTCATACTATGGATTATTAGTTGATGTATATGTTTCATGTTTAATTTATTTAACTGATTAAGATAAATACCCATCTGTATATTGCAATCTCTTTGTTTTTTAGTGTTCATACTTGCAGGAACTAGTTTGGCGATCAAAGTTGGATTGGAAGCTACATCAAGAGCGACAGAAGGAGAATAGGAAGCGCTTGGACCCCAAGTAGGTTTCTCCATATTTCTGTGTCTATTTACTCTTAGGAAAAGTGTCTGTAAATTCTTTGATCTGTTGTTCTAAATGCATAGCACCATATTTAGGGAATGTGTTTTATCCGTAATCCATAATTCCGCATAACACATGTCCTCTTTGAGTCTTCGGCAAACCTAAAGAAAAATACATGTTGACAGCATCCCATGGTCTACTGGGTATTGGAAATGGCTAATATAATCCGTTGTTTTGGCTTCTTCCTTTGGCATGTTGACAAATCCTGCACTTTTCAACAAAATTTTTGATATCACTTTGCAATTTTGGCCAATAATAAAAAGTACTTAATTGAGAAATTGTTTTGTCCTATCCAAAGTGTCCAAATAGTCCTCCACTGTGTTTTTTCTTAATCAAATTTTCCCTCATGGAGCACTTAGGCATACACAATTTATTATTCTTGAACAACAATCCTCCTTGAATTAGGTAGTCCAACCACTGGCTTCTATTATGAATCACAAGATTTTTAACAACTGCATATATTTCTTTCAAATCTATGTCTTCCTCACACATATCAATCATTTCTTAAAACCCCAAAATGCTAATATTCAATTCCCGCATAACCAAATTTACTCTACTCAAATCATCAACAACTGTGTTTTCCTTACCACTTGTGTGTTTGATTACGAAGTTAAAACTATGCAAAAACTCCACCCACTTAGCATGCTTTTGGTTCAAATTCGACTGATTATTTATGAAATTCAGTGCATGGTTATATGAATACAACACAATTCTTTGGGCAACAAATAATGTCTCCATTTCTTCAAAGCCTGCACAATAGCATACAACTCCTTATCATAGGATGAATACTTCCTCTTGGCCTCATTTAAATTTTCACTGAAATAAGATATTGGTATTTTCTCTTAACTCAAGACAGCTCCAATTTCTATCCCACTAGCATCAGTCTTAACTTGGAATATTTTATCAAAAATTGGCAGGGTTAAAATTGGTCTTTTAGTGATCTTCTTTTTCAACAACTTGAAATTCTGATATGCTGCTCCTGTCCACTTGAATGGCTGGTTAATCTCCTTTATTGTTTCAATTATTAGTGCACATATCTGACTAAAACCTCTTATAAAATTTCTATAAAAACTTTCAAGACCATGAAAACTCCTTACCTCAAATACACTTCTCTTTTCTCGGTCTATCTTTAAGACTTCTTCTGAGACTATAAATCCCAATTAAATGAGCTCCTTCTTCATGAAACTACACTTCAAATTTATAAGAAGTTTCTCCTTTTGCAAAGTAATTAACACTAGCTTGACATGATCAAATGCTCCTCCTTATTCTGACTGAAAATCAGAATGTCATCAAGATAGACTATCACAAATTTTCCTGCATGCTCTTTCAAGACCTTTTTCATTAGTCTCATAAATTTTCTTGGTGCAATAGTGAGCCAAAAAGGCATCACTAACCACTCATACAACCCATTGTTGGCCTTGAATGTAGTATTCCATTCATCTCCTTCTCTAATCCTTATTTGATGGTATCCACTCTTCAGATCTATCTTAGTAAAATACTTTGACCCACTTAAACAATCCATCAAATCATCTATGTGTGGCAATGGAAATATATACCTGATAGTGATCTTGTTTATGGCTCTGGAATCAATACACATGTGCCATTCACCTCCTTTCTTTGGACTAAGCAATGCTAGTACTGCAAATGGGCTAAGGCTTTCCTTGATCATTCATTTATCTAACAATTCCTATACCTGTCTTCCAAATTCTTCATTCTCTAGATGGGTCATTCTATATGCTTCTTTGTTTGGTAAACTTGCACTAGGTATTAAATCTATGTGATGACAGATACTTCTGACTGGTGGAAATTTAATTGATAATTCATCAACAACTATATTAGCATAATAATCTAACAGATTTTTAATTTCCACAGGAAAATTGTCTAAATTTGTAGAAGTCAGAATTACCTTGGGTTTACCCACAATAGAAAAATGCATTTCTTTCTCCTTCTTGACTTCTTGTAGAAATTACTTTTCACTAATCAACATAACATTATTCCCAACTGCTCTTTTATCTACTTCATCCTTCAAAGGTAACAATGTGTGCTTCTTTCCATCCTTTATAGTATAGGTATTCATTTTGACATGATGAATGGATTTTCTGTCAAATTTCCAAGGCCTTCCTAGCAATACATGGCACACATCCATTGGCATCACATCACACAATATGATATCTTTATATGTACCGATCTGTATCTCTACTTTGCACTGTTCTATCACAAAAATCTAATGTCCCTTCTATAGCCATGACACTTTTTAGGGAGTAGGGTGTACCATCTTAATCAGTCCAAATTTCTCAACCATCTCTGTGGAAACAAGATTATCAATGCTTCCACTATCTATCACAACTCTGCAACACTCATCTTTAGACTTGCATACAATCCTAAATAAGCTCTTTCTTCGAGCTGATTCATTTGATTCCTTCTCTACCTTAAGAAATGATCTTTTGAGAAATAAAGACTCTCTTGCCTCAGGTGGTTCTTCTTTTTCTGTGACCGGAGGATTTTCTTCCTTTGCCTCAGCTACATTCACATTCCACTGATTTGCTGGTTTGTTATGAGGAAATTCCCATGATTTGTGTCCCCATTTTCCACATGTGTAACACCGAATTTCTCTTCCTTGGCCCCTACCTCTGGGTGAAAACATTCCTCTATCAAAGCCTCCTATTTTCGGCGGTCTTCTACTCGAACCTCCTGCTTCATTCTGAGAGTGTTGAAATCTTGATCTAAAAGTTCCTCTTTCTCTTGCTGGACTTTTACCTCTATTCTTATAACTTTTTTTCCTCAAATTTTTCTCCTCTGCCTTCAAAGCTGCTTGGTAGGAATCCTCAATTGTCTTCAGACTCAATAAAATGATTTCATCTTGTATATCATACCTTAAACCATTGATTTATCTGGCTAATTCTCCATATCATCTTCAGCATGTCTTGCTCTAATGCTCAGCTTGTAAAAATCCTCTATATACTCCTTGACAATCATTCCTTTCTGTCTCAAACTCTGCAACTGTTTGAAAAGATTCAATTGATAGCCTTTTGGCATAAACTTTTTCATCAATATACTTACCATTTTATCCCATTGCTTGATCTTAGGCTTTCCTTTTCTAATCCTAGATGTGTGTAGTTCATCCCACCAGATAGATGTGTGGCCCTTCAACTTGGTAGCTAAAAAATTTACCTTCTTCTTATCTTCGCCTCTTCTATGTCGAAATACTTATCCACTAAAATAATCCAATCTATCAGCTCGTCCACATTAAAGTTCCCCTCATACGAAGGAATCTCCATTCTTGGTTTTCCACTAACCTTTTCTATTATCTTGAAAACTTTAGCTTCCTCATTTTCTTCTTCTTCTTATTCATCAGAAGATTCTTCTATTGTGCTGGCATCTCCTTCATCAGGTGCTCTCTTCTGAGCAATCTCCATTGTTGCTATCCTTGTATGAAGGTGTCGAATCTCTTCGAGCAAAGCTACATTTTTTGTAGGGCCTCCTCAACCCATGCTCTTTGGTGGCATGTTTGCTACAATATTTGAGAACATAACTCAGTTTCTACTTTGATACCAAAATGATGTAGACAATGCAGCAAACTTCAGAATATACGTGTGGAACTATGGTTTTATGACCCACACAAACGGTGACGAATCACGGTGGGTTGCACTATGCACCTTTTATAACATACCTCCCCACAGATTTAAAACTTAATAGATTATTGCAATATTGCAATTTTATGATTTCACGATTCACAGCGAACTCCACATCACTCGTCGCAACTTTTAGAGTTTAGAAATAAGTGTGTTCCTTATCTTGTGTGATATGCGATATGCATTGCATCACATATAAAACTCCTTATCTTACCGCAAATTAGCACTTTACTGCACCACGAGGAAAATAACTTATCGGGCAAGGTCTTAAACTTAAATACTAAAATCACCGATATGCGAAATCTCGCGAGGTGTGATTTTAAAGTCCACCGTTGATCTCACCCAGATTTAACGGTCCTCGTAGCTCCTTTACTCTTCTGTTTCACATCACAATTCAAATAAATTATTATGTAAAGCTTTAACATGTAACTCTAAAATGTGTGATGCACGATGGACGAAGTACAAACCTTCTAAGTTTGCACAAATCAACAATTTCACCCGAACCTTTTACACAGAACCCCAGCTGTGTCTTTGCTATTCACACCGCCAATAGAATTTATTTTAATATGTTGTGTGATAATGTGATATCCAACTCAACAGAGGAATAAAAACAGATGGTTTAAACCAAACAGCCAATTTTAAAACACAAAACACTTGGAATTTATCAGAGATGCAAATACACAGAGCCGAGCCCTTTGATGGCTGGACTTTTACAATGACTTCTCCTCTCTGTCCACTCCTCTGTCACACCTCTCACACACTTCTCTCACAATTCAATTTGTCTATCTTTCACTATTACACTTCACTCCTATTTATTCTTATCTCTATCTAAAAGCAGTTATTCTTGTATTTTATTAGCTTTCGGTTTGAACCACTCTAATAGACTATTCTATCCTATCTTCATGACTTAATTCTATTTGTCCAAATATCCTCCTAGGGAGAACCAAGTTGCTATTTTTATTCCTATTTAATCTATGACATCAAAACAAACTAAATTCTCACAATTAAATCTTAACATAATATTAATAATCAAGTTTTCCACCTCTTGTAAGCCACAACATGTGAACACACAATAAAATTACTGGCTAAATTCCGGATGCTCCTGAATCAAATGTGTCCCAAATACACTAAACAAGTCTTGCCAAACTCACACTTCGACATCTTTAAAAATAAATTCTCTTTTTTCAAGACATTCAAGTACCTTCTTCACATGCATGACATGTTAATCTCTTGATTTGTTGAATATCAAAATATCATCTAAGTAAACAATGACGAAGTCATCTAGAAATGGTCTTAGAACATCATTCATAACTCTCATGAAAGTATCTGGAGCATTTTTTAGACCTAATGGCATAATTAGCCACTCAAACAATCCTTGTCTAGTTTTAAATATAGTTTTCCAAATTTCCTCCTCAGTTATTATATGTAATATTCCAAAATTGGAACAACTACACTATTAGGAATATCTCAAGATATTACCAATGTGGAGATTAGAAATACATAAACATGAGATGGAAATAGCAGTGAATAACATTAATACCAAGAATGCTAGAAGATCCACATAACCATTACATTAGATTGTAGCAGCAACAATGTGTACAAGATCTTGAGGAAATGATCTCTCAAGTTGAGCAATGCAGCCTCAATGAAACATGTACATGACAAATGGAGAAATATTTCTACATGAAAGAAGCCCTAGCTATGACAACACAGTATATGAAGGAGGACTGCTGCAAAATAGTGCCAATATAAAAATGTGACAATATACAGCTCAAATACAATTGGGGGAGAAAGATCTCAACCCATGGAAACAACAATGCACAATCCTTGAAAGGATTGGCTGAAATAAGTACAAAATGGAAAATCTACAGAAATGTCGGAGTTGCTGGGCAACAGCTGCAAACCAGAAAATAGATTTGGATGAATATAGCTGATGATGTTGCAAATGATGGCTGAATCTCATCCAAATGATCTCTCAGGTGAAATTCTGATCCAATCCCTGAAGATCTCACCCTCCAAAATAGTGGAGTAAGTCCCCATTGCAATTGCACTTAGAAATAACAAATTCTAGAGAAGGGACTATGCTGTTGGTGAAGGGAAGTGCTTGGCCTGATGCCAATGATCTACAATAAGCTCAGGAATCTCCCTCACTAACCTCCCAGAGGAATAAAATCCCCCTCCTCTAAAATACGAGCCAAGGAAATGGTGTTGTGGAGTCCTCCACTGCAACACCCTGCAACACAAAGTTATCTTACTTCAGGAATAACGTTGTGACTGAAGGAGGTGGATTTGGCCTTGAGCCAAGGAATTTGTAGAATGAAGAACAATCCATGAAGAGGCCTCTCAATAAGGAGAAGAAATCCTAAACAGGAGTTCCCTCGGCAACTTTTCTAAACAGTAAAAGAATCCACAATGTATGAATAGACAATGAAATCAATAATCCAATTCATGAATAACAATGGCTGCCTTGCCCTCCTTTTAAAAAAGTTAAAGCTCTCTCTCCATAGGTCCCACTCATTAGGGTTTCCTCCACCAAGTATCCTCTTCCTCATTCACACTGCACTGTCTTCTAAAGTGATCCACTCCTCCTATGGCAGTGCTGTTGACTTGGTCAAACCTGACCTTGCCTTCATACATTTTCCCCTTTTCACACTTGAGGGTGAAAAAAAAGGCTACTTTGATGATCCCTTTCACATTATGAGGGATTTTATTCATGTATTCAATAAGAATGGGTTTCCTTACCCATCTATTAAGCTGCTAGGTAATAAAAACAAAATTTTAATATTCCATTTAGCTATGTGTTAAAATGGGAATATTAGAGTCCTCCCCTCCCAAATGTTGCTTGTCCTCAAGAAACTGCAAGGATAGAAGTGGAAAATCTCCACCCAAGGCATGGAGTCTGCAATGTGTCGAGGAACATTTTCCCCAAATGGATCCTCCATCCCCCAAGCAATCATCCATACAAAGTGAGTTACCTCCCAACATGGAAACTCTTAACAATCATCTTCCACCTTTGGCTCCTGTAATATAGGTGGGCTGAAAATATGATCTTGGTAGGAAAAATAGCCTACCCTATGTTGTCCTCCTCTCCACTTAGGATAAGTGCAGAGTATATGCTGATATTAAGCTGCAATAATGTTGCCCTCAAGTGGAAAAATGAATACTAGACCTCCAAGGATCTCTTCTCCAGCGTTATGAACCATGCTGTCCCAATCCATCTCATATGTGATGAGTTGGAAGTCACCATCATATGGCATCCAATAAACCATATGGCTCACCTAAATTGGAAACAATTTTTTTGCTATAGTGGCCACATGTCCTCTCATGCTCCCATTAGAACATCCAATGCAAATAATGTGGGATATTTTTCCCCCAAGGGACACATTCAACCAATGTGCCATTACCCCAATCATGCTCTCAACAAATATAAAAAAAACAACAACATAATGAACCATAATGAGAACCATGCTTGATATCATGTGTGGCAAGGGAAAAGGACAATGTTCCCTCAATTGTAACCAATGCATTTTTACCCTCAACTGCAAAAGAGTATGACAAAAAGTGTGGCCTCTCAACCACTTGCTTGCTATCCTACTCTCCTCAAATATATGGAGAAGGTGAATGATGTATGGTGCAAGGTGAGTATTTCCTCCAAAATACGTTTCCTCCCCAAGTCCTCATAGGGAGTGTTCATCAATAGTTCTCATGGCCTCAAGTAGACCATGGGGTCTAGAAAAAATAATGCTCCTCCTTGGAGCAACATCCTGTACAAATATGGTTAAGGGATGAATATACAAATCATCATGCAAATAAACAATACCCTCACCGTAAGTTTTTCTCATGCAAGTGGAGTGGCTCCAAAATGAGTCTCCTCTCATCCTCAAAGAGAAAAGAGGTGGCTCTGCTAACTCCTCCAAAGAGTTATGTATCTCCTCCATCTGCACATGATCTACGCATCTCCTCATATGCTGATCTGTCAATATCATGCAAGCTAGATGATCCTGGGAATACTCCACCAACAACCCAGAGCTCCAACATGGATCTATCCTCCATAGTGACAGCTTTGATGATTACTCATGAAGGACATCTGTCATATGGTAATCTCCTTATTCGACATCTCCCATTCCAAAGATGCAAGTTGGAAGGTTTCTATCCTTCCCCTGCTGCATCTGTCACAAATCTGAAATAAGAGTGGATGAAAATGATTTTGAGAGAATGTATCTCTCCTCCTTGAGTCTACCCCAGACTCTCAACGTTGTACCCAGCTCTCCCAAGGATTCCACCCTCCTGAAATCAATGAGTGGTGCCCCAACATGTGAAGCATCCATCCTCCTCTGTTGGTCTAGTGGTATCCCCGGAAAAATGTCTCCATGAAATGAGACATCATCATCAAGAGGTGACTGCATATATGAATGAAAACATTTGTCCATGCTTCCACTACGCAATCCAATCACCTTCTTAGGTGCATCAACCTCTAAAAATTACTAGGGATGTGTACTCCTCATCTCATGATGTTGGGTCTTCTCCCTACCTTCTCCTTGTGTCCCCATGGTTCCACACCTCCTCAACAATGGCACATGGATTGTGCCTTGATCTCCATACATGCTTCCTTGAAAAGATGCAATAATCCCTCTACCTGGAGCAAGAGCTCCTCCTTCCTATGCATGAGGCACTAGATAATATCTAGATGGCACATCCTTGTTGCCCTCAGCTTCCTCAACATAGATGGGAAACCCTCCAATAATGTTGCTGCAAATATGGAATTTCCCCCAAGGTGGGAGTAATTCCTGATCATCAAAGGCCAAGGAGTATCCCCTTTGCACCATGACAATTCCATCTCCTAGTCCTGCAACATCATATAAGAAATGAGAGCAAATATATCCTTGCTCTCCATAGAACAACCCAAGCAACAAAATTTTTTGCTGCTTCCTCATGCTCTCATCATCCAAGACATGTGATGAAGACATAGTGAGTGATATGAATGTTGCATCATTACTATGCATCCATACTCTTTGTTGCTCCATGATGTCAACATCCTGACACATATTCTCCATCCTCGTGCCCTTGGAAAGAGTGTATTCCAAATGATGGCCAAACTCCTTCAAGAGTAACCAGCGCAGCTAAGCCTCCTGTTGCCCAGTATCACAAATTTGCAAGTAGCTCACCAACTCCTTGCTCATCATCCACTCAACCAATTTTGGATGTCTCCTTCCATGATTCATCTTGGCACTCCTCCCATGAGGGCTACCATCATCCCAAATCAGATTCCTGCATTTCATGGGACCTTGAAATGAAATCTTCCCGAGGATCAATTTGACCCTATAAGGACTCAAATAGGTGGTAGGAAAAAACCTCCCATCATGATGTGCATGGCTCAAAGACTGTCCAACACAGTCATGAGAGATGTTATCCATCCGAATATGTCCTCCATCTTCTATCTGCTCTGGTGAGAAGGGAAGATCCTCCTTAAACTGTTGAATAATCTTGCACTCCATAATGTGTGGGAGTGCACCTCCATTGAAATACCTCTGTGAGATCTTCTCCTTATGCATGGCCTTCCAAAACCAAAGAGGCCTTGGATCTGCTGCCAGTAGAAGTCTCTCTTTGAGCTGTGGCATGCTCATTGAGAGAGCGTTATATAGAGAGGAGAAAGAGTTTCTTATGTCCAGATGTCTACTCCTTCTTTCTACTCCTCTCATAGCTTCCTAAAGGAATCTGTCCTTTGAGTGCTCACATGAGGACTGGCCCCTCTTTCTCTATCATTGCCTTTTTATAGTGTAGTGCTATTCTATTGCTCTAGGTCAACTACATGCAATTATATAGACCCATCCAAAGTGTTCGTTGAAATTACAAGAGATGGAATTTTAATCATACCTTGGTTAAATGTGGAAGCTCATTGCAGGGCTGCAAAAGTTTTCTCCTCATAAGTGTTGGCCTCCCAAACTGTTGAAGATGAAGGCTACTCCTCCATGGTCTCAACAGCACTGATACATGCCTCATCAGCTGGTGGTGAGGGCTCCTCCCTCCTTTTTCCAAATATTCTGATCATTCTTTGAGAAAACTCAGCAAGATTTGAAAGCCTTGCATGGCTTAGATGGTTGATCCACCAAACATTTTCTTCACCTTCTAGGTGTAGCACTGCAATTTCTACATCATATTTGTCTACTACAGGATGTAGCAGGAAGAAAGCCTCTAGCTTCTTCACCCAAACCTCTGTTGCACATGTGAGTGATCCATCAAATGTGGACAACAGAAATATATTGCCTCTCATCATCCCATAGTTGTGGGGTCTTCTTTCTTCTTCCTGCTGAATAAATTGTGGTAAAGCCAGAGTCTCTTGGAAGGCTCTAGGTCTAGCTCAGTATTCAGCAAGGTACTCACTTATAATTTTGAATTCCAAGTGTTCTTCATTCTTCTAGTTTTCTTCTTTGTGGGAGTAGGAAGTGCATGGTCCTTTCTCTTCTCCTTCTTCAATCTTCTTGACCTCCTTGGAGAGGTCTCCTCTGGATCTGAAAATTGATGAGATTAAACTCATATTCTTCACCATCTTTATCTTCTTTGTATGAGACTCACACACTGAGCCAGAGATCATGCTTTGATACCACTGTAATATTCCAAAATTGGAACAACTACACTATTGAGAATATCTCAAGATATTACCAATGTGGAGATTAGCAATACATAAACATGAGATGGAAATAGTAGTGAATAACATTAATACCAAGAATGCTAGAATATCCTCATAACCATTACATTATATTGTAGTAGCAACAATGTGTACAAGATCTTGAGGAAATGATCTCTCAAGCTAGGCAATGCAGCCTCAACGAAACATGTACATGACAAATAGAGAAATAATGCTACATGAAAGAAGCCCTAGCTATGAAAACGCAGTCTATGGAGGAGGACTACTGAAAAATAGTGTCAATACACAAATTTTACAATATAAAACTCAAATACAATTAGGGGAACAAGATCTCAACCCCTGGAAACAACAATGCACAATCCTTGAAAGGATTGGCTGAAATAAGTACAAAATGGCAAATTTGCAGAAATGCCAAAGTTGCTGGGCAGCAGCTACAACCCAGAAAATAGATATGGATGAAGATAGCTGATGATGTTGTAAATTATGGCTGAATATCATCCAAAGGATCTCTCAGGTGAAAGGCTGATCCAATCCTTGAAGATCTCACCCTCCAAAATAGTGGAGTAAGTCCCCATTGCAATTGGACTAAAAAACGATGCAGTCTAGAGAAGGGACTGTGTTGTTTGTGAATGTAAGTGCTTGGCCTGATGCCAATGATCTGCAATAAGCTCAATAATATCCCTCACTAACCTCCCAGAGGAATAGAAGCCCCCTCCTCTAAAAGATGCGCCAAGGAAATGGTGTTGTGGAGTCCTCCACTACAACACCCTGTAACACAAAGTTATCCTGCTTCAGGAATAATGTTGTGACTAAAGGAGGTGGCTTTGGAATTGAGCCAAGGAATGTGGAAATGAATAACAATCCCTCAAGAGGCCTCTCAAGAAGGAGAAGAAATCCTAAACATGAATTCCCTCAGCAACTTTGCTAAACAGCAAAAGAATGCACAATGTCTGAATAGACAATGAAATCAATAATCCAATTCATGAATAACAATGGCTGCCTTGCCCTCCTTTAAACAAGTGAAATCTCTCTCTCCATGGGTCCCACTCATTAGGGTTTCCTCCACCAAATATCCTCTTAAAGTGATCCACTCCTCCTATGGCAACGCTTTTGACTTGGTGAAAACCTGACCTTGTCTTCATGCATTTGACCCTTTTCACACTTGAGGGTGCAAAATAAGGCTACTCTGATGATCCCTTTCACATTATGAGGTAGTTTATTCATGTCTTCAATAATAATGGGTTCCCTTACCCATTTTTTAAGCTGCTAGGTGATAAATAAAAAATTTTAATATTCCATTTAGCTATGTGCTAAAATGGGAATATTACATTCTAACTTGATGATAACCACCTCATAAGTCTAGCTTAGTGAAATAATTTTCATACCTTAACTGATCAAGAACATAGTCAATGTGTGGGAGTGGGTATTGATTATTTACTGTGATTTTATTCATTGCACGGAAATATATGCACATGTGCCAAGTCCCATCCTTATTTGGTACCAAAACAATCAGTGAACCACATGGCGAAGTAGATGGGCATATGATACCTTTGTTCAAAAATTCTTTGATTTTATTCTTGATTTCCAGACTATCGATAATTTACATGCGATACATGCCAATTTTTGGAACTGGAAAATCCTGCTACAGATGAATCTCATGTTGAATTCCTCTCTTGGGAGGCAACCCACTTGGTTCTTGAAAAATCTCGCCATGCCGACTTACCACATCAAACAAATCAGATCTTATTTTTTCATCACATCCTTCAAAATATTCATAGTCAACATCATCTTTTTTCTTGATCATAAGAAGCACACAATTTTTACTTGCATTAACTAGTCTCTTCATCTTCCTTGCATTAACTAAAGAAATATTCAATTTTTTGCGATGAGATCTCATAATATACTTCACACCATCCTTAAGAAAATTATATTTGTTCTCATGGTGATAAAATACCTCTTTCTTTTCATACAAATATGGAACTCTCAAGTTAATCCTGGAAATGTCAAGTGGAACTACATCTAACTCGACTTCATCAGCAAAGTTTGCAGTAATGGAAAATCAAAATATGCATTTCCTTGTAACTTGTAAATTGGCATTCTTAACTATCCAACTCAAAGGGTATGGTTTATGACGTGGTATGGTTTCAAGGTTAATATTTTTTAGCAAGTCTTTTGAAATCAGGTTTTCTTGTGGCCCACTATCAAACAATGCATCTATCTTTGTATGATTTGAAATCACCCTTACATGGAACAATTCTATCCTTGTGTCTTCATTTGGAGTGTTGTTGTGACAATTTGAGGAACTAGTACTTTCTATGGCTTCTTTTCCATGTTTGACCATGGATACAATCTTGGTCTCATCACCAGAACTGGATCCAAGATCATGTTGTGTGGTGGAAGTCATATTTTGTTTCCCCTTGTTGTTTGGTTACTTAGGCCTTAGTTTGGGATGTAGTTTCCAACAATGGGCTTCATCATGCCCTTATTTGGAACAATGTTTGCATGTAGTTTTCTCCCCTTCTTTCTTAATACTTGTATTCTTCTTTCCCTTCCATTTTCCTCCATTCTCTTTTCCCTTACCCTTCAATGGATTCTTCTTAATCCCCTCTTCCTGAATGTTCTTTCCCCTTACTTCAAGATGTGTGGCTTGCACACATACTTCATCTGAATTTCTTGGGTTAAAAATAAGGATAGTATGTTTCAAATAGGAATGTAAACCCCCAATGTATTTCAAGAGTGTGTCTTGAGAATTCAAGTTTACTCCTAACAACAAAACCATCTTTCGAAACTCCTAGGTATACTCTTGAACTGTTTGGCCATTGAGTTGCCTAAAGTTTTGCCAGATCATAATTTCTTTTTGCATATAGGCTAATGAATAAAAAAAAAAATTAATTGAAGAAATAAAATCAACCCAAGAAATGGATATCTTACCATGGATTCACATTTCCTCTTGAGCCTTTGCTTCCCACCAGACTGGTGTTGCTCCTTCTAGCCTTATTGAAGCCAACTAGATCTTTATGTCATCCTCTTGTAGATTATGAATTCTGCAGCATACCTCTAATTGACAGATCCAATTTTCTAACTTCTCTACATTTACCTCACCATTGTACATGGGAAGTACAAACTTAATGTCCAATTTGAGTAATGGAGTTTTTCATTTTGGGGTTTTTTAATGACCGTGGGTGGTTTTTGTGGTGGAAGTGGAATATGATGCTGATGAAGATGACGAGGATTAGGATGGTGGAGATGGATTTCCTCCACTGGCCTTCGAACTCTTCTCTTCATCCTTCTTTTCATCTGAAGTTCCTTCTCCATGTGGAGGTTGAGAACCTTCTCCTGCCCTTTCAATAGTGAATGCACCAAACATGATTTTGACCATTCTCTTTATGCCATTGAATTCTCTCTTGAAATCTTCCTCTTATGATTTTCCTTGAGTATCTCCAACACCTGCCATAATGGCTAAGGATTAAAACTCAAATTCTGATGCTTGTACCTCTTAAATCAACTCCGCTTCTTGTGCAATTTGTACCTCTTCAATCTTAACTTCTAGAGATAGAGCTTGACGTGCTTCAAGTGCAACTATGAGTGGAACCTTAGGTGAATATGATTCTCTCTCAGCTCTCCTTCTTCTGGTCCTAACCTTAGGACTAGTAACCAATAACTTCCTTTCTCCTCTCTACAACTTCAACCTTGTAAGCATCACAAAATTGAAACTATTAAAACCCTTCTTGCACAATCTCAAGAAAAAAAAGGTAGTTATTACTGTGCTAATATTAGTTTCATATTTATAATAAAAGTGCTTATGTTTTCTTCTTGTACAAGGGTTTATGGAAGTGCTTATGATTGATAAACAAGTAAACTTGTGGAGATTAATTTGAATTTATGAACATAAAAACATGGAAACTAAATGTTGAACAACAACATATAAACACACATAAAACCATGACAAATGAATCAATAACACATTTTTTTGATGAAGGAGTTCACCCCTCCTGGGTTACATCTCCTTGGTCCAGCTTCCATGGCATGGGCCTTTGTATTAGCGTCAATTGTGAAAAAATGTTGTTTACCGTCTCCCGTTGCCTCTACAACCTACTCTAATGGCTCAAAAAACATCAAATATACCAAGAATGACTCTTCCTGAGCCAAAATTGGTTGAAAATTGGCTCAATTATGGAAAAAAAAACATTTTCCCTACTATTTCTCCTCCAAATATGGAAAGAATCCAGCTAAACCTACTAATTTTGGAAAATTCCACCAAAAAAGGCGTTGACGCCAAGTTCATCGCCAATTTAAGAGCGGATTAACAAGCAGTTAATGATGGCTTAGTTAGGATAAGCACGTCATTAATTGTGTGTTATCAATATGTTTTATGGGTGGATTAGCTTAGCGTTAATCTCAGATTAACATTTAATAAAGCAGGTTTATTTAACATAATTCTCGCTAGTTCGTTTAGCCCTTGCACCATGTTCATCTGTTGAAGACATATGGGAGGGGAACGGCCCCCTCTAGACCCCCGTTGTCGGCATTGATACAACATAAATATAACTTGCGCCCCTTATGGTTAAGAACTATTGTAGGATCATGATGGTAAGGCATAGGCGTAACACAGGGGTGGTCGTGGGTTCGACCCCGATTCCCGCACCCATATTTTTTTTCACCATACAATGAGTAACCCATAGTCGAAACTTTGGCATAAAATTAATATCCTCCTGCATGTGTTGACCCCGGTCCAAGGTATAAATTTGGGTTATGTAATATGTATTCACCCACCAAGTTTAGAGACTGTCCACCATAATAAAACCTCTGCCATAGATAGAATAGGTTATAACAAGTCTTTGCCATAGTAGAGTGTAAGGTTTAGACCTTAGGTAAAAAAATATGTGCAACCCATAATATATGTATCTGTCCAGAAATATGGAAATGAATGAATTCGGAAATTATCCCAAGGTTGGACGGGTCCACCAGAGGGGGCACATGGTGGCCCTTGGTTGCACCACATGTCCAGCTCTGGTTGGACTACTCCAACCTAAAAAAAATTCTCCTTCAACCTTAGGAATATATGTGAAAAAAGTTTACTTCCAAAGTTCACTGGCGAATCTGACTATGGCACTTGTGATAGTGTAATTGGGCTAAAATTGGAGAATATTCCTTGGATATACCTAGAGTGCTGACTAGACTTCCATGTCATCAGTTTGTCACTATTCTGCAAATTTTTTACCTATTTTGGAAAACAGACAATAGGTCATAACTTCTTCATATGGAGTAAAATTTTGACAAAATGAATTGCACCGCAATTCTGGAGACGAGATCGCGGTAGTTATGGTTTAAATAATTTCTAAGAGCTTTCATTTTTGAACTAAATGTTGAGCCTCTAATAAATAAAAATCCACAGTTAAGCACGCTTGAGCCAAAGGAGTTCTAGGATGGGTGACCTCCCGGGACATCTTGGTTACCGTGTGCAAGCCTTAGAAGTGATTATTGCTTCTATGCGATTCATTTCACTAGTTTCAATCCCACTTATTCCCCCCTGTGAGAATCACCCAATGCAATGAGTCTTAAATGGACTATTCAAAATCATAAGAAATTAGTCAGTTATGACTACCTCTCATGGAAATAGTCATATATGAATGACTTACTTAATGCAGTTGAATCCCAAAAATTATATCTAATATAATTCATGGAAATGGTCATAGATGAATGACTTACTTAATGTAGTTGAATCCAAAAAATACTATCTAATATAATGCACTGCGGAAACCCCTCATACTTAAATACCATAAAGATTCACATTACTATCAAAAACCAGTCATAAAGATCCTTGTCATTTTCACAAACCAATCATGAAGAGCCACACAACTACCATAAATCCACTTCGATTCCAAAAACAAATTGTTGGGTACTGGATTTGTATACTTTCCTCTCTCATTTTACCCTATCTTCTTATCTCTTTGTGCCATTATTTATCTTAAAATCATGAGGTAAAGCCCTTCTTCCTATCTTTTATGGGATATTTGATTAATGATGTATTTGTCATGGAGGTTTACCTTTCTACATATTAACTCCGATATTTCTTCAAATCTGGCTACAACAGGAGAATTGTGGCCGTGATTCAAGGCACAACCCATCATCTCCAGTGTCTTCCTTATTTGTTGCTATAGTGTGACAACCATGGCTATATCAACACTATCTTAGGCCTTCTTATGGTTTCTTGCTGGGAAACCTGGTTGTCGTTGTAACAAGATGTATTTTTGTAACAATGGAGTCGTTGAGAGGAATCAGGGGTTTCAGGACAATTGTATAAAGAGGCCTATAGGCTGTGAATCGAGGAGGCCCTGGGACATACAGAATTTTTAATCAATCCTTTTTATCATTAATTGAATGTACATTAGCTTGATGTTTCTCCTGTAATTCTTGAGTTTCCGCAGCCCTGATCCAAGAGTTGGGCCCACTCTTGTGATCAGGTGTTGCGTTCTTCCTTATTTTCTTTGCAGTGTTGTGTTTAGTGTGATTCTTTATTTGTTGTTATAGTCCCGTTAATTTTTGTGGATGCCTTTTATTTCTGCAGTTCATTTCATTGTTGTTAAAATGGTAAGTGTGTTATATATTAAACTTGTGATCTACACTGGACCATGTGCTTATATCTGCATATACTCTGCCGTTAGTATTGAAATAACTAATGCCCTCAGGTTGATAATTTATGTGGAAAAAGGGTTGAATTCTATTCATATCCGGACACCAACACCAACCACGACATTCCACATAAAAAACCATAGACTAATAAAAAAAATGTGTGTGAAACATGAGGAGCCACTTCAACTTCCACAAAGAGCCATGTCACTACCACAAAACAATCACAAAGCACCATGTCAGTAGCCACAGACTAAACGAAAGCCATTTCAAATCAAACCTACAACTCCATAACAAAACTTGTTTCTCATTCCACGAAGGTTATACCTTCACATGTTAAACCACATCCACACCTTTTCATTTGAACACAACATAATATTTTTGAGTGAATAACCTTATCTTGACATGAGGTAGATGCACTGTAAAACTATTCCATGTACCCAAGGGTCATTAAACACCATTACACTAACATCATGATGATGTCATAACTGCCACATGGCACACCCTGAGTGGTGCCATGTGGTAGTCATCTGTACTGCCACATCACCAGCTATCGTCATCATGTTGACATGTAATGTTATAACTTGGCCATGCATATCTATTGATCTCATCATGCTTACTTGCCATGCTAAAACTGGTCCATGATGATGTCATTTATGAGTTGACATGTCATACCTATGTGGGGGTGCTCTAGCCATTAAATAGTTTGAAAGTTTTCACTCTATCCATCATAGACCCCCCCCCACTCAATCACAACCTTTAAATTTCCCAAAATATGTGTGATGTTTAATCTATTAAACAACGTGCAACTTGAGCATCCACTACTATTGAATTCTTAAGGAAACCCAGATCCTTTTTTAAAAATGCACAAAGTTCAACCAATTTGGTGTTTTATAATGAAATTGGGTGTTTTTTTCCTCATTGTAGTTGTTAACTTCAAACAATCATAAATTATCATATAGAAGGACTTTTGCCAAGTTTTATATACTATTGGAAATGTCTTAGAGAGGACTATCCAACAACATAATCCATAGATTCATTTGAGCATCATAAATTTTCCAAAAACTCACTAAAATTCGATTCAATCATACATCATAAGACAAGATCATTAGGCTGTTGTATTGATTCCTTTGAATCATTGCTAATTCCTTTTTATTTCCCTTTGATATAAATGACAGTGTGATCTGTAAAATGCCATGGATATTCCACTGGATAATTTATACAACATATCTGAAAAAACTATATTTAAAAATTTGAAATCTACACTATTAGGGTTTCTATAATTCCTCCTCCCACATTTACCTAAATTCATTGAGCTCGCCAGGGTAAACATGAGATGAGAGTTATTAGGCAAGATCTAATTTCCAAGATGCACTTATGGAAAATGGGTTCCACATGTCCATAAATGACTATAAATACCCATTTACACATAATCACACTGTTATCATCCTAACTTGACCCAACACTATTTTTTTAAGTTTTGTTTCCTTAAATTTAATACAACTTTCTATTTTTGGTATTTTATCAGGTTATAAACTTCCAAGGTCACTTTGAGGGCCTAAACGACATTTTCAAGGAAAACGAAGAGACCGAAAAACTGTTAGACCAATTTACTAGTTTTTTTTAGCCTCCTTGTGGAGATCTTCGAAACGAGGAATTATGATAGTCAAACAAATATCATATGCCAAATTTATGACCCAGGAAGTTGGAGGTCCAAATTGCTCATTTATACAAACACTTTGTGTACATATTATTTATACAAGTCATAAAGTCATATTTGACCATAGGGGTCTGATACTTATCTGAAAATCATAAAAAAGGTCTAATTCCCTCTCATAATAGTTTCCATAATATTTATTAGATCATGCTTTCAATAGCCAATCATTTACCAATCAAAACATGATAAAAGCCATAACTAGAATTTGTCATCAATGAATGTTTATAACCATCATATAACCAAAATAATAATAATGATAGAACAAACATCAAAGCCTCATCATAAAACGTACATTTACTCATAGAATACAAGAGAAAATAACCCTTATTAACATATGTAGAATCCAACCAAGTGAGGGAATTCAACGTATCACCTGACCATAGGTTGGGATGAACCAAATCTCTCTTTAAGCCAATCACCCCCGCACCATGTTCCAAGCATGAATGTGGGATCTCATGGAATAAACCAACCAAAACCAAACGAGGGCTTCCAAAGGCCAAACCAACTCAACCCTAAATCAATGCTTCCACCTCACAGTCAAACATCAATAACATCAACAAAGAGATCTCTCTAGGGCTCCAAATCATTTGTTCCAACTCGGCTCTAGGACTAGTAACTCAAGCCACAACTACCAGATGGCTCCTAAGTGTCTGTATAACCAAGGCTCCAGGACTAGTAACTCAACTCACCAAGGGCTCTAGAGCATTTTTCCAACCAAGGGTTCCAAGACTAGTAACTCAACCCAAGTTGTTATAGGGCTTCCAGAGCGTTTTTCCAACCAAGGCTCCAAGAACTAATAACTCAAACCAAAACCATAAGGAACATGAGCACCAATCAGAAAACAAAGGGGAAAACCCACAACACCTTGGATATCCAGGAAATGGAAAGGCTAGGCCGAAACCATTTTTAATCCATGTAATTCTCCATGCCAATGACATATCATAACCAAATAACCAAAGGCATACACCAAACATGCCAAAACTAGGAAGTAAACCATACATGCAACTCGGTACCTGCAAGTCAATCCAACTATATACCACTATTCCCTTGCGCTTTCTTGCTTTCCTTTTCCTTCTTTCTCCAAATCAAATGTACTCCAAGAATTCTCTAAGATTTCTCCAAGTGTTCAACAGAGAGAGAGAGAGAGAGAGAGAGAGAGAATAGAAGAGAGCTCCAAGCTAAAACTGACAAAAAGCCATGAACTGATCCTTATAATCCTTTTTATCATTGAGGCCTCTATTTCCTTCATTTTCCTCTATTTTTCCTTCAATTTTCCTCACATGAAAATCCATGACCTTTCATCTCCTTTTTCTCCTATTTTCCTTTATTTCATAAATAAAATGCCAATTAATTCCACTTTAACTTTTCCATTGAATTTTCCAATTTCCATAGCCATTAATTAATCACCATTTATTTCCATCACTATATTTTTTCCCAACATTCAACTTGGAATATTTGTCCCATGACCTTGGTATTATTTTTTCCTTTATTAATTTTATTACATGGATTTTTAACTCGGGTTGTTATAATTTTATTTATTTTTAGATTTCTAGATCTATATATTATTGTATAATTCATATGTATGAAAATTAAAATTTATGAAAAAAATATAGAACAACAAAATAAAAACCCACAAACCTTGATTTGACACAAGATATAACTTGGGAAATAATTTTGGGAGAAAACCCAACTATAAGCTGAGGCTGCTCTACTCCCTTTGTCTAAAGAGAAAATAACCATGAGTACTAATAAGTATGGCCTGTGTCCTGTGGGTGTCGGCTCGAGGGGTCCTGACCTAGGTTCAGAGGTTAAGGTTTGCCAACAAACCCCTATACTACTGTTCCTTTCAGTAGTGACATGCTTGCACAGGCCAAAGTCTCACCTGAAGCAGTATGGGAGGGTCCTGGAACTAGGTTTCCACACCCTGGTAGAGAGCAGGTAAGTCAAGCCAGTCTGAAACTATCAAATCTATACAACCAGAGGTCATTTGCAGGAGTTTAAATAAATAACTAGAATAAAATTTATCAGATCTAAACAACAAGCTCGCATCCACGTGCGTACTATCAGCTATAATCACAGAACAGTATATTTGCAGCAGATTAACAGATCACAGTTACATTTACCATAACATAGTAAGTTCACAGCTTACTAATAGATACATCATCATATAACTCAAGTCCGCATCAACCATAACAGGATAGATCCAGATAACATTAGATATCCACAATACTTCTGCACATCTATATCATTACCCAAAAATCCTCTTACATTCCCCAAATTACCACCTACGCACACAGTCAGCAGGGTCCACACACAGCAAGACAAAGGATCTCTGCGCACATAGCCAGCAGGGTCTGCACATAGTAGGAAAAAGGATCTCTGTGCACATAGGCAGTAAGAGTCCTAACCCAAACAACCCTACCACATATCTAACAGTTCGTACTTCGCATCAATATCTATTCGTTCCTACCTTATGACTCAAAAAAGGTTCATCTATTTATAGCGATTTAGCCTACGCATCCAATGGTCCACAAACCGTGGTTTGCGGACTCTTGGTCTACCCTTGACCCATTTACAATGCGTTAGGGGCTTTGACCCACCCAAAAACCCCTACGGTAGACTAAAAAATATAAAATTATACAAAATGGACAAAATTCATAGCCTTTGGGAGACCTTGCTCCAACAGTTTCCCAACACAATCTTGTGACTCGTCCCGAGTCACTGTGGCGGTGGGGCTTCAACGTGCGCTTGCAATACTCTGATCACCTTAGCTAATAGAGGCAAGATGCCTTCGCTTTGGACATCTGCATCCTGTGCAATGTCGACCAACTTCTCGGACAATGGTCCTTCAGTTGCGATAGTGACACTTTCCAAAGTTTGTTTTAGCTGTTTGAAGGAAACATCCACATCCTGGGAAATTTTGATAGCTTCATCAGCCAAGGCTTCAGTCGGTTTCCAAGGATAATATTCTTTTGCTGAAGGTCATCAATATCTACATAGAGAACTTGGCTGGTGCGCAGTCATTGTAAGCGCTGAGCAGGTACCAGAGTGGGAATGGTGGCTTCGATTGTCTCAAACTCTTCTTCTTTTTGTCGTAGGTCCTGGTTGATCCCTTGTAAGATTGGATCATGTTGGGCCTTAGTCCATAGTTGCATGGAGGTCTCCAGTAGCTGGGCTCCCTTCACGATCTACCCCGTGATGACATTCATAGCTGCGGTGACCAGCACAATTCCCTGGGCCCGGACCTCCGGAGGTGTTTCAGGCTGTAACTTAGGCTGCAGATCTATGATCTGCTGCTCCATGCATGTCTTGACAACCTGAACTTCATCTCAGGAGGCCTTGAGTGTTGTGACCAGTTTTTCTACTTTTTCTTGAGGGGTGGATGATGTTGGGATCTCTACGGGAACATCTGCGCAAATTTGGTGAATCTTGTCTTCGAGTTCTGTGTGCTTCGCGGTGGAAAGGCACACCTCAGCATTCTTTTCAAGGATGGATTTTTCAGCTATGCCGATCTATTGTTGCACTTCTTGGTCTCGATGGTGGATTTCTTGAAATACAGCAGTGTAGAGACCATGGAAGGCCTCATGGGCTGAGATAAGTTTAGTTGGACTCTTGTACTAGTCTGGATTTGAAGTCCCAGGTCGGGTGGAATGAGCACCAGAGTTGCACCAGGGAGAGAACAGAGGCGGCTGTCATCTGTAACTAGTGTTGCACTACTGACGGTGGAGGGTGGATGTATCAGGGTCGCACTAAGCTAAAACATGTCTGTCTTTAATTGTAGTGCTCGCAGTTCAGCCCGAATTGTGTTTACCACGACTCGCTATTGTTCCTTTATGGTGGCTCATCTATCCTCCATGGCTAGAGTGACTCCATCAATGACCTTTTCCAGGTCTCTGATAGTCAATGTGATTGTTTCATCCCGTTTTGCTCGCTGAGATCGCTACTTTTTGCGGGGCGTTCTGACTGGCTCACTTGTGCACTTCATGTCACGGGGGGAGGCAGGTCCACCTGTCTCCAGACCTTCTGTACCTAAACTGATTTGTGGGTCCATCTAGGTCTCCGCCTCGACGTCCTTCTACTACTGCGCATCCTTTTGGGTGGCCGCACCGGTGTCTTTTCTGGTACTCTTGACGACAGGGGTTTTGACTTAGGATGTGCTAGTGCTTCCAATGCCCTTCGTGCCATTTTTGAAGCCAATTTTTTAGTTAGGGGGCTAGAGCGCAATCATGTTGTCAATTTCTTCGTCCATCACCATGTAGGGAAGCGAAGTCCAGGATTTTTATTTGTGCGCTCTGATATGAACATTGTGTAGAGTGACTTGAAATGTGGCAATGCCCTTGTATCTGTCGTACAAGGTAGGGGACAACCATGGTAAGGAATTAATAGTTGCGGCCACGCTACTCTGAAAGAGGACCCATAACACCTTGTTGTCCTCGAGCCGTTACAGATCTATGGAATCCCATAAGTGTGCATAGTAAGCCCCTTCGCACATGTCTAGGGTAATCTCAGGGAGGCCGGACTCTGCAGGAGCTTCCCAGGAAACCACTGCTATAAGAAACATCAACCAAGAGTAAAAAAAGGCATGGCCCTACTCCTGGGACTCACGAACGTTGGTTAGAAACTCATCGCAAAAATACTATGCCCAGTTAAAAAATACCTCCTTCGCACATTGGCCAACTAACCGAATGAAATAGGCTGGAACGGAGGTAACTTGACACTTCCTCATCATTTTACATGCTAACAGCATGGTGCCCAGCTGCATAGCTTGGTCACTAATGGTATTGATGATAAATCCCTAAGTATTACGGTCCACATGATACTTTTGGCGCATGAAATCAACAGTCTTCGCCTCATATTTCTTACCCATGCACTCCAGGGGGTTCAAGCCGCTCATGGGGAGACCAATAATTCGATGCATGAGTGTAGCGTCAATGGGGATCTTGTCTTGGATCCAAAGGCATCCGTCATGAATTAGCACGAGCAGTTGTCGTGCAAGCCGGTCATTACATTCTACTGTCCAAAGTGGGGCATTCTAAGTAGATTTAGGAGCTCGGACCCCACCAAACCACGTACCCAGCATTGGGGGACAAATTTGACCCCATCGACACCATGAACTATATCAAGGTATAATTCGAGTGCGAGCTCAGGGAACGCCTCAAAATTGGCCAAATCATGATCGTCGAACTTAACTTCATGAAGGTGACCAAAAGGTTCACCTATTATGGGGACCTCCACTGGGGTTAGCAGCATCTGCAGGTAGGTGATCAAGCCATCGAGGTTCTTTGGCATGCACATTGATGCCCTGCGTGGTCGCATGAAGGGGGCCAACTAGTTGATTGGCTCAGTGGGCTGGGCCTCCTCTTGAGCAGCCCTTAGGGATTCCACGTTTCGCAGGAAGGTATAGGGCTTTCCTGTGGCCCATTTCATAGGCTTCGAGGGCTTGCCTGAGCCTTGAGATTTTTATTTTCCTTTCCTAATGGTAGGGCTGGGTGTGGAGAGGATTTATTCATCTTCGGATTCGACCTCCACCACTTCATCAATGTCTTGATATACTGAGGTTACTGGCTTCGAGAGTTCGGCAGGGTTCATGGCCATCATTCTGGCATGAAATATGAACTCAAGATTGTTATTGCTAGAGGGGGTAGGCTACTCAGACATGAACGAGATGCTAGCGGCACAGAATTTCTTACAGCACAACTTCGTCTAGGACTACCAGGATAAGTACAAGCTATTCGAGTGATACGGAACCTATGTCTGATCTATCTCACCTATTTTATAGCCTTGGGTACCGCACAATGGTAGGGTAGACTTCGCGCGGGACTTACCATCAAGTAAATGGTAAAAAATCTCCCAAGATCGCCACATTAAATACCAGCCACCCACTCCATCCAACGGTAATTTGTTGCTTTTACCCTATTTAATTGTTTCAACGGCTAGTTTTCGCACTCGAGTTGCGCTCAGCGTACCCCTGTGATCCCAGTGTACCCCTACGCTTCAAGCAATCCTCCCGCATTCCTGGTGCACTGACTTCACTCTACTGGGATTCCTTCCAACTAAAATCTTGTGTTGCCATATCCCAGACTTCAAGACCTCTTTCACCGTTGTCTTACCTGTGTAGTGACCCCATGTTATATCTTCGTAGTTTACATACTTCAGGCCATCGTTGTGCAGTACTTCATGAGGTACAATGTTGATAAATTCCACTGCTCGATGCGTCGACTCCTTTCCTTGTCATACTGAATATTTGGCAGGTACTATGCCTGTGGTCAGGAACGTAGAGATCTCGGTAAAACAAGCATCCACAACCCTACTTGCGAATAGCTGCATATCAGCAATCCTTCCTCACCTGTCTCAATTCGGGACAAGTGATCCTGCTTTGTACTCAACTTTCCTGTCTTGACGATGATTTTAACATCATATTCCTGAAGTAGTTTCCACCTGCAGACTCCCCCCCCCCCCAACACAGTCACATTCCTCAGGCGTTCTAAAACCCAATGATCTGTAATCATTTTATAGTGGCGTCCTAACAGAGGGCACTGATACTTCTGTAGCTCATAGGTTAGGGCCAACCCTTCCCTCGCTGTGGTGGCATAATTGCATTTCGCACCTGATATTTTTTGACTAGTACATGTGATTGTGTGATTATTGTCCCTGGTGCCAAGATGCATACTACCTACTTCACAAGCCATTCCTGAAGTATCCTTATGAAATATCGTCACTTGATCGGGGGAAGTGAGAATAGGTGTAGCGATCATCCTGTTCTTGAGTTGTTCAAAGCTCTTTTGGTGCACATCATCCCAACTGAATGAAATATCATGCTTAAGCTGTGTTCTCAAAAGTTCAGTGATCAATGCATATCACTCACTGGATTTTCTATAGTAGCCTATATGTCCGAAGATCTCGCGCAACAAATTCGTAGTCATGGGATTTACCTATGGGACTGGTGCGATAAGTGTATTACCAATCTCCTCCCTCACCCTCTGTGTATGATAAGGCTGACGTTCTTCTGACCATGCATCTGAGTTGAGAGTGATGTGCGTACCACCCAAGTTCCCCGTGACCTTCTTAGGTCCTGAACACTTATCTAGATACTCCATGATTAGTTCCATAATCTTTCCTATTGTCCCATCATCCCAGCAGTTCCCAATCGTAACCCGCTTGGGTGGTACTGTCGTATTGACGTTAACGCTTCATGGTTTTAGTGGTTTCGTACTAACTGCCTCATGTATCAGAGGTTCTGCAACTGTGTGTTCCTCCCCTGATGCTATGATCGAGACCTTGCATGGATTTGCGTCGCAATATTCCATGGTGGCCTTGTGGAGCTCGACATTATCCTGAATCTGTGTTTCCCATGTGGGTCCTCCTATTATTGCGTCAGGCTAGATTCACCAATCACAATAGTGTCGAGAGTCTGCAGAGCTCCCTCAAGCACCTCCAATCCTCCTGTTAACCCAAATTTCCAATAATTTGTCTCTTAGGGTTGTCCACTGGTGGGTGCACTGACATAGCTCCACATCAAGATACCAGGTAGTGGGAATTGGCCCCAAGGCATGAATAAATAAGTGAACCCATTCTTTTGTAGTATCATCGCACCATCACTCCATCCAAGTGAACAAGTGTTCGTGCAGATTTCCTGGGCCCTAGAATCTCCTGACATGCACATCAGTTGGAGGTTCAAACCATAGTACCATCATATATCGACATTACTCCCATTCCTAAAATGCCCCCTTATGTGTGTCCCACTAATTCACTAGCGTTGCGTGCATAGCCTGGTTAAGAGCCCATAGCCTTCGTTCTTTGGGAACCTCAGCTTCGAAGGTTCGCAAAAATTCCATTATACTATCGGAGCCATCAAAGCAGGGTAATTCTTTTACTTCAAAAGATATATACCAGAAGTTATTGGTAATTCGTAGGTAGCGCAGTGTAGATATTTCCTGCAGTCGGTTTTTCCAATCTTCTAATTCTTCGTCAGAGACGCATTCGTTGTCCTTCTCCCAGCAAGGCATACCGTCGGCCATGGGGTTGATCCAATCTTCGTCCTTCATAGTTAGCTTATAGATGTGATCCATCCCGTCTTCCTCACATGTTGGCTCATTGTACCTTTCTCCTTCTGCAGGGTATAGTGGTATGATCACTCGAGTTACCTCTCTTTCAAACACCATGCTTCATTTCTTCAGGTTGATAATTCCACCCATATCAATGGCCCAATCCAATCCTAGGAGTGCTGGGTAAGGGTCCGAATATTCTACAATCTGAATGACTTCAAATTCAGCTTGTACCTTGGCCCTGGCGATATCTATGACCATATTTGACAATCTCCCCAATGGTATGATCTTATGTTGATTAGCCATGCGCAGCTGGATAGTAGACCATTCTAGTTTAGGCTCTCACATTCATTGCCAAGTCTGCTTAGGTAGTACATTTGCATCTGATCCTAGGTCTAGAATTACTTGGTCCATCTCATAATCACTAATATACACAGTTAATCGCATTTCGCGGCCAGCGCATCTCTTCTACTCGTAAAGTTTGTGCACATCCTTAAACTTCGTGACTGGGACTGCTTTTCCAGTGCAACCGTTGAGTAGGGATTGGAGGTTTTCTACCACCTACTGATTGTGCAATAGCTTCATGCACGCCTGCAAGAATGGTTTGACCTCATCTTCGATTCCACTTTTTGGAGCCGATGTCTCGTTTTGAGCACAGTCTTGTCGAGCTGCAATAGAGGTCTCCTTCTCCTTCTAGGAGCCCACACCTTCCGGTTTAGTAGTTGCTTTACAGATCAGAGACTCTGTCTCATCTCCTTCTGCAAACCCTCCAGTGGCCATACCACTACGTGTTATTACATTAATGCTTAGATCCTCTTCATGAGGTTCTGCCTTCATTCATTGTACATTCTGTGTAGGATTCTGCTACTTTTCTTGTACCTTGGCCATCAGAATTGGGCAGTCCTCGATCACATGGCCCAACTGTCTGCAATATCTGCAGGATTTCTGAGTTGGGTTTGTGCAATCCCTCACAAAGTGACCTATTTCCCCACAATTATAGCATATTAATTGGCCTCTACCCCTGCCTCCGCTTCCTCCTTGTCCCCCTTCCCTGCCCCTGGCCGGGGATCCTCCTATACCTGCGGGGGATCTTGGTGATGAGGGGTCCAACTGTACCCTATATAGGTTTCCCCAGGAGATCATCAGATCATACACTCAGTAGTAATGTTCGTCATGTCCTACATACCTACAAAACCTACACCACTATTGTTTTACTTCGGGGATATATGCGGAAAGGTAGGGGCAATTGTTGTTATCGTGCATCCCAGCAACGCAACAGTCATCACAACATAGCATCGGCCCACTTGTTCCTACAGCTTCCCTAGGGCACAGTGGGCTAGGTCCCCCGGCCTAGATGTAGTCTACAAGCAATAGATAGTTATCTTTGGTGTGGCCATTCACCCTACATTGTATGCACCATCTTTCAGGGCTGGCCTCCGTCTCTCGCTCCTTGCGTAGATTCTGAATCTCCATGTGCATTGCTTCTAGCTGGCCTTGTATCTACTGTACTCCTAACTGGGTATCATCTCTTGTCCCAGCTTCCAATTTCATGGCAACCTCCAAGGCCTTCTCTTGTGTTTCAATGGCTTGGTGACCCATAGGTACGCGTAGGTGGGGCAGCAACATAGAAATGAACCACTTCGCGTGTTGTCTGTCATCACACTGGAATCCTTCTTCTCTGATCACTTTCTTTAATTGTTGATCAACATCCCATACAGACTCAGACATTCCTTGCTTGAAATCCTTCAAGTCATTTACTATCTGAGAGTAGGACTTAGGTTTCTTGATCTGTTATTTTAACACATTCTTAATTTCCTCAATAGTTGCATTCGCATGTTGGTCAATGTATCCCATGTATCAGTCTAGGGCTCTCCCTTCAAAAGAAAGGGATAACTGTGCCCATTTCATCGCATCGCTTACTACATTCTGCGCAGTCCATACCGATCCTGCGAAAAACCAGAATCGACCCATGTCATCATTGCCCACGCCTTTGAAGGTAGGTAGCTTCATGTGCGCAACCATATCATCTTCCGATGGGGGTGGAGGTGAGTTTTTACCCCTATGAGGGTTCGACAGTGGCGTCGATAGAGGGCTATGCATAGAAAAATTTCTTATTGGACTGTAGGCAGATCGATCCCCCTCTTGGTTAGTTCTGTAGTACTTACCACTGTGCGTTATGCCCTCGCTCTGGTCGTAGCTCATTCACTTTGTATGGCTACACAAAATTCTTTTTTCGCACAACAAGATCTTAATCATTAATGGAAAAGTATTCTTTAAAACTTACCACAAAAACCTTTGAAGAACCTCTGCTCCACTTCTGAGTAGGAAATGAATTGATCGACTGCAAATTTAGTCACAAATCCTCCTATCACATTGTCCACCTAGTGATCTACCATGCGAGCAATGGTGTTGTCGGTCTCTTCTAGATGTAGGATCTGTTTTTGGGTCCACTGTGTGACCCGCTCATCTTTCCAAAACTTTTGAAATTCGACCAGCCTTGCGAGCCACTCCCGGAGCTCGATCGCAATTGTTATAAAGAGGATCTTGTAGATCTCCGTGAAGATATACTTATTCTTCCACTCTTCGGTGGTCAACTTCTTACTGTGGTTTTCTTTTACTGTGAATTCCTGAACTTGTTTTTCAAACCATTCATCGATTTCTTTTGTTTTAGGTTTCCAATATGGCCTTGGCATTTACTTGATCTCTCTCAAAATGATCCTGGTCTTGGCAACAGAACCATTTTTTGGCTCAAGGGGTCCTGACCCACGTTCAGAGGTTAATTTTTGCCAAAAAACCCCTATACTACTAGCCCTTTCAGCAGTGACTTACTTGCGTAGGCCAAATTCTCACCTGAAGCAGTATGGGAGGGTGCTGGAACCAGGTTTCCGCACCCTGGGAGAGAGCAGGTAAGTTAAGCCGATCTGCAACTATAAGATATATACAGCTAGATTTCATTTGTAGGAGTTTCAATAAATAACCAAAATGAATTTTATCAGATCTAAACAACAGGCTTGCATCCATGTCTGTACTATCAACTATAATCACAGAACAATATATTTGCAGTGGATTAACAGATCACAGATACATTTACCATAACACAGTTAGTTCGCAGCTTACTAACAAATACATCATCATATAACTCAAGTCCGCATCAACCATAACAGGAAAGTTCCAGATAACATCAGATATCCACAATATTTATGCACATCTATATCATTACCCAAAAATCCTCTTACATTCCAAAATTACCACCTACGCACACAACCAGCAAGGTCCGCACACAGCAGGACAAAGGATCTCTGCGCACACAGCCAGCAAGATTCCTAACCCAAACAACCCTATCACAAATCTAACAGTTCATACTTCACATCAATCTCTATTCATTCCTACCTTATGACTCAAAAAAGGTTCATCTATTTATAGAAATTTAGCCTACACATCCAATGGTCCGCAAACTATGGTTTGTGGACTCTTGGTCTACCCTTTACCCATTTACAATGCATTAGGGGCTTTGACCCACCCCAAAACCCCTACAGTAGACTAAAAAATAAAAAATTATATGAAAATGGAAAAAATTCATAGCCTTTGGGAGACCCTGCTCCAACAGTGGGATACTATAGTGCATAAATCCTCTCAGTGTCATCTCTCTCAAAATTTTCCTCAACCTTATCTTTCGCGTACCATTTATATTTTCCTCAAAGTTTTATTTTCAACCCAATTTTCCAAAGTTCATGTTTCCCTTGTCTTGTATTTCTGGACCTTTTCTGCAAAATTATATCTTATGTCAACTCTGCCTGAGAATTTGGTGTGAAATCTTCTACAGAGGGTATGACAGGTTCCTCTTCCTGATTTAGCATGGAAATCTCACCCAGTTTTAGATTATATAAATTCACAAATAAGTAAATGCACATGTTTGGGGGTAGACTAAGTCTATAGATGTCATCTCCCACCTTTTTTAGTAGCTCAAATGTTGAAGATTGCAACAAAAAACAATGAACTTGGCATCCAGAAACATCATCCTTGATCCTAGTAAAAATTAAGCACCTTCACTAGGTGGAGCCTGCAGGCTATTTTTAGGTGATACGTCTATTTTTAGAATTTGGATCAAAGTCTATTTTTAGCAGTAATATATTTATAGTTGTTTGAAAAATATATGGATGGATGGGCGTCTAATTTTGGAATGCATGTGCGAAGTTTTTTTGTGGAATGCATGTCTAGAATTAGAATGCATGTTGATTTTTGTTAAGCCCTTAACAAAAATTAGACAATAAATAATTATCTATTTTCAATGAGCACTTGGAAATAGTTAACTAAAGTGTAAAATCAGTTAGCTAAGTGGATTTCGAGTTGAAGTGGTTGGTTGGTGGACCATGCAGTGGAATTCATTGTAACTGAGTGATACAAAGTTGTAACAGAGTTGGATGTGTAGTTATGTGAGTTGTTATTTAGTTTAACTCAGTTAAGTGAGTTAAACTTAATTGTGCTAGTTGTAACTAGTTGTAACTAAATATACACTAGTGAGATATCAATGAATTAATTATTTAATTAATTCACAAGTAGTGGTCTCACATGAAACTGAAGAAATACTACTGTTAACTACATGCATGTCAGATCCAGTGGAGACCCAGTTGAGAGATAGGTGAAAGGGCCTAGTTGAATATCAGTTGTGACTATAGTGGTGCATTAAATGCAAATACACACACATTGGAGATGCCAATGATGATTGCATAGTGAAGGCAAGGAAAGATCGAATTCATTTAGGGATCTTCATCAGTAGGGATTGTGCAGTGGAGGCAGGCTGTCAGGAGGCAGTAAATTGGTGCATGTGTGAGCCAATTTTTGTATGATAGTGTGAGACGATTTTACATTCTACTGAGAGCTCTTGGAGTAGAGTTTTGTATGTGATTTTTTCATGGTCTATGATATACATAATATATGATAGTTGGGGTTTTTATCTTTAACCTTTCCTGGTAAAAAAATATGTTTTAGGTGTGATTGATTTTTCTTCATGTGTTTGCAATTGGAAGTTTAATTGTTAGATCAGGAGAGTCTAGTAATACATCACAGTATTAATAAAATTTCTACATGGTATCGGAGTAGAGAATATCACAGTATTGAAGTAGTAGCTGAGTTTGTTGGTGGAAAAAATTCGAATTTGCTGCAAAAATTTCTTGGTGCGACAATTGAGTAAACATCAAAATGGCTTTCAATGGTTTGTGGTTAGAGTATGCACTCAAAGGTAGATCGAAATACATTGCATGGAAGGATAGGATGGAGGTGGTGCTTGAAGATAATGGCTTGAAGGATTTCATTGATAGCGATGTTCCTAATCCCACTTTGACGGATGCTGCATTACTTGATGCCTGGCAAAAGAAAGTAGCAAAGACAAGAAGGATTCTGTTGGAAGGTGTGAGAGACCATATTGTCTCAAGCCTTCATGGGAAATATACTCCATTTTCAATGTGGAAGGGTTTGATAGATATTTTTCAAAGCAACAACGACCATAGGAAATTGGCACTGAAGGATAAACTCAGAAAAATCAAGATGGAGAAGGGAAACAATATTCCTAAGTATATCACAAAGTTTCTCCAACGTAGGGATGAACTGGGGAGTGTGGGAATCACTGTTGCTGATGATGATTTGGTGAGCTTGGCTCTCTTGGGACTTGCTAAGAGTTGGAACAGTTATAAAGACTATGTCAATGGACAGGAAAAACTATCGGATTGGGAATGACTATGGTCGGATCTAGTGTAGGAGAAGTTCAGGCGGAACACTAGGGATGTATCTTCATCAATGCATGATGATGATGAGGATTGTGCTTTGGATGCCAAGGTGAAGAAGAATAAGGGGTAGAAATTCCATTCTAAATTTGAGGCCGGTGAAGATGGCAAGTAGCACATGTCCAAAGTGAAGTATTTTCATTGTCACGAGTATGGACATATTGCCACAAATTGTCCACATAAGAAGAAGAACAAGATGGATGTTGGAGCTACAGCTGGTGAGGCTCTTGCCTCAAAATTTTAGCTTGACTTCTCATTGATCGCATGCATGGTTTCTAGTGCATTAGGATCGAGGTGGTACTTTGATAGTGGTGCTTCCTTTCACACGACGGGAGATGAGAAATTTTTCAGTGACTTGGAGGAGAAATATCTCCAGATGCATATTGAGTTGGGCGACGATGGATGATATAGTGTCACTGGAATTAGTACCATTACCTTTCATAGGGCGTCAGGTAAAATCTTTCATTTACAATATGTTATGCATGTTCCTGGTTTGAAGAAAAATTTAATCTCAGTTGCAATGTTATAGGATAGAGGTTATGATGTTGTCTTTAGTGAACGAAAATTTTTCCTGCAACACAAAGCTACAGGGCAAGCCAAGAAGGTTGGGATTAAAGTTAATAATCTCTATAGACTTGAAGTAGATGGGATTTCTACTGAGCTTCCTACTGTTGGGAAGTGTGAGAAAGCCATGCAATTGACGCTTGAGAGGGAGCAATATTTGCATGCAGGTAAGAGTGAACCTCAGGATGTGGAGTAGCCACAAGATGAGGATCATGGAGTGGGAGAAACCATTGATGTAGAGAAATTTCATTCCAGATGGGAAGAGGGAGTGCATGAAGCTATACCACCAGGTGAGAGGTGGGGCAACATGCATGGATAATCCCAAGAAGATATTTCTGGGTAGGATTCATTGATATTGTGTGGATATAATGAATTAAGCCTGGCTACGAGGAGCCCACATAGCAGCAGTAGCAGGATCAGTTGGATTGATGTAGTCAGATCAAAGTGAAAATGTCAGATACTGGAGCGCGAATCAGAGTTGGCAGCAAGTGCAGAGTGCATGGGTGTAGAGTTCAAAAACGCAGCGGTTCCTGAAGACATGTGCAATAGCTAAGCCGAAGTCTGAATACTTTGATGACAAATGCATTATACTGATTCAATTTTTTGGAGGCTATTCAGTTTCGGAAGTGTTGCATGCAAAGGTTGTAGGGCGAATGCATGGAGTTGCATGTCGCATGCAAAGACATTCCTTTCTTGTTGAGAGGGAATGTTGAATATTACAACAAGAAACAATGAAGTTGGCATCCAGAAACATCATCCTTGATCCTAGTGAAAATTAAGCACCTACACTAGGTGGAGCCCATAAGCTATTTTTAGATGATATGTCTATTTTTAGAATTTGGATCAAAGTCTATTTTTAGCAATAATATATTTATAGATGGTTGAGAAAATTATATGGATGGATGGGCATCTAAGTTTGGAATGCATGTGTGAAGTTGTTTCATGGAATGCATGTCTAAAATTAGAATGCATGTCGATTTTTGTTAAGCCCTTAACAAAAATTAGACAATAAATAATTATCTATTTTCAATGAGCACTTGGAAATAGTTAACTAAAGTGGAAAATCAGTTAGCTAAATGGATTTTTAGTTGAAGTGGTTGGTTGGTGGACCATTCAGTGGAATTCGTTGTAACTGAGTGATACAAAGTTGTAACAGAGTTGGATGTGTATTTATGTGAGTTGTTATTTAGTTTAACTCAGTAAGTGAGTTAAACTCAGTTGTGCTAGTTGTAACTAGTTGTAACTAAAGTTACACTAGTGAGAAATCAGTGAATTAATTATTTAATTAATTCACAAGCAGTGGTTTCACGTGCAACTGAAGAAATACTACTATTAACAACATGCATGTCAGATCCAGTGGAGACCCAGTTGAGAGATAGGTGAAAGGGCCTAGTTGACTATTACTTGTGACTATAGTGGCGCATTCAATGAAACTACACACACATTGGAGATGACAAAGAGGATTGCATAGTGAATAAAAGGAAATATCTAATTCATTTAGGGATCTTCATTAGCAGGGATTGCGCAGTGGAGGCAAGCTGTCAGGAGGCAGTAAATTGGTGCATGTGTGAGCTAATTTTTGTATGAAAGTGTGAGATGATTGTACATTGTACTGAGAGATATTTGAGTAGAGTTTTGTATGATATTGTTTCATGATCCATGATATACATAATATATGATAGTTGGGGTTTTTATCTTTAAGCTTTCCCGGTAAAAACATCTGTGTTATGTGCGTTTGATTTTTCTTCATGTGTTTACAATTGGAAATTTAATTTACGCAAAGAATTGAGTAGAAGGATTCTGTATTTAATAGTGGATTTAATTGTTAGATCAGGAGAGTCTAGTAATACATCACATTATTTATAAATTTTTACTTCAAAGGGGTCACATCATAGAGGCTTTATTTTATTACCAAGACCCTATAACCTTTTCTTTTTTAACTATAACGATACTCTGTCCCCCAACTTGAATGACTTCTCTATTTTGTGCTTATCATTCCTGACCTTGTATTTTTCCTATGACTTCTATAGTTTCTCTTGTACCTATATATGTATTTTCCTAGTGTTCTCAACAAATTTTCAAGCCCTCAATGCATCCCCTCTAATATCCTACATTACTCCTTCGTGCTTCCCATATGAAATATCCAAAGGTGAAGGTGGAAAATATCTAAATTTTTTTTCAAATGGGGAATTACTAGAAGAAGAGTGGAATGTTGTTGCAAGAGTGTTGTATATATACCAAATTTTTAGCCCAAGTCTTCAAATGCTTCTGATTATAACCCCTCAAAATTTGCACCAAAATCCTATTGAATACTTTTGTTTTCCCATATGTCTAAGGATGGAATGTTGTAGACCTCTTCAACTTAGTGTCCATATTCTCCCACAATGCATTCCAAAATGCTAATAAATCTCCTATCCCTAACTGAAATGATGCTCCTTGGTATCCCAAAGTGCACCCAGACCTATCCAAAAAACAATTTTATTTCTTCTTTCTCGTTAAAGGTCTTGTTACAGGGCATGAAAACACACATCTTGTTGAACTTGTTAACTACCATGAATAGGTAGTCATGACCCATCCTAGTTGTTGGTAAACCTCCTACAAATTCCATGGAAATGCATTCCCAAGGATGAGTGGGTAGAAGTAAGGGATGATATAGACCATGTTTCATGTTACTAGAATTTATAGTACAATAGAGAAAGCATCCTCTTATGAACCTAGTTATTTGCTCTTGCATCTTGGGCCAATACACATACCTCTGAAAGTTTGACATTGTCTTCCCTACACCAAAGTGCCTTACAAACTTGGAGGTATGAGCCTCTTTGATTAGTTGCAATCACTCACCCTTAGGAACACATAACTTATGCAACCTATAGAGTAACCCTTCCTTGAGATGGTATTCGACAATGTTGTTGCCATCATGCACATGACTCTGACTATGCAACTGCTAAACACCTCCTTAAATTTTTCATCCTCTAAATATTCCTCTTTGTATGTATCATGGATGAATGGTTTTGATGTTTGAAATTGTACCGCTTCAGCATCAACATCTCAAACCTCTTGGCGACTAGTGAAACACAATGGGAGCACTTTCCTAAGGTTGAAAGCCACACGAGGAGAACTGAATTCATGCCAAGGTTGGAACAAATCAATCCTATCATCTTTGTCAAGGAAATCACAACTCATAAGGAACAATCCTACAACATACAATTGTTGGGTGCAGGAATTACACTTGAGAAAATTCCTCAACAATTAATTTGTCAACCCGGGGGATTCGTAAACTTAGAGACCAATCACAGGCAATGCCAGAGATGGTATGAATATTCCTAATATAAACCCCTAATTTCTTTAAATGAAATATTACAGAATCAAATTAAAAAGAGAAAAATGCAACTTGAACCATCAAAATAATCTAAGACTGGAACAAGGAAGAATGCATTTGCAAGAGGGAATTAAAGATAAAAGGAAATCACTCTAGCTAATTATTGTTTAACTACTAAGTGTGTGTTTTCCTTTAGCAGAGGCACTTAGTGGTCTCATCAGATGGGCCCTTAAATCTGCTCCTTTAGAGATTTCCTTCTTGCGCTAATCTATCCTGCACTATCACAGTCTGCTTGCACTAGTGTAGGAACAAAGATTTATGCAAAAGGTATAAATGGTGTCTTTACTAAAGGCTTTTTACTTCATGCAAGGGCTTGAACATTTCCAGGTTCAAAGCACTTAGATCCCATGGCAAGAAACTAGTTCTTGCACTGGATCAAAGCTTCCTACACTTAGCATTTAATTCTTAAAATGAGTGCTTAATTATTGCAAGTGAAATTATACTGTTAAATCAAATTGCACACATAAAAAGTGAATGTTTCTGATCTTAACAGAGTATGGGAATAAAGAAAAATAAATATACATTTATCCTATCATAGGAATTTAATGAAAGAAAGAAGATTACGGGAAGTAGACTAAGAAGGCTTGTTGCATCACACCAACGTGCACTGGTGCAGATTCATTCCTCCTGCTTGGACCAAGCAGGGAAAACCAATCAAAAAAAATTGTAGAAAAATGAGATATCACACCAACGTGCGCTGGTGCAGGGTTATTTATCCTGCTTGGACCAGGCGGAGGAAAACCAATCTGAAATCAAGTGCAGGAAAGGAAATTGCAGGAAAAGGAAATTTATCTACTTCACACAACGGATCCGCTTTCACTCAGAAAAGAATGCATGTGCTTAAAATTAAAACACACTTGACAACATAAACACAAATTACAAGAAAATAGGAAATGGGGTAAATGTGCTAGGTTGGATGGGCCCTAGCCACCAGTGTGTTTCCCTTTTAAATAAAAATGTTGCTCAGTACCTTAATCAATTCATCGGCTCAAATACAAAAACGCAATTTTTGAAACATGAGGCGGAGCTCCCTTTTATTAATTCACTGAGGCAAGTACATACGTTAATACATTGTCCAACCCAGATTTGGGTGATAACAAAATACAACAACCTGTTATCGCATCTCTGGCTGTGTCTCTATTCTCTTATGCTATCAAAAAATTCTCTCCTTTAGTCCTATTTACATTCTTCATTATATAGATCTTTGGTCAAAGGCCAAAATAGATCATTCAACCAATTACATAACCAAACATAGAATTTGGCTTTTTGGCCTTCAAAATTATATAGTTTAGCAAAATTGGTTATAGCCAATCTCCAGCTTTCGTCCTTCATATATTCGGTCTCGACTGCCTTTGGATAGATGTTGCTGTCATGGCTAAAGCTGCTCAAAACGAGGTAGTGATCAAGGAGGTTCAGATCTATTGCAAGGATTTATTGTGCTGGCAACAGTGCAAGATCTGATCCTGCACTAGGATCAACGGTCACAATAAGTACTCTAACTACAAAATAAACATTGGAGATATCGATAAGTTACAAAGAGTGATTGAAATTAATAAATCATGTAATAAATAAATAATTAATTCTAAGTTGAATTAAAAATATGAAAAATAAAGTTTATACGAAATATGTCATTGTGCTTGGACTGGTGCAAGATGAGGGGTGCATAAAAGAGGTAAAACAGGGGTAAATGGTTATGATTTAGGAAGGGGAAAATGGAAAAAAGAGAGAAAATTAGGGGGCTAACATCCTCCCATCCCTAAGCTATTGTTTTTCCTCACACAACTCTTTACCTTTGCAAAAACCTTCAAAACTTTGAGCATTCCAACTCAATTTTGCTCTGACATACTGACATCAGCCTGCAATGTTTCATACTTCTTCTTTCTGATGTTCTTTAGTTTCTTTGTCACCTTTTTAAGTCGCTTGAAACATTGTGTAGCTCGGTACTTCCAAAATCTAACTTCTCCTTTCTTTTTTTGGATCTCCGCAGTTAATTCTTCTTTACTATGTTCTTTATCCTCCTACGCTTTAACTATGAGTTGGTCTAAGTTCTGCACTTAAAGCTCTAGTTCAAATATCCGAGCAGTAGGAGTTACCAAATCTCTTTATTTTTCTGTCTCGACAAGGGTTGTTTCTTCCTCAGGGACCTCAATATCACTCATGGTTTTAGCAAACACTTCTTCTTCTTCTTCTTCTTTTGGTTCTTCTTCTTCTTTTGGTTTTTCTTCTTCTTGTTCTGTTTCTTCTTCTTCTGGTTTTTCTTCTTCTTGTTCTATTTCTTCTTCTTCTTTTGGTTCTTATTCTTCTTCTGGTTCTTCTTCTTCTTGCACTGGTGCAAAATGGGATTCAACATCCTGTGGGGACTGTGGTTCTTTGCTTGCACTAGATTCTTCATTCTTTTTCTGGGCCTTTTTAATGAAATCGGCCAACCGAGTGTCATCTTCGACCTCTACAGATTTTTCTGCATCCACAAGGACTGACAGATTGTCTTCTTCGAGGGTCTGTGCCTGTACTAGTGTTGTAAAAGGAGTCTCTTCAATAGGTTCACTAGTTGTATTCTTATTTGGAGATGGGGCCCTTTCTTCTTTTGATTTTTTAGGTCATTTCCTTTTTTCACTGGTGCAAGAAGGAATCCCCTTTACATTCTTACTCAGACCCTTGCTTGTGCTGGCGGGATTCTCTGTCTCCTTTCTGGCAGCTATCTTTTTATGTAGCTGTTTTACTAGTGCCTCCCAGGTCATGCCCTTAACTTCTAATTGTTTCTGGACCAAAATATTTATCAGGCCGTGGTGATATAACTTCTTGTCAGCTTGGTTTTCCCATCCGTCCCGCACACCCTTGGCCATTTTTTACAAGCTCTTAAGCAAAAAATGGGGGAAATTAATCCTCCACCGGGCGTGTTGGCCAACTTCAAAATGTTGCAACATCGTAAAATGATACACAAAAGTGAGGGAGTACCTTCCCTCACAAGTTACGAATTTCTGTAGGATAAAAAGGAGGTCCTCCCACTGTCCCAGCAGGGCACTGCGCGTAATTCCTTTCTTCCAATCTACCTTTATATTCTTGTCGATGAAGAAATGTTGCCATCGCTTCCTTTCTAGTTTCTGATTTTTAAACCACTGCTCACTAGTATTTTCCAAGCCTGTCACTACTGCTATAAACTCTTCTGTAACCACAAATTTTAGAGGCCCAATTTTTACTCGGCCATTTTTAAAACTTCTGGAAAACTATAGGGCCACTTCATTATTGTGCCTGTAAATTTTTTTCAAGAATTGAAGAAAGCCTGAGTCTCACAATAGTGCAAGACTATTGTGATACTCAACAGTCTGTTCTACCCTATTGAGAGACGAAGGTTCGCTTCGAACAGGTGGCATCGCTGCTTAACGATTATGAACAGTCAAGAATTTACATGCAACACTGGGAAAATTGGTTCTTATAGATAGGGATTCAACTGTCCACCATCCCTTCCATATTATCACCCATTCATTCCACTGAAATAGCCGTGGATGTGCGGCATCTTTGAGATCGTGCCAGACTAGTACTTGTGGTGGTGTTTTAACGGCTAGGTGAGGTAATCATTATGAGTGAAGGACATCTAGGATTATGGTGGAAAGGGGAAATTATATCCAAGCAATGGTTAAACACTTCCGCACTCCTTCATAATTCAAAAAAATAACTTTAGCATTCATTAAAAAATGATCATGATTATTAACTTAAAAACACCTTGTAATTTAAATAATTTTCTCCTAGTTAATATGATAGCTCAAGTACTCATCGACTAAGTGAAAGGAATTATTATAAACTTTCATGATGGCCAATTTCATATGATGTATGCTATGAAAATAAAAAATTGTACTATGTTTCTAACAGGGTGCATGCTTGCACCGATCTTCTTGCACCGCTTAAACTATGTTATTCTACTGGTACCATTCTGCTTGCACTTATTATATAGGACGACATGCTTGCACTAGTGCAAGCATAATATCTAAAAAAGAAACAAGGAATTTAAGTAAAATATAGGCTGGACTTCCAACATGGCTTCCTCAACTTATACTGGAAATTTGCTTCGCCCTTTCTTGATGCTTCAGAGCATATCCTTTTGCTCTTTGTGCGTGAGATCCTGTAATGAATTCATGACGAAACAAAGAAGTGGGAAAAGGAAAATTTCAGAATGGGAATGAATTCTGTTACAGGGATTCCAGGAATAGTACCACAAGAGGGGATAAATAGAAGTGGGATAGGGAAAAAATTCAAGGGTAAAGTGGGGTTTTTACGAAACTGACAAGCTAAATTCAGAAGAATATGGGAAGTTTAATCATTCTGGGATTGAAGAAGAAAACTGAGGGAATATTACAAAAGTGGAATATGAAGAAAGGAAGAAATTTTTTTGGAAGGTTTGCCTACACTAGTGCAAGAAAAATAACTGCAGTGAGAATTAACCATTACTTGAATAAAAATATCCATGCTAATTACCCCAATTGTATAAAGGTTGGTTCTGCTAAACCTGCTTTTACTTGGTGGTCTCTAGCATATCTAAAGATCAAGAAAATTTCTCTTTTATTAGAAATATTTGATCTTCCTGCCAGCAAGCTGGTTTTCAGGTTGATCCTTCTGCAATTATGTCAGCGAACTGATTTTTATAATTACAGGAAAATATTTTTTCTTTACTTTTTATTTATTTATTTATTTGTATTTTAAAAAAAAATTAAGAAGAAGAAGAATTCATGTTTTCAAAATTTTGGTATTACCATTCACCACTACCATCCTGAATTATTGTTGGACTTGCTGTGTAAAATATTTCCTGGCAAGTGGCTGAAAATACTTCTTTAATCTGTGTCCATTTACTAACAATACTAAATTTTTTCCATCAATAGTTTTAACTTCTATTGCTCCATTCTCGAATACTCGGATCACTTCATAAGGTCCCATCCAACGTGTATGGAATTTCCCTTTAAAAATTTTAGATCTAGAATCATAGAGGAGCACCCAATCACTTGGTTGGAATTTCTCTTTCTGAATAGACTTTTCATGCCACCTTTTGCGTTGCTGCTGAATTAGTATGTTTTGCTGAACATCATCCCTACGAAATTCATCTAACTCATTTAATTGGAGAAGATGTTGTTGTTTTGCCTTAGAGAGATCTAGTCCTAACTAAACTGTAGTTCTGAAAGTTTTGATCTGGAGTTCAATTGGTAATAGAACCTGTTTGCCATATACCGACTCATATGGTGTATGTCCCGTGCTATTTCTCCAAGTGGTTCTGTATGACCACAAAGCTTCTGGTATTCTTTCAGCCCAGTCTTTCCAGTTCATATTTACTGTCTTTGTAGGAATGGACTCAATCACTTTGTTTGTGGATTCCACCTAGCCATTTTCTTGTGGGTGATACGGCGTGGATTTCCTGTGCCGGATCTTGTATTGCTCCATCACACCCTGTACCAGATTAGAAATAAAATGTGGACCATTGTCAAAAAAAATTCTCTAGGCACACCAAATCTAGTAAATATTTCAGTAAAAATAAAATCAACAACAACTTTTTCTGTAGCAAAGGAAACATCTTTAGCTTCTACCCATTTTGTAACAAAATCTATAGAAACCAAAATATGATTTTTACTTAATGATGTTGGATTTATTGGCCCTATAAAATCAATAGCCCATTTTTCAAATGGCTCAATCATAACTTGGGGGCATAAAGAAATTTAATTGGTTTGATTAGGTTGGCCCACTCGTTGACAACTATCACATCGCCTGACATATTGTTTGGCATACTTAAACAAGGAAGGCCAAAAGTAACCAACACACAATACTTTATATGCAGTCCGCTTATCAGTAAAGTGGCCTCCAAAAGGTTCATCATGAGAAGATTTCAATATGTCAAACACTTCCTCCTCTCTTACACATCTACAGATAATTAGATCTGGACCAGTGTAAAAGAGATCTCCTTGAATCCAGGAGTATGCAACACTTTCTGAATAATATTCCACTTTTCACGAGCGGACAAGTGGGGTGGTGTTTTCCTAGTAACCAAGTAATTAGAAATGTCAGCAAACCACGAATAATCTGTTGACATATCAAAAATATGTTCATCTGGAAAATCATCATTAACAGGAGTTGCTTCACTAGGATTATCTAATCTAGAAATAAATTCTACTACAACATTATATTTTCCTAGTCTATCAACAATAGTAACATTAAATTCCTGCAACAATAGCAACCACCTAGTCACTCTACCACTAGTCAATGGTTTGTTCATCAAATATTTAATCGTAGAATGATCAGTATGTACAAATAATTCATATCCTGTAATATAGTGCCTGAAATTATTAATTGTAAAAATTACAGCTAAAAACTCTTTCTCTGTAACTGTATACTTTAATTTAGCAGAAGACAAATTCTTACTAATATAATAAATATCATAGGATTGCTTATTTTCCTCTTGTCCTAAAGCTGCGCCAATAGAAAAATGTTGCTTGTCCTCAAGCAACTGAAAAATTAGATGCAAAGCCATCTATTTCCCTCCAAATGGCATCCACATGAGGAAGGCCTCCTCCATTTGTTGCAATGTGTTATGCATCTTTGGTTCCAAAGTTGTCTCTCAAGAATTCATAGAATGACCTCCAACTATATGGCTATATGTCCTCCTTTTTCCATGAAGTACCAAGTGACAACCATAAGCTGCCCAATCTCATCATCAATACATGAGATACATAATATAAAGTGGTTCTTTCAATAAAGGAATATTTCCATCTCACAAAACACCTCTTCATCCCATGCTTTATAAAGTAGATTGAGCATTGACATGCCCTCATCCTTAGCCCTGTTGGTCTTGTTGGATCCAAGCATCATTCCAAAATTATGCAAAGGAATAAATAGAGACATATGGGTAGACAAATATGTCAAACCATTTTCTCCCAATAGTAACCTCCAGAGTAGGGCCTCTTGCTGCCATCCTCCATCTCCACCATGCAAGATGGACAAGCCAAAATCCCCCAAAAGAAACCAAAGCAACAAGAGTTCTTGCTGCCTTTTCACCTCCTCATGTGCATCATGAAGTAAAAACATACTCATAGACATGTGGAATGTCACATCAGCCCAATACAAGAAAACACCATCAATACACATCATGAGAGTACCATGCCAAGTTTTAAGGCATAGGAGATGTCATGTGATGGCCAAAATCTCTTAAGGACAACCAAAATGAACATGCCTTTCTTTGCTGCATACTACCATTGATACACAAGGCATGAGTCAAGAAAATATGAGCTATTGGGTGGTAACCATACTCACCCAAGAGAAGCTAGTGCAACCATGCCTCCTTCTTCATTATATGAGTGTTTTTCAAGGCATGAATCAAAGAAATAGGAGCCTTTGGGTAGTAACCAAACTCACCCAAGAGCAACCAGTGTAACCAAGCTTCTTGCTGGCCTATGTCATATCTTTGCAAGTGGTCATCCAACCCCTTTCTAATCATCCTCACCCACTCATCCCAATGTGGATGATGAATGATGTTCTGTAAAAACATGGTATCCTCCCATTGTAGAATACCATCCACCTCAAACTGAAGAATAAATTTTCACTCCATGATATGTTGAAGTGCACCTCCAATGAGACCTCTCCATGAGATCTTCTTTTCATCAATGGCCCTCCAAAACCAATGAGGTTCTGGATCTACTGCAGGTAGAAATTTCTCTTTGAGCTGTGAGATACTCATTGAGAAAGTGTCATTTGGAAAGGAGAAAATATTCCTCATCTCAAGATGTCTACCATTTATCATCTTTCTCTCCATTGCTTCATGAGTGAAGCTGCCACATGATTTCTCCCGTAAGGAAGGGGTCCTCTTCTTCTCACTGCTGCTCATTAACAACGCTGTAGATCTGCAAGATGATGTATATGGTGTCTCAAAGAAAGGCACAATGTTGATCTCATAACCAACTATTGTACATAGGATCATGCTCATCCCATCTTCTGAAATTCCACATTTCAACTCAAAGGGTTGAATGTAGTTTAATAATGACAAATTGGGATATTTTTTCATCTCCTCCTTGATTAGATCAAGGGTCCTCTGTGCAATGATATTTTGTTTCTTCAAATCAGCATGTTTTTCTAATCCTTGGTTATGAATTGGCCTTGATGGCATGTTCCCATAAGTATCAATAAGAGGTACTGAAACAATATGAGATGGAAGTGGGTGCATACCTTGGATCAACTAAGATTCAGAAACATCTTGCAAGATCACAAGAGCTTCCTCTTCTGGTGCAATGATCTCTCCAACTGCTAGTAAGAGTGATGACTGCTCTTCTCCAATTGTACCAGCATTGGAATCTACCTCCTATTTCTCATGCATCTCCTGAATCATGCATGGGACTCTATGTGTCAAGGTATCAAGACTATCTTGCAAAGTTGCAAGTGTCTCTTCTCCGAATGCAAGTACTTCTATAGCTGGTGGTGGAAGTAGTGACTCTTTGTCTAGAGTGACAATATTGACATCCTCCTTTGTTCCCTTAGGAAATGTCTCTTTGTGACACATCTCTGGTTTTCTCACATCAAACTTCTTCCTCAACTTGTGAAAGAAATCTGAATATTTAGTCACCTTTGCATGCTCCATGTGACCAAACAACCAATCATTGGCTTCACCTAGAAGATGAAGTGTTGAAATCAGGACAACCTCTTTTTCAGCCACGGGATGTAGCCTGAAAAATGCATCTAACTCTTTCCTCAAAGCCTTAACATTTCTTGAAGAAGATCCATCAAATTTAGGCAAATAGAATCTATTATGCCTCTTTATCCTATTGCTGCTATATGATCCTCTTTCTTCTTTGATTTTGAAGAATTGTTGGAGAGTTAGATTCTCCTTGAATGCTCTATACTATGCTTTGTACTCTTCAAGATACAGACTGAGAGTCTCATGAGTCTCGGGTTCTCTTCTTTCTTCATTTCTATACCATTCACCTTCTTAAGAGGAGGTGGGCATAGTAAATCTATGATTCTCTAGTCTTATTTGTTGCTGATAAGAAGTACTAGGACCTTCTTCATCTTGAAACCTTCTTGATGTTTCCCTTTGCCTTTATTTCTTCATTTCATTGATATCCTTGGAGATATCCTTCATAGTTCTCAAGAAATATGCAGCAAAAATTAATCCCTCCATTATAGTATATCTATACTATATGCTTTTCTTATGTTATCAATAATGTCCACAAGTTGAGCCAAAGATCATGCTATGGTACCACTATAATATCCCAAAAGGGAGAATGCAGTAATACTGAAACGCAATATAAGAATTACAACAAAGTAAAAAATAAATCTAAATACACATCAGAATGTATAGAGAATCTGATTCATTTTATTATATATGAGATGCATATAAAGTACAACAATGCTAAAAATATGAGACCCTCAAGCCAAAGAGATGGCCTAGAATGACCCTGAAATGATCCCACAAGAGGGACTACGTAACTGGTGAATTGCTAGAAGGTAAAATGCATTGTCCCTACTACAACTATTGGGACTGCAACTGCCAGAAAGATATAAAGTAAGATATAGGCAGTATGGGAGCTTCGATGATGCTGAAACTAGAGATCCGGGCTCTATGATGGATACCCAAGCTAACCCAGAAAGGGTTTCTTAGATTTGTCAATCTAAGATAACCACCCTCTTAGGTATTTACATATACACTGTTGGGTATGCATATCTGTTGCATAATCTGATGATATGATGGCTGCAATGATGCACAATCAGATCTATGCAAGAAGGGTTGATCCCTTCACTAGATCCTTGGGCTAAAAGCTCAAGATCTAGCTCCTCCAATATCCTTCACTGAAATTAGCTGCCAGATGAACAACAACTTCAGAAAAATGTGTTGTAAGAGAGGGAGGCTCAATAGCCTACTCCTAGATGTGTCAATATATCTCTTGAGTGATGTAAACAATAGATCCAATGTGAGGAGACGATCCCTCACAAGATTTATAGATGAAATAATGGAAACTTCCTTCCTCCAAGAGATCTACAGGACTCAACTATGCAATCCTTGAAGGGATTGTTGCTGCATGGAGGTAAAACCCAATGGCCTGAATGCAAGATATACATATGCTGCCCTTGGAAGAATAAATGTGAAGAAAAAAGTGGTAGGATGAATCCTCCACCAGTTTCCTAGCTGAATGCTAGAAAAAACCTCCTGAAGATGGCACCAATGCCTGATAAGGAATAGAGCTCAAGAGAAGACCTTCCCAAAGTAGGCACACAAGTCCTCTATGGGTAAGGGTCGGATTTTTGCTCGAGAACACTTTGTGCTAAAAAAATCTATAAACTTAGCTAAACAGCATAAGAGTGCATGGAGATATCACCTTACACATCCATATCTAAATAGATCAAAGAATAATCCAAGTATCCAAATATTCCTTCTATTGTTCCTTCACCTTCATTATATAGATCATGAGCCTTCCATAGCCTAGGCCCACTCCATAACTGTGTTGTACATGTGGACATAAGTCTCCATGGTTGACTGCGTTGTTTCTCCATGTCCTCCATCATGTTCACATGGGGTGATCACCCTCTCCATCATGTGTGCATTAAATGCATCACTTCCTCCACTAACTTATCATAAGTGCTTTATGATCTTATTTTGAATGCACTATGATCTCAGTTGACCTCTTAAAATATCCTGATGATTTTATATTTAAGATCCATGATCTTATTTGACTGTTTCATCCTCCATGATCCATCTCATAAATGAGACATGATCTCTACTACTTTATCATTAATGGAGCTGCTCCACTACTCCATGATTTAGATCTAGATCTAGAATATCCACATACACACATAAAAAGTGTCTTTGAGGATTATGGATCCCTCGACCCTTTTATTTACTTAGTTAATTAAGTTTATTAAGACTCTAATATTCCAAATAAACATGTGAAAATTTTGGAATATTACACATTCTTGAGAGATTGACTAGATATGGATGAGTCTTGGATGATTAGGTTTAGACTATGGCTGGTAGATCTTATGTAGCACATGCTAACTACTTTGGAAACCATTTGGAAGTTTCTCAAACATTGCTCTATCAAGGCTCATATATTTTTATATTTACCTTGTATTTTCCAAACGTACTTCTACCCAATATACATTTGATAAATAAAGTATTTGTTTATTCTTCTTTGTAATGCTTTAGTTTAATGATGTATATAAATTCATACACATCAATATGAATTGTGTTTCTTTATTCTCAAGAAAGGAATTGCCTGTAGGTCTACAACAAATGCAAAACTATAAATTATGGGTTCTCTTCTAGTTACAGTGGAGAACGCAATAGTTATTTTCATTGCCTCTATTAGTATGTAGTGACTATATTCACGATTCTCCTGTTTAGTGAAAAATCCACATCCAATTGTGAGCACTACCTTTTTTCCTCATGCCCGCAATATCAGAACACAAATAGGCTATTTTGCTAATATATGGAACAAATTCACTAAAAAATATGGAAACTCTTTTCTTCCTAGTGGCCTAGTTATAACATTGGCTCGAAATGGATGACTACCTCAACCCTTAACCATAGTTACAATATGGAACTTTAAGATTCCTCTTTGTCATAATAATGTGGATAACCCATTTTCCATGAGTTATGGGGGCAACATGACATCCTCTCAAATTATGGTGGTGAAAAGAGGAAGGTTGAATTTTGAGTGACATAAATTTTGCATGCAAACTTAAATTGTGCCAATTATTGCACTGTTGGAAAGGTATTTGTGTGTAGAATATGAAAAAAAAAATGCAAAAAATGTGGCAAAGTTTACTCCCAACGAGTTGTCTTTTCAACCAAATTTTCCAAAGTTCATGTTGCCCTTGTCTTATAGTTCTAGACCTATTTTGAAAACTGTATCTTTCTTCAACTTTTCTTGAGCATCTGCTGCCAAATATTTTACAAAAGGTAGGGCATGTTCCTCATCCTGATCTAACATGGAAGGCTCATAGAGTTTCATATTCTCTACATTCACCCCTAATTAAATGCACATGTAAGGGGGTATATTGAGTCTATAGACATTATCTCCCACCTTTTCCATTATCTCAAAGGGGCCATATCATAGAGCCTTGATTTTCTTACCAGGACCCTATAACCTTTCCTTTTTTAACTATAACCATACTCTGTCTCCCAACTTGAATGACTTCTCTATTATATGCTTATCATGCCTGGCCTTATATTTTTCCTATGAATTAGGTAGTGTCTCCTATACCTATATATGGATTTTCTTGATCTTATCAACAATTTTTTGAGCCCTCAAAGCATCCCCTGTAAGATCCTCCCTTACTCCTTCGTGATTACCATATGCAATATCCAAAGACGAAGGTGGAAAATATCCAAAACAAGTTTCAAATGGGGACTTACTGGTAGAAGTGTGGAATGTTTTGTTGTATGAATGTTGTATATATACCAATTTTTCATCCCATGTCTTCAGATGCTTATGATTATAACCCCTCAAAAGTTGTGCCAAAGTCTCGTTGACTACTTTTGTTTTCCCATGTTTTTGAGGATGGAATGCTATACCTCTTCAAATTAGTGTCCATCTTCTCCCAAAATGTAGTCCAAAATGCACTGATAAATCTCGTGTCCTTGTCTAAAACGATGCTCCTTGGTATCCCAAAGTGCACCTAGACCTGTCCAAAAGATAAGTTTTCTACTTCTTTCATGCTGCTGATCTTCTTACAAGGCATCAAAACACACATCTTGTTGAACCTGTTAGCTACAACAAACATGTAGTCATGCCCTTTCCTAGTTGTCCATAAACCTCCCACAAAATCCATGGAAATGCATTCCCAAGGATGAGTGGGCATGAGTAAGGGATGATATAGACCATGTTTCTTGTTACTAGGCTTGCTAGTACAACAAATCATGCATCTTCTGATGAACCTAGATATATGTTCTTACATCTTGGTCAATACACACAACTCTGCAAGTCGGCCATTGTCTTCCCTATACCAAAGTGCCCTACAACCTTGGAGTTGTGAGCCTCTTTTATCAAACACAATTGCTCACCCTTAGGAACACATAATTTATCCATCCTGTAGAGTAACCCTTCCTTGAGATGGCAGTCAATGGTGTTATCACCATCATGCACATGATTCTAACTCTGCAACTATTGAAACACCTCCTTGAATTCCTCATCCCATTAATATGCCTCTCTATATGCATCATGGCTGAATGGTGTTGATGTTCAAAATTGTATTTCTTCGACATCAACATCTCGAACCTCTAAGCGGCTAGCGAGAAGCAATGGGAATGCTTTCCCTAGGTTTAAAGCCACACGAGGAGAAATAAATTCACAGCAAGGCTAACACAACTCAATCCTCTAGTATTTGTCAAGGAAATTGCAACTCATAAGGAACAATCTTGCAACATACAATTCTTACCAAAGAGAAAAATAAATAAATAAACTAAAAATATAACTATCCTAAACAAGATACAAGAAATGAAACTACTCTATTTCTCTACACAAAAGAAACTGGATAGTACAACTCCTTTAAGACAATTACACGTTAGATCTCCAAGATTATAGAGGGGGTATTAGTGTGAATATTAGTTCAATCTTTGCACAAACTATTCTTTTTATATTTTCTTTTATTTGCAAAAATAAAATAAAATTCTAAACAAATATACAAAAATTTAAGATTAGATTATAAACAATTTATATAAAAAAAACTAAGAATTGGCCTAAAGAAATAAAATAAAGTGATATTATATAACGTGAAAACTTTAATATATACAAATGTAGAAACTCGCAGCTGTAAACATAAATGAGGTGAATCATTCATTAAAAAAAGATACGAGCATTATAATAAAAATAAAAATAAAAATATGCCACCCTAAATAGTGAGCTTAGATTTGCACCAATACAAATATATATATATATATATATATATATATATATATATATATATTAATTGTTGTTATTGCTTCAAGAATTCAAATACATAGATTTGCACCAAAAAATATATATATATATATATATATATATATATATATATATATATATATTAATTGTTGTTATTGCTTCAAGAATTCAAATACATAGCTCTGCAAATCAAGATGGTAAAGGCATGTAAGAAGGAGAATGAACTGATCCCAAATTTAAATGAATCGTTGGCTGCAAATCCATCACGTGATCAATACAAATGAAATGATAAGGACATGACTTGTGTAAAAAATGCATAGAAACAAAATCAATACTTCCAATAGGCCATTGCTTCATAGATCTCCACCTTTCACTTCCTTGGATAGACTCGAGAGGGTGACCTTCAATCAACAAAATTCATAAGTATTGCAGAAATATATGCAAGAAAAACAATTAAAGAAACATAAAAAATAAGTCAAACTAGAGAAACCCTCACTCAATATTTTGGAATTTTGGTGCAAAAATGGGGGATCCCTTGGACTGAATGGTCATGTATTCTTACAGAGCTAGTTGAATTTGATCAACAATATTGAGAGATGGACTGGACAGATGGATGAGTCTTTGACAATTAGGTTTTGACTATGACTAACAGATCCTGCGTAGCATATACTAACTGCTTTGGAAACCATTTGAAAGTTTCTCAAACTTTTCTCTATCGAGGTTCATATATTTTTATTATTTACCTTTTATTTTCTAAGTAAAGTATATGTTTATTCTTCCATGCAATGCTTTATTTCAACGATGTATATAAATTCATACACATCAATTTGAATTGTGTTTCTTTCTTCTCAAGAAAGGAATTGTTGGCACGTCTAAAAAAAATGTAGAACTATCAATTATGGGTTCTCGCATAATTATTTTCATCGCCTATATTGGTATGTAAACCATATTCATGATTCTCCTCTTTAGTGAAAAATCCACCTCCGATTGTGAACACTACTTTGTCTCCTCATGCCCACAATCTCGTAATACAAATTAGAATGGTAGAATACAATCTAGATGGTGTCCACAATGACACATGCCTTGAAAATAGTGATTAAATTCGAGAATGGATTTGTAGGGCCCACTGTAACTAAGGGTTGAATGACTTCACTTCTGCATCATGACCTATAAAAGGCAGGTCACAAGGATGTCATGGGAAACACATAAATATATGCTCACCCAAATGCTCTTGATATTGGATATAAGTGGTGCTTGGACGTGGGCATATGTACATTGGAGTCGACATCTAAGAGACTTTGATATGTCACTTATCATTTTGTAATCACTTGGTTTTAAGCCTTTTCAATTTACTTGGTTCAAAAGCATCTTTAACATCCTTTGTAAGATTCAAATACACACCAGTTTTGAGAGTTTGAAGATTTGAAGTAGTGTCCGTATTCTTTTACGTAATTCTTTTGCTTCTTCTCGTAAAACTTCAGTAATGGAAATAATATAATCATCAACTGCTCCAACTTCATGCAACCTTTTGCATGCCTCTAAACAAGCGATTTGTTTTGCATGAATTGGTCTATTACTTGGAGGACCAATAACCTCTTAAAATAACGCATTAGGTGGCAATCAAAATTTACACACATGCAAATTATTTTCCCCTTCGACGGACTTGAACATGAATTGTAATCATGGCAAATAATACTTGTCTGTAGGAAACTTTGAACAATATTTGTAGAGAAAATTGACATTGGAGTCATGAGTAACTGAGGCACCAGTTCCTTGACACATGATATAGAGCCAATTATTTTGCAATTCTAGCCTCTAGAGTTAAAGGAATGTGGATTATATTCAATGATAAATTTCTTATCGATTTTTCACTCCTTGTTACATTATTAAACCGGTTCAGTTGTTTCTCATTGCTCCTCTCAAGAAGGACAATGTAATCTAATTCACGTTGCCAAGTTCTTCCACAAGGATGAATATAGTTTTGAGTTGAACTTGGAAAATAAAAATAAAAATTATATATCTATAATCTTGAACATTGATACCCTCTTCTATGACATTAGTGGTGACCAGAACATTCACATTCTATTGAAAATGGCCCCAGGAAAGGATTCTAATTTAATTTTCCATTGAATTAAATTAGAATAAAATTGTAATTCCACATCATAGGGCAACTTGTACGAGTTAACTAAGTTAGTAGGACTTAGTTGGTTTAGTTAATTCGAGTTGATGGTTTAACTTGAGTCATGTAGAGTGACTCCTACAAAATAGGATCCCTCGTTGAGTTTATTTTGAGTTGTAATTAATTACCTCAATTTATCTGAGTTAAAATCAATTTAACTAGTTCTAACTGATGAAGAAAATAGTGAGAGGTCAAAGAGTGGAACTTGGAATTAAACCACATCTAGTGATCAATCATAAAACTGATGATTCACTCATAAATAACTCATGCATTTCAATTATGAGAAAGGCCTAGTTGAGATTGGAGTTGAAGGGTAGTGTAATGTAAGTTGTATAATTATCCAAATTGTATAGGAGGTGCATGTAGTCAGAGGAAGGCCCCTAATGGATTGTGTAGTATGGATTTGGAATTACCTAATTAATAGGGCCTAATTACCCAAGGAAACACCACAAGGAAATAGGGATCCTGAAGGGTAGAAAATTATTTAAGTATTGAACCAAGCTTGTCTAGGAATCAGTGAGACAAATAAAGATAGTGCAGAGGTTTCTTAGCTTGGAGAAAATAATTGTCATATTCTCATATTTTTTTACTTATGAAATATACAGATAGCGTTGTTTTTTTAGGTCTTTATAATACTAGTATATCCCCTTATTGTTATAATTAGTATAACCCCCTTATTGTTATTTTTGTGCCCATGTAGTCCCCATATTTTTATTATTGTGCCCCATAGAAGCCCACTATTGTTATTGTTATGCCCTTACATTGTTATTGGTATGTCGGCTAGGATTATATTGCGACCCATTGGAATCCTATATATAGAAATGAGGTTTTGTCATTTGTATCATCCAATAATTATTAATTTATGTAATGTAAAGGAGGTTTCCCCCTCGAAGAGGATGATTTCTAAGTCGTCGATCTCTCTTTTCTTCTATTTTGTGAGTTGGTTTCATAACATTTGGTATCAGAGGAGTGGAATGTCACATATACCATCAACAACAAATTCTCCAACTCTTAAAGGATAACCTAAATTTGGCACATAATCAAATGAAACAACAAGAAGATCAACATCGCAACGAGAGAAGTTTTGATGTAGGCGACTGGGTATTTTTACAACTATAATCATACAAACAAATTTCTCTCAAGCAAGCTAAGAAGGATAATAAATTATCGCCAAATTACTATTGTCCTTACAACGTGTTGCAAAAGATTGGTACTATGGCATAGAAATTGGAGCTTCCTGCATTTTCTCCAGTGCACCTAGTTTTCCATATTTCATGCTTAAATAAGGTTATAGGTGACAAAATTCTAGTTCAAACAATATTGTTAGAACTTAACGAGGAAGGAAAAATCATATTGGAACCTGAAGCAGTCACGGAAACAAGAACTCGACAACTATGAAATCGGTCAATTTCAGAGTATCTCAGCAAGTGGAAGAACTTACCCACTAAAGATTCCACATGGGAGGATGATAATTTTATATAGAAGCATCCAAAAATAATCAAGCGTCGAGAACAACACTTTTTTGAAAGACAGGGGCATGTTAGGTCCCTATAATACTAGTGTATCCCCTTATTACTATTGTTAGTATAGCCCCCTTATTGTTATTTTTGTGCCCATGTAATCCCCATATTTTTATAATTGTGCCCCATAGAAGCCCACTATTGTTATTGTTGTGCTCTTACATTGTTATTGGCATGTCATCTAGGATTATATTATGATCCATTGGACTCCTATATATAGAAATGAGGTTTTTTCAATTGTATCATCCAAAAATTTTTCATTTATGTAATATAAATGAGGTCGCCCCCTCGAAGAGACTGATTTATAATCATTTATATCTCTTTTATTCTATTTTGTGAGCTAGTTTCATAACAGGTTTTTAGCTGAGGCTTTCCCTAGGAAATACTTGTGTATTGTGTGATTGAAATTTTTTCCCTTTTATGTTTTGTGATTTCATGGTCTAAATTGGTTTCCGTAATTGGTAGAGTATATGCAATTATATTGTTTTAGCATATTAAAATTATCAGTTTGAATCTACGTGTATTTTATACATGGTATCATAGTAGGAATTACTATATAAGAGAAGAATATGAGTTTGTTTTGTGTAGGTGAATCGAATTTTCAGATCTACTATTCAGGACTAGCAATAGGATCAGAATGCCTTTCTCTAGATTGAGACTCGAATATGCCCTTGAGGGTAGTTCGAATTACATAGCTTGGAGAGACAAGATGGAAGTAGTGTTGGAAGATAACATGTTGAAGGAGTTCATAGACAATAATATTCCTAAGACTTCAGTAGCAAATTCCCAAGATCTAGTGGTCTGGAAGAAGAATTTAGCAAAGGCATGAAATATTATATTGGAAGGTGTTCGAGATCATATTTTCTCGAATGTCCATGGAAAGTTAAGTCCATACTCTATGTGGAAGGCCTTAATAGATTTGTTGCAGAACAACAATGAGCACAGGAAATTGGCACTGAAGGATAAGCTCATAAAACTCAATATGGAGAAAGGCGACATAATACCAAAGTACTTGACCAAGTTATCCCAATGTCAGGATGAGCTTGGAACTGTTGGTGTTACAGTTGCCAAGAATGATATGGTGAGCCTAGCACTTCTAGGCATTCCTAAGAGTTGGAAAAACTACTAGGATTCAATAAATGGGAGGGAGAATCTACCAAAGTGGGAGGGTTTGTTGTTCGACTTGGTGCAAGAAGAGATTCGACAAGACAGAAGAGATGGATCCTCATAAAATCATGATGAGGAGGAGAAATGTGCCTTGGCTAGAAAGGAAAAGAAAGGGAAATGGAATTCATCCCATTCCAAATCAGATTCTAGTCAGGTAGGAAAGAAGGACTCGTCAAATATTAAATGTTTTCACTATCACGAGCTGGGACACTGTGCCACAAAGTGTCTACACAAGAAGGCCGACAGGAAGCCCTCAAGAGGAGCGGTAGGTGAAGCTATTGCTTCACAATTTGAGTTGGATTTCACTCTCATCACATGCATGGTATCATCGGTGATGGGTTCTGTGTGGTACCTAGATAGCGGAGCCTCCTTCCATATGACTGGAAATAAATAGTTCTTCAGTGACTTGGCGGAGAAGGGCTTCCAGATGCAGATCGAGATGGGAGATGATGGGAGGTATAGTGCAATCGACATCAGTACTGTAACCTTTCAAAGTATTAAAGAAATTTAGAGGTCTAAAATGGACCTCCTAAGAAAAATGTACAACCAAAATAAAATTTATAAGAAACAATAGGATTCAGGATGATGATGCCAACCATGGGGGATGATTCACCATTTTTAGGATAAAAAAGTAAAAAGATTAAAAAACAATAAAATAATAAAACTGTTTTTTCAACTTGTATTTTCAACTTATCTCCCTAAGGTTTTACTCAAATTTCAAGCAGGTTTACTCATTGGATGAAAAATTTAATTCTTCATCAAAGAAGTACTCATGTTGCATACTTTCAATGGACCTTGCTACACAGAAAATGAGAAATACATGAAAAATATGATTTCAATAATGTTTTTCATGTATTTACCATTTTTCATGTAGCAGGGTCCATCGAAAGTATGCAACATGGGCACTCCTTGGATGCGGAATCAAATTCTGCATCCAATGAGTGTTCCCAGTCGAAATTTGAACAAACCCATAGGGAGATAAGGTTAAAATATGAGTTGAAAAAAAATACATTTTTCCTTTTTCCATTTAAAATTTGATGATGCAATCTAATCTTATTTCATTATTTACACTATCATTTTATAATTTCCTTAGGAGGACCATTTATACCTCAAGAGTTTGGTTCTCCTCTCATATTAAACGATTTCATGTATGTTCCTGGTTTGAAGAAGAAGTTAGTTTCAATTTATATGTTGGAAGACCATGGCTACGATGTGATATTTAACAAAGGAAAGACATTCCTTCATCACATGCTATGGGATGGGGGAAGAAGATTGAGGTTCGAGTAAATAAAATCTACAAATTGGATGTAGAAGATTGTGTTGCCTTGAGCACAAAAGCAGAGAAAGTGGAGAACTGAGACAACGATGAGTTATGACATAGAATATTGGGCCATCTACACCACAGAGCTTTGAAGATCATGAAACATATTTCTAGAAGACTTTCCAAGGGAGAAAGTGAGCATCGTGATATATGTAAAGGGTGTATGTTGGGGAAGCACACCAAGGCCACCTTTCATGATAAGGACAATCGAGTGAAAGCGATCCTTGAAAGAGTTCACTCAGATGTGTATGGACCATTCTCAACAACCTCCATGGCCAAGAAAAGGTATTATGTGATTTTTGTAGATGATTTTTCATGCAAGTGTTGGATATCCTTCATGCATAATAAAGTAAAAACGTTCTAAAAATTTTGTGAGTTGAAAGCACTTGTTGAAAAATACAAAGGCAAGAAAGTGAAGGATCTCAGGAGCGACAATGGTGGAGAATAAATGTCGAATGAATTCAAGAAATTTTATGCATCAGAAAGAATTCGACAAGAGTTGATAGCACCTCATAACCCACAACAAAATGGGGTTGCAGAAAGAAAGAAAAAAATAATTGTGGGAGCTTCACGAGCAATGTTACATGATCAGGGCCTACCATTTCACTTGTGTGCGGAAGAATGCAACATCGTTGTACATGTACAGTACATAATTCCTCATCAGATCCTTGGGATGAGTACACCAGAAGAATTATTTTCCGGTAAGAAGCCAGATGTGGCGCACTTTAGAATCTTTGGTTCATCAATTTACTATCATGTTTCCAAGGATGCACAGAAAAAGCCTTAACCAACAGCTGAGTTGGGCATATTTGTGGGGTACATTGATACACCTCATGAATATTGGGTGTACCTGTGATCTCACAGGATAAAAATGGTTTGTAGATATATGAAATGCGATGAAGGAAAGGCCATGTGAATTTCCCTTGAGAAGGTTATTCAGATGCATGCAGATGAGGATCTCTTAGCTCCAAAAGAAGAACCTCAAGATGTGGAGCAACCACAAGTAGAGGAGAAGAGAGTGGAAGCACCCACTCATATAAAGACATCTAGAGATGGAAGGAAGCACACCAGAGAGGCTGACAGGTTGATTCATGATGCTAGAGAGAATGTGGGAGCACCCAAATCACAACGCAGATAGAAGGCCCCAAGATTGGTACACTGGCTACATGGATCTTATGAGAAAGAGTGTAGAGATTGAGCCATCCTCATTTGAGGAAGTAGTGCAACAACCAGTATGGGTTGGTGCCATGGTAGAGGAGTATGACTCCATTATCAGAAACAAAGCATGGGAATTTGTCCCAAGATTAGATCCAGGTGGATCTACAAGGTGAGGCAAGCAACATATGGGAGTGTCGTGAGACACAAGGCCATATTTGTGGACAAGGAGTTCTATCAGGTGGAGGGAATAGGTTATGAGGATAAATTTTCTCCAGTAGTAAGGTACTCTTCCATCAGATTTATTCTTTCACTTTCAACACAGATGGGATAGAAAATACATTAGATGGATGTAAATACAACTTTACTCAATAGAGTGATTTCAAAATAGGTGTACATAGAACATCCAAAAGGAATTGATACCTTCGATAGAGTGTCACATGTGTGCAGACTCAAGCAAGTGCTATATGGGCTGAAATAAGCACCATGTTCTTGGTACACGAGGATCGACAACTATTTCACTGGGTTGGGCTTCACCAAAAGTGAAGCAGATGTGGACCTTTACCATATTGTGGTTGTAGGTAAATTATTTATTATAGTATAATATGTTGATGATTTAATTCTAATAGGTGATAAGAAGCTGATAAATTCTTACAAAGAATATTTGGAAAGAGAATTTGAGGTGAAAGACATGGGGATCTTGCATTATTTCCTTGGTTTGGAAATTTGGCAAAGAGATGGGGAACTATTTTCCTCTCAGGGAAGGTATGTCAATGAGATACTGAAGAAGTTTCACATGGAGAGCAGAAAACCCATCAAGACTCCTCTAGTAGGGAATCCGAGGAAGGAAGATGCTACTTAAGGTGAAGTGGTAGAACCTATCATTTATAGGCAGCTTGTGGGTTCACTCATGTACTTGGTGAACACACAACTAGACATGTTTTATGTAGTTAACCGGCTTAGTCAAGAAATGGATAAGCCAACCAAGCTCTATTGGAAGGCAATCAAACATGTGTTGAGATACCTCAGAGGCGCCACTCATTTTGGTCTTTAGTACAGATGAAAAGAGGGAGTGAAGATACAAGGCTTCACAAATGCAAATTAGGTAGGGATTCCATTTGACATGAAGAGAACATCAAACAAAATATTCAGTATTGGGTTAGCAGTAATTTCCTGGTACATCAGGAGGTAGAGATCAATTGCACTCAATTCAACAAAAGTAGAGTACATGAATGTTAGTCAAGAAAATTGTGAGGCTATCTGGATGAAAAATATCCTTGTTTGATTGTTTGGTTAACACATGGATCCTGCAGTCATTTACTATGACAACCAAAGTTGCATAAAACTCTCGGTTAATCCAGTTTTTCATGATAGGTCCAAGAATATCGACATCTGATATCACCATCTCATAGATTGTGTGTAGAGGCATATCATGATGCTGGAGTACATTCCTACATAGGAACATAATGCATAAATATTGAAGAAGGCACTGTCAAGAAGAAAATTTGAGTTCCATAGAGGCAGAATCGACGTATCAGATAATCCCTTTCTTGCTGAGAGGGAGTGTTAAAAATGGAACCAAGAAAGGATTCTAATTTAATTTTCCCTTGAATTAAATTAGAATAAAATTGTAATTAGGGCTTAACTCGAGTCATGTAGAGTGTCTCCTGTTGGGCCTTGAAATTTTCATTCACTTCCATTACATTTTCACTTATATTTCCATATTACCACCTTCACTCCACTTCCATTTCATTACATTTACCTTACTATTACCACTATTGGGTTACATTTGTGTTTTTTCAAACTTTATTAATTCTTAGCATTTTTAAGTGAATTTGTGGTTAAAAATTAGAAAATAGTGTGCATATGCTTATACCTAACAAGTGGGATGAGATTGTTTCCATGTGTAGGTCAAAAGGAAGCTTCTAAAAGACCTTTATGTGGCCTCCCAAAACCAAATTCGAATTTGAGTGGAGAAGATCATGGGATCATGAGGATATGTGTCTCATTTCCTATTTTGATTGTAACTCTAGAGATATAGAGAGAGATTCATGGACTCTCATTAATGAGATAAATTCTCATATTTTTGTATAAATAGGGGAAGCTTTCTCCTATCAAGGAATTTGAAAATAGGAGAAGAAGAGAAAGAATTATAGAATATTTTGTAACAAGGTTGAGATGGAATGGGATGTAATGTGAAGAGCTGTTGATGTAATGAGATTAGGAGTGTAGATTTCCATTATGTAAGTTGTGATTTTATCAATAAAGAAAGTCCTTTTCTATTATTGAGTTTCAGAATGTGAAGTTTTGCGAGTTGGAATGCTGTTGGACAATGGAAGGGCCCCCATCAACCATCTGTATCCCTTTATAAATTTGTAAGATTAATTAGTTTGTTTTACTTGGATTCATGCAAATAGTTTAGTTTTTCATTGCAATTGTTATTTTATTTTCAAATGTAGATTTACTTCACTGTGTAATCTTATGTTTCTTAATAGGCATCTCAAGAAAGTAGTGTCCTATCTATTTTCCAAAATTGGATTGCTTTGGAGCAATAAGAATTCACAGTTATCTAGTTTTCTTTACTGTTCTGTCATTTATTTTCTTAGATTAGAACTATCAATTAATTTTATCAATGGATGTTCCTAAAAGCCATTTCAAGATGATGATGATCCTAAATTGATTGGTCGAATTTCTAATTCATACAGTGATTGAATTTACTCTGCACATTGTTATTTGTTTTCTAGGAATTTAGAAACTAAGGTGTAATTGACTTCTTATACCACACTTCAAGAGGGTAATACTTCATATTGAATGTTGAAGAAAATCAAATATACATTAGTTGTTTATGCTTTTACATTTTTCTTTCAAATCCTCACTTAGTTGCATCACTGATATTTCTAAAGATCATTCCAAGGAGATTGATTTAGTCATACTTCATAAATTGGATGATTGAATGTTTAATGAATGCAATTAATGAGTTACCTTCTGCATGATTTATTTGATTTTCTAGATAATCAAGTACAAAAAGTTGTTTAATACATCATTTTAAGAAGGTCATACTTTATAATTGAATGCTGGAGTAACCCAAAGTATATTAGTTGATTTCATTTTATGTCTTTACTTTCAAGCTCTACAATTTCATTCTTAGCTTTAAGACTTAAATCCATGGAATATGACTAATGATAATATAAAATAGATGCTTTGTTTTCCAAATTAGGTTCTAACTAGTCAACATTTATTGGTTTATTTTTCTGTAAATTAGATTAATTTAGGAACATTTCATTTTCTTCCTTCTTAAAATTCATTAGATTCATTTGATTCTTTTCATAGTTTTTAGATTAATATTTTTTAGACACCAAAGAAAAAAACCCCCCAAAACAATATAAAATACAAAACAACGAAGTAAGAGAAATGTTAACTAAGCACATACAATGCACCACACTTCATTAGTTTACTAACCCTGGTCGATAATTTATGTTAGCAATTTAAGACATTAAATTGACTCAACATTTTGGCGTCGTTGTCATGGAAGTGTAGTTAGGAGACCTTATTTCTTACATATATATATATATATATATATATATATATATATATATATATTTTAATTAATAATTTTTCGAGTATGCTCTTCTCCTGCGCTTTGTGTGATCTGGAAGATCAGAGAAAAAAAAAAATTATGTTAAAAAAAAATAATTATGTTTTCATCATTTCATTTTATTTTATTTTACAATAAACTTAAAAAAAAAAAAAAAAAATTCAATAAATTGTTTTGTTTAATGAAATCTATATGTATATTTTTAAATTTTTGAAAATATAACATATATAATTTTATTAACAAATCAATTAAAAAAAAATTACAAATTTTCAATTTCAATAAATTGTTTTGTTTAATGAAATATATATGTATATTTTTTAATTTTTGAATATATATATATATGAGAAATCAATTAATTAAAAATAAAATAAAAATAATAATATTTTTTTTAAAACAAATCAATAAAATAAAAATAATCAACCTATTAGCTATCAGCGAATAAACATCTAACCACGCAGCCTTCAAATTTGCAAAGGCCACGCAGACCACGGCTCAGGAAGGCCTCCAAGCCTCTCCATGCAGCATTGAAGCATCAACTCTTCAAGCCGACAACCTACAAAAATTTATAATAATAAAAAAAAAATCATTGCATAACCCTCTGTGTTTACAATTAAAAATATAATATGAATAATTTTGGTGGGTGAATTTGAATTGACTATCTTTGCTGGATCAAATTCATGACACAATGGCCAAATTATTTGAGCTTCAAAACCTGCAAATCAAAAATCCAACCGGAGCTTCATAGAAAATGTAACTGTTTTGACACACGTTTTTAAAACGATGTTTTTGAGAAAACTAGGGTGAACCTGAAAAAACTAGGGTGAACCTGAAAAAAATAAGACATGGGTTTTTCTCATAACAGGGGCAATTAGATAACCCAGAAATGGTTTTGAGGATTTCGCAACAAATTGGAAGAATTTATGGGTTCTTTTGAGCCTTAATTTGTAGTGTGCGTGAGAGAAAAACATTTTTTTAATGCAGACAGTTACATTTTGATGAAATTCAATTTTGAGAAATATTCAAGAATCCAATTTCTTGATTTGTAGGAGAATGTGGCAGAATTCATCTGTGGTGGCACTATAATGAGTGACAAATGGATCATTTGAGGCAAAGGCACTATCAGATCTGCATCAAATGCAAGTTGTAGAGGTTGAAAAGGATTTTGCCTCCATCTCCTTCATAGTTAGGAAGTTGATTCTAGAAGTTTCAAGTTTTTTTTATTTTTATCTTGCATATATGAGTCATTGGCATGACTTTTTTTCAAAAAGATTCATAAAAACGATCATTTCATCCATGCTTTATTTCATTAAAAAAAATATAACAATAAATAATTAATTAAAAAAAAAAAAATTATTAATAATTTCTTTTTAGTAAAGAATTTAAAAAAAAAATTCCATCATTAAAAATAATAATAATAATAATAACAAAAATAAAATCAAAATCAAAACAAAACAAAATAAATAAAAAATAAATAAAAAAAATGCCAAGTCTTTTGTTTCCAAAATATGCACGCTCAGTTAACAATTTACACAGAACGAGAGGAGTGGATGCTCAATTTTCAACCAATGGCTCATTATTTTACAAGGTAAAAGCATTCGACGGAAATGATGTAATATACATAATACAAGGTCTTAATAATGGCTTGCAAAACAATTGGGAAGTTATTTAAATGATTTCTGAACATTTGGCATTAATATTGTTGATGTGTATTTTTCTATGAAATTTTAACTTGCAGGACACATCGAATCTTTGTGATGCCAATTATTTTACTAAGCACAGTGCATGAAGTCATCTAACAACAGAGAGTTGATTTATTTTTCATGGTTATTCTTTAAAAATGGATTGTTATCGATATCATGAATTGGATCGAATATAAAACTTTTTTATTTTCTTTAATCTGTTTCATTTGACATTTAATTTTTGCGTAAGAATCAAAAATAAATTAGCTACTTCTTTTTTAACACACTTATGTTCTTTATGTCAAGTTTTTTTTCCAAGTTTGGGATGATTGAATGATCATTGAAGGAAACTAATTGAGCGCAAAATTGGTTTTCAAATGACTGATTTCATGAGAAACATAAGAACAAGTCCATGTTCATATTCATCAAAACCATTACTCTTCCTCCATTTTGAATTATAAATCCAACCAAGAAATTCAAATCAAGCCACAATTATTTTACCAGCAAGAGTCAGTTGTTCATTTTCCTTCATTCACATACACTTTCTATTACTTTTTGTCTACTTCACAAATAAGAGCAAGAAGCTCACCTACATTCTTATTGCCCATTGTAATTTTCCATTTTCATCTTTCATTTCCATTTTTCTTCTCCTATCATTTTCATTTTGCAAATAAACCTTGTTTCAATGCAAATTATTGAGTCCATATTCCTTTAAGTCTAAATTCCTTGCAAAAACACCTTGAGAATTGCATACCTTAATGGCAAGTCTTCTTGCCGAAGAACAATGGGAATACATTAATTTCCCTTGTTCATCGGATCTTCTAGGTACTCGATAACAACAAAATTATTCGTACCTAGCAAGATGTGTTTGGGCACCTTGAATCTTATTGTCCTCAATGGTGGGAGTTCTCTTGTTGACTAGTGGCATCCATTAATGGCCACTAAGTCAACAATTTCCTACTATGTTCGACATCAGAACAACTATTCACATAGCAGGAATTGTGCCAATGAGTTTTGAAGACATGAAGACTATCATTTTCAGCGTTTTGGAGCAAACGAAGAAAATATGCAGCTGTAGAACCAGATGACAGCTGCGAAATCATATAGTAGCTGCAGAATCAGATAGCAGCTACAGAATCAAATGACAGCAGTAGAATCAACACCATTCTGCAGCAAATTCAACAGTTTTAGTAGAAGCAATAAAAAAACATCTTTACTCTTTTCTCAGTAACTTGTACAACCACTTGAAGAAGATTATGATCAGAATTTTGCAACCACCACACATGCAGCTCATCCATTTTCAAAGGGTAAGTTAAGGTACATCATTTTCTAACTTTTACCATAGAATTTCTTGAAAATCTAGAATGATAATTTTTGGAAAAAAACGTTTCTCTTCCTCATTTCATAAAATTGCCAATACCATCAGTTGGGGGGGAGGGGAATACATTCATATTCATACTTTTCCATCTTCATATCACATTCAGAAACCCACATACTTCCAAAAGATATTAACTATTACATTATTATTATGAGCATACAATGGCTTTTCAAAAGTACTCAAAAGATAATTAGATATAAACAAAATCATGGTTGTCACAAAAGAACCAACCATGATGCAATCCAATAAAAATATACTTTGCAATAAAAATCAACTTATCATTATGCAAAGATCAAAGGTCAAAATTGAATGCAACAACAAAATATGGTTGTAACACAAGAACCAACCATGTTGCAATTCAAGTAAAACACTTTGTAGAAGTATGAAGTTATCAAATGATATCACACAAAGTTAAGCCAAAGCTCAAAGATAAAAAAGAATTAATGTAATAGATTGCATGAGGACACGTAAAAGCTTCAGTTGGGGGGTATGTTGGGTCTTGAAATTGTCATTCACTTTCATTACATTTTCACTTATATTTCCATATTACCAACTTCACTCCACCTCCATTTCATTACATTTACCTTACCATTACCACTATTGGGTTACATTTATGTTTTTCCAAACTTTAGTAATTCTTATCATTTTTAAGTGAATTTGTAGTTAAAAATTAGAAAATAATGTGCATATGCTTATACCTAACAAGTGGGATGAGATTTTTGCCATGTGTAGGTCAAAAGGAAGCTTCTAAAAGACCTTTATGTGGCCTCCCAAAACCAAATTCGAATTTGAGTGGAGAAGATCATGGGATCATCATGATATGTGTCTCATTTCCTATTTGTATTAAAACTCTAAGAAGACATGTGTATTATCATTTCCTATTTTGATTGTAACTCTAGAGATATAAGGAGAGATTCATGGACTCTCATTAATGAGATAACTTCTCATATTTTTGTATAAATAGGGAGAAATTTCTCCTATCAAAGCATGTGAAAAATATGAGAAGAAGAGAAAGAATTATAGAATGTTTTGTAACAAGGTTGAGATGGAATGGGATGAAAAGTGAAGAGCTATTGATGTAATGAGATTAAGAGTGTAGATTTCCATTATGTTAGTTGTGAGTTTATCAATAAAGAAATTCCTTTTCTATTATTGAGTTTCAGAATGTGAAGTTTTGCGAGTTGGAATGATATTGGACAATGGAAGGAACCCTGTCAACCATGTGCATCCCTTTATAAATTTGTAAGATTAATTATTTTGTTTTACTTGGATTCATGAAAATAGTTTAGTTTTTTATTGCAATTGTTATTTTATTTTCAAATGTAGATTTAATTCACTGTGTAATCTTATGTTTCCTAATAGGTATTTCAAGAAAGTAGTGTTTTATCTATTTTCCGAAATTGGATTGCTTTGGAGCAATAAGAATTCACAGTTATCTAGTTTTCTTTATTGTTCTGCCATTTATTTTCTTATATTAGAACTATCAATTAATTGTATCAATGCATATTTTTAAAATCCATTTCAAGATGATGATGATCCTAAATTGAATGGTTGAATGTCTAATTCATATAGTGATTGAATTTACTCTGCACATTGTTATTTTCTTTCTGGGAATTTGTTAGCGCTCGAATCTGCCACAGGCTGAAAGAGGCAAAACTCGAGGCAACATCAAACCAAGCTCATCCTCGTAGCTAGCCCTACGAGGACAGGAGAGGGCTCTCTCCGGGTCAAACTCAGTGAAAGATGTCCAGGAATTTGTTAGCGCTCGAATCTGCCACAGGCTGAAAGAGGCAAAACTCGAGGCAACATCAAACCAAGCTCATCCTCGTAGCTAGCCCTACGAGGACAGGAGAGGGCTCTCTCCGGGTCAAACTCAGTGAAAGATGTCCAATAGGATCTGAGATGACCTATAGTGAAATGCTGATCTTAGGCTAGTAAACTGATATGAAAGGGTTTTTTGATAAATGTTGGGTTTCTGGGCTGTGTGGGGCAAAGACAGCAAGAGCAGAGATTAAATAAAGAACGCAAATTATCTCCTGAGGCAAGGTAAGCATGAAGCTTAGCAATTAAATTGAGATATAACGGAATGACAAGACTTCTTAGAAGTCCACAAGGGCATAGAAGATGGATCCTTGTCGAACAGAAGAAAACATTAACTATGAATACTTCCTCAAGACAGAGCAAATAAATTGAATTCTGCCTTTCTCACTTAGAAAAATTCAATATTGAAATGGCGATTAATGAACTGTGAACATAACGATGACATATGAAACAAAAGGAAAAACATTTGCTAAATTTCAAGCCACAAGAATCTAAAAAAACAGAGCTGTATTTCTTCATTAAAATCTCTGTCTAAGACTGTACAATAAAGCTCTAATTTTCTCCTACATCAACTCTCAGAACTATCTTCTCTCCCTACAATTGATTTACAATGTATAAATAAAACTATGAGAGGTGATAACTGATCGATGAAAGGAAGGAGCAGTTTCACCTAAAATCCTAAAATAAGAAAAGTTTGCTCTTAAAAGAAGCAGCTTTACAATGAATTTGTAGAACCTATAGCTAAACGTTCTGGAGTGCAGCTTGTAAACCCAAAATAGACTAACCAATTCGATTTCTTTGCTGAGATATTTATTTGTATCTAAATTTGGCTTTTGACTTTTATTGCCACGTTACTTTTACCATTTGAAAATCTCTGCTGGCCAATTCAAAGATACAAACTGGAGCGCAGATCATTAACTGAAGTTTTAAATAGAAGATTGGTTCCTATTTTTCTGTTGTGGTTGATATCTTCATTCTAATTTTTTCCTTCAGTTTCAAACTCCAAAATAGTTCCCATATGTCTCCAAAAATGGACTCCCCTGTAGATAGCTGTTCACATTCCATATTTTCTATGTTCAGAAGTATATACGGCAAGGATCTGAAGAATGATGTCGCCCCTTGTTCTAACTCTTCTCCCAAACCTGTTGCCAAACACAGAGATCCAGAAACACATGTGGCCATCTTCTCGAGAGGAAAAGTGATCATAGGTAGACCAGCCCAGAGAATATCAGTTCCAGTGGTATGAGCATTGCATAAGGGCGTATCAAGGAAAAGATCTGTCAAAGCACTACGACGAATATGTTCATGTTTTGCAGCCACGTCAGTGAAAATAATTTGATCAGGTCGGACGCCCTGGGTAGCAGCAAATGCTCGCAACCGATTCTCTCCGGCTGTAGGAAACCTTAGAAGCCACAAGGCACTATTTAGTACACGTTTCAGAATATTGCACCATGAAATGAAGATATCCGGATCCATTTTGTACAACTGATTAAAGCACTCAAACAAAAATTTATCTTCTGGCAAACCATAATCTGAACGTTTATGTTGGCAATTAGGATCCAAGACATCTCGATTTTTCTGCTTATAATCATTAAAAAAATAACAATGTGGCATATGAACAATCGTTTCCGAATATAGATGTGCAAACCGCATTGGAGAGAAAAACTCATCTGTCACCAAATAATGAATGTACTTAGCACCAGTGGTTCCAGGAAATCCCATGTACGATACTTGTATAGGAGCTGGTTGCATCGCAAATATTTCATTTCGAGCACCCTTCGTGTATCCATTCAAATTAACAAGAATCTGAATTCTTTCTTGCAATTACATCAGAAGAAAGAGAAGAAACATCAATAAAATGTTCTGCTTCTGCTTGTATGCACTGCCTCCATTCAGTGCCATCATTTTGGCTCAAAGCATAGCAAAATATCTCAACATGCTATACCATAATGACATGGCTCTGTTTCAGTGTCATAAAAACTATCACGCAAGTCGAGGGAGCCAATTTCATACGAAACCGGGCGCTCAACACGTCTTTTCTGAATTCTGTTGGCGAGTGGGTCGCTCACCTCTGTGTGGGTCGCTCGGCCCAGGTGGGTCGCTCGCATTGTAACTTCACACTGCGGAAATCACCCAAGTGGGTCGCTCTGCCCAGGTGGGTCGCTCGCGCCCAAGTGGGTCGCTCGAGCTCCAAAACCAGTCCAGAACTATGAAACCTTGCACATGGCCTTCAAAACTTGACTTCGGCCTCCAACTTCACTAATCCGATCTCTGCCTTGAGAATTGGTGAACCACGAACTCCACGAACAGCATCCGGATCTGCAACGTCCATGAGGTCCATGATTTCTACAAGTAGAGTGATTGCCTTTGCTATGAACTCTCTGTCCAAACTGGAATTGCAGAGAATATGCTTTGCAGAAGCTGGTGTTGTATGAAATCTCTTCTATGTACATTGAACATGGAGTCAAGTAGTCCAGTATTGTTGTGAAGTCAAGCAATAATTGGTTTGCAGAAGTTAGAATATGATTGCGATTGCCTAGAGGAATCCACCTCCTTATATACATTGCTGAAGGCTAGGCAACAAACCCGTAGGCCTATGCTTGTCAAGAGATTAAAGCATGCCTTTCATTCTAGTGATTCCTTGACTAAGTAACCAGATCTGAGCAACCAAATGTATGGAGAGCTGTATAACCAAACGACAACTGTAAAAAGACAGCTTCTAGACCAGATCAAACAAATGGACATGATTGCTGATGATGTTTTGTTTTCTTTTGTTTGTGCTTTTGCAGAGATAGGAGCTGAGCTGCTGCCTTCTGAAGAGCTGGAGAATTTGATACATATTCTAAAAAACACATTTAATGATTTCTTCTTCAAAACATGGTTTTTGAAGAAGAATCAATTTCACAATTCAGAAGAAGAAATCAATCTCATACTGACATAAGACGGAGTCTAACATTGGCTCCAATGGGGATGGCAGCTGCCGCCTCTTGGAGGTGCCAAGAATCGCAGAGCTTTGGGAGAGCAGACAGTGCCTCCGTCCATTGGGCTATGGAATCATTATTCTGACAAACAAACTAAAGACTGATAACTCAACTGGAAAATCGACTCAAACTGACTTAATGCAAACTGAAATGACTGAATTAAACAAAAACTTTCTGAAAAGGGCAGCAATCCATCAAAATTTCAAAACCCTGATGGCAACCCCCTGCATAGTGATGTGATATGTATAATCATGTATAATTGGCTTTCCAATGCAACCAATCCAGCAAATGGCTGCACCCCAAATTTCTGCTCTTATTCTCCTTGAGCAGGCAGAATGATGAACCTGTATGCAACTCAACACAATCACTGAAACCAAAGCTCATGACAATAAACCAGGCAACATTTATCCTTTCTAATACTTGCAGAAGAATGCTGAAGGGATCTTGAAAATCCTGAAGCACTGGCTTATCTGGAGATCCAGCTGCAAAAATACTAGTATCTACTTCATTCTGATCTGAAAGGACAATTGATCTCTGAGGGATAGAAATGCACAAATCTGCCATCTGAGTGTTAGCTGTAGGTTCCTTGACCATGAGAATTTCTGGCATATATTCCTCAACTTCATGATCTAGGTCATTTTTAAACAGAGAACTATCTTCAAGATTATCAAACATGACAGCCTTATCATCTTTGTGAAGGAAAAAATTATCTGTTTGCTGATCTACATAACTGATTACAAGACAGTCATCTTTTTCATAGGGGAAGAGATTTCACCAACACTTTCCTGACTATGTGTGCACTGCAAATCTGTTGTAGCTTCGGCTAAAACATAACCTTTCAAAAGTAGATCTATCTCATCTTCAGACAAAGGTGACAATGCTTTTTGTTTTCTTCTGCTTAAACAGTAATTATCTTCATATGACAGGGCATTCAAACTATCATTCATTACTGAGTTATTGAAAGGAGATTTATCACTTACTTGCACAAAGATCTCATTCTGTCTTTCATGAACTGACTGGATTGCTTCTTCATGAAGGCGGTGTTCTAATGATGGGCTGACAGTATGACTGAGAACATTTGGATCCATTACTGTGTTTTCTGCATCCCAGATGATTTCAACAGCAGAGTTCTCCTTGATGGGCTTCAGCACAAGATATGCTTGGTCATCCTGATCTGAATCTGAATCTGAAGTAGCTGTCTGGACATTATCACAATCTGCAATTAGTACTGGACTTACTTGCATGCTGTTGTTTCCTGTGGGCAGATCTGAAATGACATTTTGCCTTTCATCATTTTCAGCCATATGGCCATCAACCTGCTGCAAAGTCTCCTGAGCATCTTGATGGGTATCCTCCAAGTTCTCTTCATTCTGCTGAAATGGATTCTCGTACAGGGCCTCCATGATTTCATCATTCATGAAATTATCATCTTCATAATATTTCTCCAGGCTTTCAATAAAAGTAGAAGCATGTTTGCAACAGTCATGAAATAAATTTAATGATGGATAAGATGTTTGATATTTTTCAATGAACAGGGCATGAAAATCCTCTAAACAATAAATACAGGCCAGTGGAAAATTTTCATACCAAGATTGGGCTGCACCTTCCAGAGTGGCCAGGAATATCTTCATCAAGCAATCTTCAGGAAATTCCACCTTCAACTTGCGAATATGCATGTGAAATCTAATCAGATGTAAAGCAGCATCTTTCTTACCATCATTGTTAAACGTAGGCAGATTCCTCGACCAATCCACCTTGGGCATCTTATTCGGAAAACCTGGAATGTGATCTCGGCTCAAGGGAGCATATCTTCTCGTGATCCGGTCCATCTTGAAAATCTCACAACTACTGATCTCCCTGCAGTGAAGTCACCATGAAGGATTTGATTGTCTGGATTGTTTAGTGTGTGAAGTCGCCGGGTGAATGATTTCAGCCTTGCGGTGTCTGACTGTTGTCCACCATCAGCAATCGGATCTGAACTCTGTTGTCCTTTACCGGGGAGGACTTCCCCAGTATGGTCGCCACTATGTTAGCGCTCGAATCTGCCTCAGGCTGAAGAAGGCAAAACTCGAGGCAACATCAAACCAACCTTAGCCTCGTAGCTAGCCCTACGAGGACAGGAGAGGGCTCTCTCCGGGTCTATCTTAGCAAAAGGTTTTCAGAAGGGCTGAGATGACCAAAAGCATAACTGATCAAGTGATATGAAAGGTTTTTTTGATAAATGATGGGGTTTCTGGGCTGTGTGAGGCAAAGACAGCAAGAGCAGAGATTAAATAAAGAACGCAGATTATCTTCCGAGGGCAAGGTAAGCATGAAGCTAGCAATTAAATTGAGATATAACGGAATTACAAGATCTAGAAGTCACAAGGCATAGAAGATGGATCCTCATTTAACAAGAAACATTAACTATGAATACTTCCTCAAGATGAGCTAATAAATTGTCCTCTCGCTTTCTCACTTAGAATCATTCAATATTGAAATGGCGATTAATGAACTGTGAACATAACGATGACATATGAAACAAAAGGAAAAACATTTGCTAAATTTCAAGCCACAAGAATCTCAAAAAACAGAGCTGTATTTCTTCATTAAAATCTCTGTCTAAGACTGTACAATAAAGCTCTAATTTTCTCCTACATCAACTCTCAGAACTATCTTCTCTCCCTACAATTGATTTACAATGTATAAATAAAACTATGAGAGGTGATAACTGATCGATGAAAGGAAGGAGCAGTTTCACCTAAAATCCTAAAATAAGAAAAGTTTGCTCTTAAAAGAAGCAGCTTTACAATGAATTTGTAGAACCTGTAGCTAAACGTTCTGGAGTGCAGCTTGTAAACCCAAAATAGACTAACCAATTCGATTTCTTTGCTGAGATATTTATTTGTATATAAATTTGGCTTTTGACTTTTATTGCCACGTTACTTTTACCATTTGAAAATCTCTGCTGGCCAATTCAAAGATACAAACTGGAGCGCAGCTCATTAACTGAAGTTTTAAATAGAAGATCGGTTCCTATTTTTCTGTTGTGGTTGACATCTTCATTCTAATTTTGTCCTTCAGTTTCAAACTCCAAAATAGTTCCCATATGTCTCCAAAAATGGACTCCCTTGTAGATAGCTGTTCACATTCCATATTTTCTATGTTCAGAAGTATATACGGCAAGGATCTGAAGAATGATGTCGCCCCTTGTTCTAACTCTTCTCCCAAACCTGTTGCCAAACACAGAGATCCAGCAACACATGTGGCCATCTTCTCGAGCGGAAAAGTGATCATAGGTAGACCAGCCCAGAGAATATCAGTTCCAGTGGTATGAGCATTGCATAAGGGCGTATCAAGGAAAAGATCTGTCAAAGCACTACGACGAATATGTTCATGTTTTGCAGCCACGTCAGTGAAAATAATTTGATCAGGTCGGACGCCCTGGGTAGCAGCAAATGCTCGCAACCGATTCTCTTCGGCTGCAGGAAACCTTAGAAGCCACAAGGCACTATTTAGTACATGTTTCAGAATATTGCACCATGAAATGAAGATATCCGGATCCATTTTGTACAACTGATTAAAGCACACAAACAAAAATTTATCTTCTGGCAAACCATAATCTGAACGTTTATGTTGGCAATTAGGATCCAAGACATCTCGATTTTTCTGCTTATAATCATTAACAAAATAACAATGTGGCATATGAACAATCGTTTCCGAATATAGATGTGCAAACCGCATTGGAGAGACAAACTCATCTGTCACCAAATAATGAATGTACTTAGCACCAGTGGTTCCAGGAAATCCCATGTACGATACTTGTATAGGAGCTGGTTGCATCGCAAATATTTCATTTCGAGCACCCTTCGTGTATCCATTCAAATTAACAAGAATCTGAATCTTATCTTCAGCAATCTTTCTTGCAATTACATCAGAAGAAAGAGAAGAAACATCAATAAAATGTTCTGCTTCTGCTTGTATGCGCTGCCTCCATTCAGTGCCATCATTTTGGCTCAAAGCATAGCAAAATATCTCAACATGCTATACCATAATGACATGGCTCTGTTTCAGTGTCATAAAAACTATCACGCAAGTCGAGGGAGCCAATTTCATACGAAACTGGGCGCTCAACACGTCTTTTCTGAATTCTGTTGGCGAGTGGGTCGCTCACCTCTGTGTGGGTCGCTCGGCCCAGGTGGGTCGCTCGCGTTGTAACTTCACACTGCGGAAATCACCCAAGTGGGTCGCTCTGCCCAGGTGGGTCGCTCGCGCTCAAGTGGGTTGCTCGAGCTCCAAAACCAGTCCAGAACTATGAAACCTTGCACATGGCCTTCAAAACTTGACTTCGGCCTCCAACTTCACTAATCCGATCTCTGCCTTGAGAATTGGTGAACCACGAACTCCACGAACAGCATCCGGATCTGCAACGTCCATGAGGTCCATGATTTCTACAAGAAGAGTGATTGCCTTTGCTATGAACTCTCTGTCCAAACTCGAATTGCAGAGAATATGCTTTGCAGAAGCTGGTGTTGTATGAAATCTCTTCTATGTACATTGAACATGGAGTCAAGTAGTCCAGTATTGTTGTGAAGTCAAGCAAGAATTGGTTTGCAGAAGTTAGAATATGATTGCGATTGCCTAGAGGAATCCACCTCCTTATATACATTGCTGAAGGCTAGGCAACAAACCCGCAGGCCTATGCTTGTCAAGAGATTAAAGCATGCCTTTCATTCTAGTGATTCCTCGCACTAAGTAACCAGACCGAGCAACCAAATGTATGGAGAGCTGTATAACCAAATGACAACTGTAAAAAGACAGCTTCTAGACCAGATCAAACAAATGGACATGATTGCTGATGATGTTTTGTTTTCTTTTGTTTGTGCTTTTGCAGAGATAGGAGCTGAGCTGCTGCCTTCTGAAGAGCTGGAGAATTTGATACATATTCTAAAAAACACATTTAATGATTTCTTCTTCAAAACAGGGTTTTTGAAGAAGAATCAATTTCACAATTCTGAAGAAGAAATCAATCTCATACTGACATAAGACGGAGTCTAACAGAATTTATAAACTAATGTGTAATTGACTTCTTATAAAACACTTCAAGAGGGTAATCCTTCATATTGAATGTTGAAGAAAAACAAATATACATTAGTTGTTTATGCTTTTACATTTTTCTTTCAGATCTTCACTTAGTTGCATCACTAATATTTCTAAAGATCATTCCAAGGAGATTGATTTAGTCATACTTCATAAATTGGAGATTGAATTTTTAATGAATGCAATTAATGAGTTACCTTTTGCATGATTTATTTGATATTCTAGATTATCAAGTACAAAAAGTTGTTTAATACATCATTTCAAGAAGGTCATACTTCATAATTGAATGCTGGAGTAACCTGAAGTACATTAGTTGATTTAATTTTCTATCTTTACTTTCAAGCACTGCAATTTCATTCTTAGCTTTAAAACTTAAATCCATGGAATATGACTAATGATAAGATAAAATACATGCTTTGTTTTCCAAATTAGGTTCTAACTAGTCAACAATTCTTGGTTTATTTTTCTGTAAATTAGATTAACTTAGGAACATTTCATTTTCTTCCTTCTTAAAATTCATTAGATTCATTTGATTATTTTCATAGTTTTTAGATTAACATTTTTTAGACATCAAAGAACAAACCCCCCCAAAACAATATAAAATACAAAACAACGAAGTAAGAGAAAGGTTAACTAAGCACATACAATGCACCACACTTCATCAATTTACTAACCCCGGTCGATAATTTATGTTAGCAATTTAAGACATTAAATTGACTCAACATCTTCTACAAAATAGGAGCCCTAGTTGAGTTTATTTTGGGTTGTAATTAATTAACTTAGTTTATTTGAGTTAAAATCAGTTTAACTAGTTCTAATTGATGAAGGAACTAGTGAGAGGTCAAAGAGTGGAGCTTGGACTTAAAACACATCTAGTGATCAATCAGATAACTAATGATTCCCTCACAACTAACTCATGCATGTCAATTCTGAGAAAGACCGAGTTGAGATTGGAGTTCAAGGGAAGTGTACTATCAGTTGTATAATCATCCAAATTGTACAGGTGGTGCATGTAGTCAGAGGAAGGCCCCTAACTAATTATGCGATATGGATTGGGAATTTCCCTAATTAATAGGGCCTAATTACCGAAGGAAACAACACAAGGAAATAGGGATCATGGAGGGAAAAAAATTGGTTAAGTATTGAACCAAGCTTGTCTTGGAATCGGTGAGATATACAGAGATAATGCAGAGGTTTCTCTACTTGGAGAAAAACATTGTAATATTCTCATATTTTTTTACTTATGCAATATACAGATAGCAAGGTTTTTAGCTGAGTCTTTCCAGAGGAAATACTTTTGTACTATGTGATTTTAATTCTCTCTTTCATGTTTTGTGATTTCATGATCTCAATTTATTTCCGCAATTGATAGAGTAGATTCAAGCATATTGTTTTAACATATTACAATTATCATTTTGAATCTACATGGATTTTCTATGCATTCCCTATATGAAACATATCAAGAGTATTTTTTTTTGGACCAATTATAGCTAAACAAACTATTCCCACTAGCCAAATAATCACTATTGATATAAGAAAGGATATCAAGTTCCTTGATCAATATTGAGATGACAATAACTGCCATCAGTCTCTCCATAAATATAATATAACATATCTTTTTAAACTTCCTATATGATAAAAGACAATGAATTAATATATGAATTTTAGGAGTCAAAAGACCCTCTTTAACTCCGAACAAATTTTCCTCTTGCATACCAAGGAATCTCTCTACACCTTGAAGAACCTTTGAATAAGTCATAAAAAAATAACATCATTGTTGTATCCACTAATCCAATGTGCACAAGTATTGGGTGAATAATTTTGAATAATGATTTTAATCTGTTAAACACACGCATGGTAAACACACACACAAGTAGCAAAAGTAGGCGTGAGTTCGGGAAAGATATGCATGAGTTGCTATTACCATTAATATGATGTATATTTATAATACAATGGTGTGACTCTTGGATTCCACATTCCAAGGTCACTTGGACTCCTTTTGTACATTCAGCTTCTACACCTACCCATAGAGGATTAGGTGTCCAACATTCCCCCCCTTAATCTGAAGGGGTATGTGTGAGTCCAAGAAGAGAGTTGTAATAAAAATCTGCAAAGTATGCATGGTAGCACTTGGGTTGAATTAGCTCTCTGAAATGTTGGCTTAAAGAGGTGGTTTAAGGATGACCACCAACACTGGAACGCTTAGTGCAGTTCCCGGAACTCTTCCAAATATGGTAAGAAGCTGAGGGCTTCTGCTAGAGGAAGTGTCCCTCATATTTAAAGAGGGAGACCTTCAACCTAGAAGAAGGGAGGTCTACAACCTGTGACGGTTTAAGGATGACCACCAACACTGGAATGCTTAAAGCATTTCCCATAACTCTACCAAATATGGCAAGAAGCTGAATTCTTCTGCTAGAGGAAGTGCTATGAATTCTTTGAAGAGGAAGAATATAAACCTTGCATAGATGGTTTAAGGTTGTCCACCAACCAAAGGAATGCTCATGGGAATCTGTGTCTCTGGCTACAACTCTGAATCTGGAATGAGAAATTGTGGCTCAGGCTCACTCGAACTGCTATGTCTTTGGCTACAACTCTAAATATAGAATGATAGACTGTGGCTCAGGCTCGCTTGATGTGACTTCGAAGCTTGTAGCTGACCACCATTTGCCCCCCTATCAGGTACAAGGTGAGATGATGGTGAAAACTCAACTGCAAGATTGTTCAATATCTTAGAAAACATTCTGACATATGACTTAAACATCTTCTCGGCTGTTGATTCCCATTTCCAAGAAGTGATCCATCCAAGATGAATCTTTTTTCTTGCAAGAGGTTTATTTCTAAAGCATATGTGTGAAGAATGGGTGTGTCGACCACAGTGCTTGCATGGGTGAAGATCGAAACAATGATCTTTCATATGGCCAACTCAATCACAGTGTTGGCATTTTAAAATCTGTTGTTGCTGCTGTGGAAGAGGAGCAGAATCTGGAACAACTGAATGTGAAATGTCATGAAGAAATCCAGCGCTCTAAAATTGAATGGGCTTGGAGTAGTCTGGAATATGAAAGGACAATCCCTTGTCATATCCAAGGCATGTTTTATGCTTGTTATGGACAAGCTCTTCCCAAGGTCTGATGATGGGCTTGGGAAGTGTAGGCTGGATTTTTTCTTCTACATGCAAATCTGCTCTTGTACTTGGCTCAATGATCTGGATAGTTTATTGTTGCCGATGAGAGATTGTCTCCTTGTTCTGAACAAGAACAAGTTCAGAATGATGACTCCACTGTTGTAATTCTTCTTGCTGAAGTTGTGACTCAAGCTGCAAAAAATCAATTTTATCTAGTGTATTTTGTAGACATGTTTGAATATATGAAAGAGAGGATTTTCTGATGTTTACCATCTCATCCCGTAGTGGAATGTATTAGAGTATTAAAAAATTTCAATCCATCATCAAGTTTGGTCATTTTCTGAGACAAAATAAAGGCTCAATACTCTTAGTGGAGGCTATAAATGGATAGACAAATAGCAATTAGTAAAGAGAATCAACTGTCTCAACAAAATTTTCACAATAGTTTGGTCAGTGAAAGAAGCTAATATATGACTTTGGAATTTCTAATCATGCGGTTGAAAACAAACTTTTAGAGGAGTTTATTATTTGTAATTACACCGAGTGGTATGGTTTGCAAATTCAAAGCCTAGATACACAACTTGAAGATGCAAAAGTGCATCACCCACTTTGCAAGTTCTGTTGTAGAATTGGCCTATGAAAGGGAGTTAGAGGAAAAATTTGTTAGTTTTCAGAAATGGCTAGATGAACATGGCCCCTTTGAAGCACTCATGGATGGTGCAAATGCAAGCCTTTTTCTACAACCATTAATTAATAACTGGAGAAAATCTAGTGCAATTTACACCACACCAACAAGATCAAATGATGACTGGTACTGGTTATATGCTCCTGTGAGATTAAAAAATGAAGGTCCTAGAGGACAAGACCTTCGGCCTCAAGAACAAGAACAAGATTAAAAAATCGGTGGTACTAACCCATGGTGTGAGTAACCGATGAGAGAGAAACCAGTGTGAAGAATGAAGACGGTGGTGAAGCCTTGCCTCAGCTCTTTCACTGCGTTCCGACATTACTATGTGTTCTCCCCATGTGCAGAAATATGCATAAGTTCATTTATTCGAGGAGATGATATTGTTTATGCACAACTTCAACACTTCAATGCTCAATTTTCAATCTTTATTTCAAAAAGAAGGCACTTCAAAAGTCTAAACGCACTTGAATAAAAACCACGCTTGTTTGATAATCTAGTCCTTGATGTAAATTTCCATGCTCAAACAAAAACAACACATATGGCACTTCGCAGTTCAAAAATCATTTACAGAACTGACGTGTGTGTTCATCCAATGACTGGTTAACATAATTCACAAATCCTTCTAGTATCTATAGAGTATAAAGAATATGTGACTTTGTATTGAAGTGTGTTTCTAGTAACATCTAAGCCTCAACTTTCCTTCGATGATGAAATCTCTAAAAATATTCCAATAATGGTCCACAAACCCCTAACTAATAAAAAATTCCCAATCATAATGGAGAGAATCTAGGTGAAAATCGCCAAAATTTATAGAAGAAAGAATAAATGCAGGTAGTTGATCATGAATATCGGAACAATTGCCTCGTATTTAGTGGATCGAGGAAATCAGATGCCAACGAAGGCACTGGAGGACTCACAAGGAGTGTCTATTCCTCTTCATCCCCACTTCAAACATGCTTACTTTGATGCTGATGGAGTTTCGTGCCCTCCAATCTGGAAAATATTCTCAAAATATTGGGATACAAATGATAACACTTTATTTCAAGAGCCCAAATAGTGAAATGCTATGGTGTCTCGTCCCAATAGTAAAGTCTCTAGAAATGGAGCTACACTATATTCTGGAACAAAGCAGTTGATGAAGAAACTAAAAAAAAATAACCAACGATACCTCCAACGATATGATACAGTTGAAGTGAAACAAAATCTATTGTGTCTAAGTAGGAAAATAGGCGTGAGTTTGGGAAAGATATGCATGAGTTGCTATTACCATTAATATGATGTATATTTATAATACAATGGTGTGAATCTTGGATTCCACATTCCAAGGTCACTTGGACTCCTTTTGTCCATTCGGCTTCCACACCTACCCATAGAGGAATAGGTGTCCAACATAATCCTTCTTCAAAATATTGACACAGATATCCCTGCTACTTGCGGTATTGGGGTGGAACTTTTTTGTGACAAAATTTCCCATTCGAAAACCATCATGAAAATTTTGAATCATAGAAGTTTTTTTTGGGTCATTGAATCATAACAAATCGTGCAGCAGATCAGAAGTAGATCAACATTTTCTAGCCAACAAAGTGCATCACTTACAGTGGCATGCAAGCAAAATTTTTCAGGAGTCAAGAAACTTTGCAGAGTCAAGAATGTAGAAAGAGTGAAGCAAGTTGGTCAAAAACACAAAACTTCCAGGAAACCGATCAAAGGACTATTAATGCATAAGAAAAAAATTCTTCAAGGATCCACATATGGGCAAGGAAGTTCACTCAAAATGAAAAGGAAATAAGAGAAGGCAAAGAAATACACAAGCATGACAAGGATTTCTTTCAGGCAAGAGCCTCCACATAAGTAAATCAAAGTTAGATAAGGCGAGTCTGTGAGGATGTGTTAAGGAGGTTTTTAGAATTTTCATAATTTCTTGAACTCATCAAAACATCAGCATGTTAGTGATGATAAATGCATAGACATGTTCTCCTTCTTACGATTGATGCATTCACGCTTGAGTGAGGTACATTCAGATTTTCCACAGAAAAGAATGTTTGATGAAAGGAAACATAGCTAATCGATGATTGAAAACATATAGCAAGAAGAGAAAAATATGAGATAAAAAGAGTTAATAAAGCATAAATAAATAAAGCACAAAATTTTCAAAACATAAGGCATTTAAGGGAAATAAAGGTAATGCTAAAAAAGATACACTGAAAGTAGACACAATAAAGCGCGAAAGATTTTTTTTTGAATTTTTTTATTCTTTTAGAATTCGTTTTAATTATTATTAATTCATTTATATACATCAGAAGAATTATGGCATGCACTTACATTTATACTGTTTGAAATTTAGCCTAGAGAACACATATTCATGAACTTTGCATGTAGGGTTCATGACTTGAAGGGTGACAAACAAGAAGAGGTGCATGTCATTCCAACCAATAGGATTATGCCACAATGGAAAAGGTTCGAAAAAAAGCCAAAATAAATGGTCACCATATTGCATGAAATTCCAACAAACAAATGTAGGCTTGCATACCATACTTGAAACTTAAAAATATTAATGCGCATTATGACTATTATTGTTCTATGTCTAGGGATCTTGGCCATGTTACTCTTACTATATCATTTGAGGTCATGTTTATAAGGTCATGTTAGTGTATTAGTTTTGTTTTCATGAGTGACATGGTATAAAAAGGTTAAATTTGTCAAAGTGTCATAGAGATAAAATATTTTTTTTGCTATCATTTGAAATATAGGGTCACAAGGAGTCATGATTTGAATTTTCAATCATGAAGGGTTAGTTTTCATTTTAAGAGGGTCTAGGGATCAATGAAATCAAATCTTGATTATCACAATTTAAGTATGGAAATAAAAGTCTATATCAAAAATAAAGCATGACAAGGGATTGGGCACAAACTCAGAGGCAGTGATGAGTCAGTTTAAATGTATTTTCAACAACAGATTATGATCTCAGCAAGGAGGTAACGATCAGAAGGACAATCCTTCCCCTTACCCCATGCATTGTGAATTCAGAAATGTGTTGCACATTCATGATTATCCATCCAAATCATGATCACCACCATTCATTCCCACTCCAGACCATGTCAGGTAATTATTTCAAACTGTCTCTTTACCCCTGATCACTCAACCTTTCACCATTTGCATCAAATAACTTAGGAGGTTCATTTCATTCGTTGTGAAAAGGAGGAAGGGGTGCTGCAAGTCCACATTGTGTGCAATTCTTCACATGTCAACGATCAAAATTCCCTCACAAGTGAAAATTCAACTTAATTCTCATCCTTCAGTCTTGAAAGAGTTTTGAAGTTGCATTTAGAAGCTAGTATAAACCACGTGGAGGTTTCAAATGAGATAAAATTGATGTCACTACGATGTAGTATTTTGCTGCATTTTTTCCTAACTCAACGCTGTGTTTTCATCCTGGCGTGTTGAAAATCCAAACAGTGGGTCATATCCCATTTTTCTAGCTTCCAATTTGCCTCTTTTCATTGTAAAATCCCTTGCATGAAATTTTTGCCTTGGCCTAGAAACTATAACCAAAATTTTTCCCTCGAAATTTATGCTCAAAGGTATTTTGAAAGCCAAATTCCTTTGCACTGCATTTTTGGCACTGTGCGTTGCGATTGTCCCTAATCCAATTTCTTTCCAATAGGTTACATATTTATGAGTTTTACATATTTCTGAGTTCTATAGGGATTTCTTGAGAGTGCCTATAGTTGTGAATCTTGATGTAATTGTTGGATTGCATTTTAAAACATTGTCACAAGGTTTGGAAACTAGAACACCTCCATTTGTTGCCTAAAATATTGTTCATAAACTTATCTAATTTTTTGTTGAAAAAGTGAAACTATGTCAACACGAGAGGATAAAAAACACAAAGGGGGATCCATTGTACATTTTGAACCATAGGAAATCACAACCATCAATGCAGTTCCAACCATCAAGATGGATTTTGAACAAGTAGGGTGCATGAGATTCCATGAAAGAATTCAAGGATATCATTTGTAGTTGACTAAGGAATTTTCTAGAGGTTTTGATGGTGTGAAAGAAAAGGTGGGAAGTTTAACTTTTCCAGTCTCATCCCAATTAATAGCTGAGGCCACTGAGATTCCTTTAGGTTGAGAAAAGTGGTTCAAAGGAATGGATTTTGATTTGGTTTCTTTCAAGGATTTCCTCAAGCCAAAACACAGGAAAGGGTATGGTTCATCTGTTCCAAGGAGTTATTTACAAGATAATCATGACAAGATGTTAGAGGTCATCCAAAGGTACTTCACATGTGAGGGGAGATTCAGTAGGGTGTATCACTATCACATTAGGCTCTTAATGCATTTTACTGGAAAGAAAACTATGAATCTTCCTTATTATCTGTATAAGAGTCTATGTAAGATGGCTAAATGAGTGAAAACAAAAGGAATTCAAGTTGAGGCCAATTTATTTCATTTTGCATCAACTAAATTTTTACTAATGAAGGAGCTTGAGAAGAAGGAGCAGACACGCCAGGATGTCTTGGTTTCTTCATGTTGGGAAACAAAATTTTCAAATAGTGGAAAGACTAATAAAGACATTCCTTCAGTTGTGGTTGAGGAAGCTTCACATGTAGCAGCAAGCTCAGTCAAGAATCCTTTGACCAAAGGAAAATTTGATGGTAAGAAAAGTGCTAAAAAGCTACAATTTTCCCCTGAGACAGATAAGGTGCTAAGGGTACTGAGAATAAGTTCTGCATCCAAGATATTACCTGTGGTTCCTCCATCATCACCTATTCAAGTTATTGAATCAGAGAGCACACAAAGAGAGGTGGAAATTGATGAAAAATACCAGAAGATTTGGGAGTTACAAGATAAAATGGATAAGGCCAATGTGACAATAAATTACTTGCAGCAGGAGAATAGGGAGCTTATACATAAAGTGTCTCAAGAAACTATCCATCCTAGAAGAGAAGAGCCATCAAAGGAAACATTGGCACATGTTTCCAAAGGAAAAAATAAAATGAAAATTGATGTTGAAAAACTAAAAGATCCAGTTCAATATTCAAGGAGACCTAAGACTAGGTTTGCTGCCAAGGTGCAGATGCAAGAAAAGGATATTATTCAGCCTATGGTTTTTTATGAGCAGAAGGAATTCAAGAAGCCACTAGAGCAGCTTAAAGGTGTACAACATCAAGTAGGACAACTTGAAAAGAAAGATCATAGGGATAAGATGGCCTTGTTTAAAGGGGTAGAGGCTGTTATTCTAGTCCATGAAAAATCTAGGTAAAAAATGAAGCGGAACTTGCCTTTGCATAGGCAAGTGAATAATTTATATGTACAAGACTTGGTCCTAAAAAGAAGACCCAGGTTGGTGAAGAAGAAGCTTACTGAAGTCAAAGAAGGTGGAAGGAAGAGGAAGAGATGTAAGTTGGATTTAATTACAGAGGCTAGTACAAAGGTGAAATTTTAGCAGGAAGCCTTAACCTATCTCTGAAACTTTGTTTTTGGCTCAAAATATAAGAAAAGGTAATTTTTGATAAAAATTGCAAAATTGCAGCAAGGGGCTTGCTGCGCTTTCCATATGTAAATTTTAATAATTGTGGGGTAGTGAAGTTGAAGGTTTTGTTTTCATGAGAAATTTATTTGAAGTTTACAACATCTATTCTGAGGTTTTCAACATTTCACATTGAGGAAAAGGTCACAATGTTTTCATTTTTTTATTCGCTGTGAAAACAGACAATGTGCTGCAAAAGTGGGGTACAATTCTGTTGTAGCCCCTAAAACACCCTCCAAAAAAACCCCCACTTCAAATTTTTGGAGCCCCTTGAAACTAGAGAAAAACCAAGTGAAGATTCCATAAGGCCAAGTCGCCAAGTCGCAAAACTCATTTTTTAGAAAATTGCGACTTAGCGACCTTGCGACCCCGCGACCTAAGGGTCGCAAGGTCGCAAGGTCACTAAGTCGCAAAGCTAAAATTTTAATGAAAACTGCGACTCTGCGACCTTGCGACCCTGCGACCCCTAGGTCGCCAGGTCGCGAAGTCGCAAAACTCAACTTTTAATGAAAACTGCGACCCCGCGACTTTGCAACCCCACGACCCCCAGGTCACCAGGTCGCAAGGTCGCAGGGTCGCGGATCCTCTAAACCACGCAAATTGCGACCTAGCGACCCCGAATTAAATGCCCGCATGTGCGACCTTTTATATAAAGGAGGTCGCTAGGTCGCATTTTTCACAATCGGCGAATAGAAAGAAACAGCTCTGATAGGTCGACTGGCGTGATTTTCCCGGGTAAGTTGTCGTTTCCCTCCTGCATTTTCCTTTGTGGACATTTCTTGCCAAACCCATGTCTTCTTAGACCTTTAAATTTCCCTCTGCATGAGCTATTATGTTCTTTTCTAGTTTTGGGTTTTTTGTTTAATCTTGCCTTCACCACAACTGCCCGAGCTCACCACATTTCTTGTTCTTCTTCTCATGGCCTTGTCCCCTGCTCCCAAAGCCATCCCTCAACTCTTCCTGGACCCTTTTAGCCTTATAATTTTCTAGTTAGAGGGAGAGAACCTTCACGTCGCGCGCGCGCAAAACTCCCCGGCAAGACCTAGCGCGACTTGCGACCCAGCGACCTAGTCGCAAGGTCGCAAGGTCGCATTCTCTTCGGTTTTTTGGAATTTGCGACCCAGCGACCCAGCGACCTAGTTGCAAGGTCGCAAGGTCGCATTTCCCAATTTTTCCGAGAGTTGCGACCCCGCGACCCAGCGACCTGGTCGCGAGGTCGCAAGGTCGCATTTTCCTCTGTCTTCGAAATTTGCGACCCTGCAACCCTGCGACCAAGTCGCAAGGTCGCAAGGTCGCATCTGGGTTGCTTCTTGCAATCTGCGACCCTGCGACCCAGTAAACCAGTGACCCAATTTTACATGTGTCTCAGCTAAAATTCATTGATAAACTATAATTGGCTTTATATCATCATGTTGTTCTTATCTTGGGATTCCTTTATGAATTTGACAGGTGAACTTGAAGGAGACGCGGAGTGTATACCTGTTCTCTCGGATTCTAGCGACATGGCACCCCAGTGTCCCGGAAGAAGGACATGCAAATGGCGGAAGAAGTTGAGGATCTGGACATGGTATCCCCACCCCCGATATACAGGGATACACTATGTACATTTGCAAAAGAGGACAACATGCGATGGTACCAAGTGTATCATGAGTTCGCCATACCGGAAGAGGAATTCCCAGAAGATCTCCCAGACCGAGAAATATACTTAAAAGTCAAAAGGTCCAAACTGCATCTCGCAGGGGCACATCCGGCCATATTTCCATGCCCAGAGGTTATAGACTGGATCATACAGAGAACGGATCCCAAGAAGTTCGTGATCTGAGACAGCGAAGGCAAGGCTTTCACAACGCTCGTAGGCTCGGACGCCCACCTCTATTACTCGTTTCCTCGCCCAGAAGAGTACTTCACACAAGAATGGGCTCTTGCTCACGCAGTCCCTGTAGTTGACACTATTAGACAATGGTGGGAGGAGCCCGAGAAATTTAAAGTCAAGAAAGACCAAGAATATCCGGTGGCTAGCCTGAGAAATGTTTATAAATTAGTAGCCGCCATGCTTTGCAGACTGTATGGGCGCCCTGATTGCTCCACCTTCAGTGGCACTTGGGCTACTATCATGGAATATGTAATGGTGCATGGCACCCATTTCAACTGGGCTGGCATATTGATGACTTCAATGCAAACAAACTTGTCCTCGGCATTGGCCCCAGATGATGGAATGCCTGCCGAATTCTACATGGCCTCTTACCTACTGGATGTTGTCTGCACGAGGTTACACTTTGAGGGATGGGCACACAACTGGGATTCTGCGCAGACCCGTGCAATTCATCTGCAAATCAAGGTGTTTTGGGAGTCCAGGTATAAACAAGATATAGAGAAAATCTCCCAAGTATTTATCCCCGCTCTATATAGAAAACTATTTGGCCAAGATGCCCCCTGCATGTCTTGGCGGGCCAGAGAGACTCTAGGCCAAGTGGCACATTGGTTCCCTTTCACCGGATATAATTTCATCCGAGTCTTTGGATCTTTCAGGGCACCACATGCTATGCCTTGCTTTGTTACAGACAAAATGCTCATTCAAGAGGTATGCTTTAAAATGTCCCAGGGCTTCTCCAGTGTCCTTTCTAAAGGTAAAAATAAGTCGTGGCCCACGCTACCCCTCACCATCGGCGCGTGCACAGTTAAAGACTTCAAAGAGGTAGCAGCGGAAGGAGAAGAGATGAAAAGCTATCACCTTGGAGCGCTAGAGCACCGAACATACGACCTGGAGAGAATAGTTCCTGAACACTGCAAGAAAGCTAAATTTAAGTGGAACTACCAACATATAGAGCACCCAGGAGAAGACGAAAGAAGGAACTGGTACAACGCAGAGAGACAACTTGCTTCGGAGGCAGACTTTGGCCAAGAGGATCCAGATGATCAAAGCCTAGAAGACAGGAGCCGTCGGTTGGGAGGTGCCTCTTCCTCTCTACCCAAAAAGTCTCAGACCAGCACAGGGCTTATTACATCTATCCAACAGAAAGAAGCAGAGGCAAAAGCCCAGCAAGAAAGATAAAATAAGATAAAGGAGGACGAGGAAGAACGCAAGAAGAGTTCGAAGGCAACACAGAAGAAGAAGTAGGCCAAGGAGGCCAGGAAATAAAAGGAGGAAAAGGAGGCACAGGCTACAGCAGAACGGGCACTCAAGGCAGAGCTGGACAGAGCAGAAGCTGAACGGCAAAGGAAGGCAGAACAGGCTGCTGCAGCCGAGCGGAAGAGGAAGGCCGAAATAGAAGCAGCGGCAGAAACTGAACGCCAACAAAAGGAAGAGGAGGAAAAGAATAGAGAAGAAAAAGAGGATGAAATGATAGAATACATCGAGGTGACTCCCCTCGAGATACCTCTGGGCAGTACCAAGCTCTCTGATGTTAGTTCCCCCCAGGGGCAGGAAGAGGAGGTATTCGACCTCACCAGACTCACATTCGATCAATTCTCTTTCAAAATCCGGCAAGAGAAAAGAAGGTCTCTGGCACAAAGTCCCTCCGCCACATCCACAGTTGCAACAGGCAAAGACATAGTCCTTGATACTAGGACTAATGCCGTGATGATAGCATCGGCAGGCACGGCTTTCGCCGCAGCCACGGAAGAAAATGTAACCAGAATGAGTGGAGAAATAGTCTCTCTGCAAAATAGATTACAAGCAGCCGAGCAGCGGGAGAAAAGGGCAGAACAAGAGAAATCAGAGTTGAAAGCAGAAGTTCAACAACTCCGAAACCAGACTCCCCCGTTCAATGAAGTCCCACTAGCCATTCTAAAAGAGTGTGATGTGTTAGAAGAAACCATGAGTCAGGTGTATGGAGAAATGTTCACCATAAAACAAACAGTCGCCCCATTGGTAAGAGCACGAGCAGAAACTAAGCAAAAGCACGAGCAGCTCAAGGAGGCCTCACAGGCCTTAGACAGAATGATGGACTGGATAGTGCGATACCCTCGGGCACCTGAGAATTTGCCCAAGAGGGATTGGATTCATACACAGGATGCTAAGGTCCAGCTCTGTATGGCAATACAGTCTAAGGACAAACTATCCAAGGACCTGGACAAAGTAATGTCTTCATACAACCACCTGATTAGTGGCATCGACTCGATGCACACTCTTCACCACATTCCTTCGCTTGGGGCATTGGACGAAGAGAAAGCCTGGGAACAAGTGGATCAAGAAATCCAGTCATTTCTGCAGCCTATCAAGCAAGCTGCTACCGCCCCTGAGCCCACAGCATCTCAAGAACATCTGGATCAGTTTCTTTCCACTCCAGTTCGGATTTATACCAAACTTGCCTCTCTTTCCAACCAGATCTCACAAAAAAGGGAAACTCTAGTTCCAAATGCTTTGGAATGCATGCATCGGTTGAAAGAGGAGGTCCCTCTTATTTCCCCCATAGCGGCAGAGTACCAGACATGGCAAGGTTTCCTCAAAGAGCAGCAGATCGATGCCCCTGACCTCACCATTGCGCGTCCATCTTCGTAGCCTGGTAGCAACAAGGCATTGGAAATGGTTAGAGGCAGGTCGCAGGTCGCACCGCCCGGGCAGGTCGCAGGTCGCACTGCCTATCCAGGTTGCAAGTCGCACACACCTAGACAGGTCATAGGTCGCAACCTCTTCCAGGCTGCGAGGCAACTCAATAGGCAGGCAGGTGAAAAGTCGGGAAGCCCAAAGGGCAAGTTTTGTGATATAAAACTCCCTACGGGGAAAGTGTAAAAGGGATTTTTCTTTTGGAGACTCAAGAGCTACATAGCATTGTATTGAAAGATTATACTCTTGTGCATATGAATACAGATACTTGTTTAAACCCCTTTGTCGGATGATGTGTTTTGCTGTGACAACACTGTGTGTATTCCGTGTATAGTTTTAGAACATTCTATGATTAATGAAACTGCACTCTCAATGGCATCATTTACGCATTGTGGTTATGTGTTAATGATGTTCAGTTTTCATCGCTTTCTTAATGAATGTTAATACCTTTGTATATTAGCATTTCGTTTTATCTTTCAGGAAGTAAAGAGGGATTTCGCCATAAGGAACTTTTTCTTTCGTGGTCAGATACCTTATAAGCATAACCCCAGAGATGTGTCGCTAATTACACCTCCTCGGGCGTATATGCTTTATTTATTTTCTCGCTACGCATATTGTTGTGGACATGTTCAATGCATCAATCATGTATTCTGTATCATGTGAATAAGTGTGTTTCCGTAGGTTCAATCAGGTTCTTTTGAGACTGAAAGGAAAAGTGAATTAAGCGGTAGCCGAACCCACACCCCGGACGGGATCCCTACTCCAACAGTTCAAGGTCTAATTGGGACTTTCTACCGGGGAGATCCCCTACTGTTGGCCAGACATATTTTCACGTCAACAGAATTGGCGCTAGAAGGAGGGCCTGAATGGCAGCCTCCCAGCATACAACCAACTTTCCATCACAAACTCCCCACGGGGAGGTCATAAATGATGAACCTATCCCTCCTCCTCTGGAAGATATTCCGTTTGGGGCAAATATTGCGTCCTGGGTAGCGGTTGAGCCTTGTGATGCCCACAGTCTTGCGCCTCCAATTCTGATTTACCCCAATCATGGAATTCCTATTACTGGGACCTATTTGAGCATCACTGCGTAATGGTGCCAAGTGAGTGCCATGCCAATGAATCTCTTTGGAAGCCATAAACACTCTTGTTGGCTTGTTGCCGTTCTTGAAAGTGAAGAATTTGGCAACACCGAACCTTTCCCCGACTCCCAACCTAACCAGACCTGGAAAAACAACAACCAGGCACACCCCCCACCCGGGGAGGGTGGAGAAGATAGAGGCCGAGGAAATGAAGGCGGGGGAAATAGAGCTCGCAGAAATGAAGGCGAAAGAAATAGAGCTCGCAGAAATGAAGGTGAAGGAAATAGAGGCCGTGGGGCTAGAGGTAGAGGAGAAAGAGGCCGTGGCCAAGGAAAACATGCCCACAACCATCACCCAAACCCAATTAGGCCTCCTATCCACAACTTGGGATATCTTAGAGACTTTCTTTACCGTGAGAGACATCAAGACGAACACTCTCGCCATGAGTCAGAAGCATCAGTCTCAGGTTCGGGAGGTGAACTAAGGCCAAACTGCAGTGAGCTGAGAGTGCAACCCTGGCACAGTTCGATCCCCATTAATCTTTTAGGCTAACTCCCCGATGCGCCTGAGCATCCCGAGAGAAAACACACTCCCCAAAGTTTGATCACGAGAAAGGCATAGGCGAAGATCATATAGCGACTTCTACGTACGCAAATCATGAGGTTCGATCAAATGACATCGCATGTGTTGTTTATAAAGAAAACAAAAGCGACCACATGGTACGCTCCCTCCCCGGTGCCTCGTACTTCATGGGGCTATTCCATTCGCATGTTCTATGATTTCAAGAATAAAACTCCTTCCATGCTCCTCACGGAATTGAGCACCATCAAGTGTCATAAAAAGGAGAAGGTTAAGGACTTCAACCAGCGCTTCGCTACCATACTGCAGAAATTTCCCCCAAACCTGGCGTTGGATGACTCAATCACCATTGACTACTATACCAAGGCTCTCCCTAGGGACATCGCCGTTTTCGTCAAATGTGAAGCCCGCACTACCCTTACGGCTAATTATGAGGCTGCTCTCGCTGTGGAGTAAGACATGCTTTCGATAGGAGCCATCGATCATGAAGGGAGAGATGATCACAAGGAAATCACAAAAAAGGGTCAGTCCTCCACTCCTAGGACCACGGATAGGGATAAAGATGCGTTTGATTTCAAAAGCATGGCAAAAACCCTCAAGCTCTTAACGAATGAAGTCTTTGACCTAAGGAGAAAGGGCATAGAACCCACGACTAGCACTAAACCACCAAAACCATTTTTCAGAAAGAGCAATCCCAACACCAAAAGACCTCCGTCTAACCCGAATAACACTCTCAATGTGGAAGAAATAGGGAAAGACAACTTCTGTTCCTTCCACCAAGCTGCCCACTCTGAAAAAATGTGCCCTCAATGGATTGGCAGCATGACAGCAGTAGTTAATCAGCTTTTAGATGACCAAACCCCGGGGGATGTGACGGAGGATGATGTTTCCGATCACGACGAAGATCCACCCCCGAACGAAGAACCAGGGTCCTCTATCCTAGCTTTTGACATAATCCAAGGGGGGGACAGCCTTACCTCCATTGATATCAACATGGCAGACAATCCCAAAGACCAGCCCATACAGAATTATAGTCTAAGGAGCAAAGGACCTGTTCCCGAGCAATCTTATGAAGACAAGAAAAGGGCTTTCCTAAGAAAAATTCTGCCCCCAGGGAACGGAAAACAATCTGCCTCGGAGAAGCCCGCAAATAACATTACCCGAGCAAGTCAAAAGGGCAAGCTCCCGGAAGAATCCCCAAAAACCACTAATGAGCCTAGCCCTCAACCGAATTCTAGCTATAACATTGTTAAGGATATGAAAAAAACAAGAGCAAATATCTCTCTCTATGAGCTTGCCCGTATTACCAACCAAAGAGAGCTCATTCTAAAAGCTTTCGCCAATACTTCAGCTACGAAGACTGTGAGCAACACGTCTACACAAGCCGGTCCAGATGTCCAGTCTATAGTAAACGCCATCAATACGAACTCAAGAGGATCCACGCCCCCTTTCCTTTTGTCCTTCGAGATTTTTAACTTCAACGTTCACAACTGTCTAGTCGACTTCGGTGCCTCTACAAACGTCATGCCTCTATCTGTCTGTAAGAAGCTGAACATTCGCTCGGAGAAAACTGACGCAAAGATCATACAACTCGACAGATCGCAGGTGCCAGCCGTAGGAGAGTTGAATAATGTCATCATCCGCCTGTCGTCAGACTCTAGGGTCCATCAATGCATTGAAATTGTGGTTGTCGACATCCCTGAAGCATACGGTCTATTTCTTAGCAGAGACTAGTCCAGCAAGTTGCAAGGCTATTTCGCCACCGACTGGTCCCACTTGTGGCTCCCTTACAAGGGGCGGAATAACCAAATCAAGGTCGAAAGTGAACCATATATGAAACACACCGTGACTGATTTGGATGCCGCTAATGAACCCATCAGCTTTGCCCAGGAGGAGCTTGGCATGTGTTTTCTGGAAGCCATATTCGGATGTTACCAACCCCCTCAGTCTTCAGTAGGCCCCGAGGTCCAATCTGAACAAGCACTTGTCACGGAGGAGCAAGCCACCCCTATCTCGCACCCAGTCGAAAACCCTCCGCAGCCTATTACCCCGAAGGAGCCGAAGAGTGACATGTGGACCTTGTATTATGATGGTTCCAAGACTCATGATGGAGCTGGTGCACGCTGCATCTTGCTTGACCCTCACAAGAATAAATTCTTAATCTCATGATGGCTAGAGTTCCAGTGCACCAACAACACTGCCGAGTATGAGGCTTTAATCCTCGGACTTAAGAAGGCGCTGGATTTGAAGGTAAAATTCTTACAGGTCATTGGAGATTCCGAGATTATCACTCGCCAAGTACGCAACACTATTCACTGTTTATCTCCACACTTAAAGGCATATCAACAAGAGGTATGGCATTTGATTTCTTCTTTTGATGCTTTTGGAATTAAATCAGTTCTTAGAATGCATAATGCAGCAGCGGATACTCTGGCTAATGCTGCTGCTAGATTTACCCCTTGGAGGGATGGGTTTTCTATCAAAGTTATATATAGACCCTCCATGCCAAACAACATCACTAACTTACGCGTCTTTGATGATGATCAACAGGTACTGGAGTTTATGTGTAACTCGGAGATATTCAAAGACGCTGCAATAGATGAAGATGATCACGATCAAGCTATGCAGGAAGAGTATGAGAAACGCAAAGGGAACCCCATGCCAAAGGGGGTAGTGTCACTTGAGAAACTCTTTGATCTGCAGAGCCGTTTTTGAGGGCCCCCGAATACCAAAGTGCAAAGCTCCATCTTGGCCCATCGACAAGTGAATTTGGGATCAAAAGATAACCCTAAGTTCGTCAACCTTGGGAAAGACTGCACCACCCAGGAGGCACAGGCTTTCACCCAGCTATTTTGCAAGTATTGTGACGTATTTGCTTGGACATATGATGACTTACGTACGTATGATACTCGAATTATCCAGCATGTTATACCCATGAAGGAAGGCGCAAAACCGTTCCAGCAAAAGCTCAGAAAAGTACATCCTACTTTGGAACCATTGATTCTGAAAGAACTCAAAAAACTCTTAGATGCGCGCATTATCTTCAAAGTATGCCATTCCACATGGGTGTCCAATTTGATCCCGGTACGGAAGAAGTCAGGCGAAATCCGCTTATGCGTGGATTTCCGAAATTTAAACTGGGCCTCAAACAAAGATAATTACCCGGTACCCCCCATGGAACAAATATTGCAAGCTGTGTCCGGGTCAGAAATGTTCTCCTTATTGGACGGGTTCTCCGGCTACAACTAAGTGCTGGTGGCTGAACCGGATAGATTGAAGACGACCTTTCGAACCAAGTGGGGAACTTTCGCGTTCAGACGTATGCCTTTTGGATTAATCAACGCAGGGGCAACTTTCCAAAGGGCCATGGATATAGCATTCAGGGGGCTGATAGGCCAGAGTGTGGTTGTCTACTTAGACGACGTCACCGTGTTTTCAAAACACCAGGGTGACCATATACGCCACCTCAGGCAAATTTTTGAAAGGTGTAGAAAGTACGGGATTTCACTTAACCCGAGGAAGAGCATTTTCGCCGTGGCAGAAGGAAATTTACTGGGCCATATCATAACTAAGCAAGGTATTGTCGTCGATCCGGAACGGGTGAAAGCCATTGCTCAAATTCCTCTTCCCAGGAGTAAAAAAGCGATGCAATATTTCCTGGGAAAGATCAATTTCGTATGGAAATTTATATCAGATTTGGCACAGATAGTCAGGCCATTACAAGGAATGATCAAGAAGAATGTTGCCTTTAATTGGAATCTGCCAGAAAAGGAAGCTTTCGACCAAATCAAGCAAGCTATAGCCGAAGCACCCTCCCTCCAAAGTCCAGATTTCGGCAGAAGTTTTATCCTGTATACTTTCACCTTGGACTCATCTCTGGCAGCCGTCCTCACACAGAAAGACAGAAATAATGACGAGCGGCCTATTTAATTCATGAGCATTGGTTTGCAAGGAGATGAATTGAATTATCCCGAAATCGAAAAACAAGCCTATGCGGTCTATAAAGCAGTCAATAATTTCAGACCGTACATCTTAAAAAACCATGTCACAGTGTTCGTTCCCCACCCAGCTGTTCGCTCACTGTTCATGCAGCAGGAGCTGGGCGAGAGGCGAGGCAACTGGGTGGCATGCATGCAAGAGTATGATTTAGAGTTTAAACCAGTGCGCACAGTTAAAGGAAAAGGTTTGTGCCAAATGGCTGCGGAAGCTGCAAGTTCCCATGGAGTTGAAGAAGAGTATTGGGAGCAAGAAATCGATATGTACCAAACTGACATCATACCTCAGCTAAGTAGCCCTTCTTGGTACTCTGATATTTCAAGATATTTAGCCCATGGTGTCTTGGACCAAACTGTAACTGCCTGGTAGAAACGCGCGATAAGACTCAAAGATGCATCTTACCAGCTGATCCAAGGGAAGTTATTTAAGAAACATTACGATGGGGTCCTGTTACGCTGCTTGGAACATGACGAAGTGAAAAAAATCTTGACCGAACTACATGACGGACCAGCTGGAGGTCATTTTGCCGGAGATACTACCGCCCATAAAGTAATGCACACAGGATACTATTGGCCTACTCCTTTCAGAGATGCGCATGCATATGTTTGGAAATGCATCCAGTGCCAGAAGTTCGCAAACCGAGAAGCACGGCCAGCCACCCCCTTACTCTCAGTAGCAGTGGAGGAGCCTTTCCAACAGTGGGGTTTGGATGTAATTGGCGAAATCACACCTCACTCTTCCAAACAACACCGGTATATCCTTACAGCTACTGATTATTTCACCAGGTGGGTCGAATCAACACCTTTACGCCGAATCAATGATCAAGAGGTAATATAATTCCTCACGCATTCCATCATCACCAGGTTTGGCGTTCCAACTTCCATGGTTTTCGATAATGCGACTTACTTCTCATCTTTTAAATTATATGATTTTGTGCTGGAAAATGGTATTTTTCTGAAACATTCTACAAATTACTATCCCCAGGGAAATGGATTAGCTGAGTCAACTAATAAGAATCTTATCCGTATCATTAAGAAGACCCTGCTGTCCCACCAGCGCAACTGGCACAATGCCCTTCACAATGCACTTTGGGCTGACCGTATCACTCCCAAGTCCTCCCTAGGCACCTCTTCATATTTTCTCGTGTATGGAAAAGAAGTTGTTCTTCCTCCCCATCTATCTCTCCCTACCCTTCAGCTGTCCCAAGAATGTCATGGTACCCCATGCCCTACCTTGCAGACTCGAATCAACACCTTGCTGAAGTTGGAAGAAGAAAGGCAAAAAACCGGGGAAAAGTTCGCCATCCACCAGAGCCGAATCAAAAGATGGTTTGATAGAAAATCCGTAGGGAATAAAAATTTTGAGGTAGGAGACCTGGTCCTAAAGTGGGACAAAGCTCATGAGGAAAAGGGGAAGCATTCCAAGTTCCAAGCACTATGGACAGGCCCTTTCCAAATTAAGGAGAAGTTAGGATCCCACACATTTAGATTGCAAACCCTTGAAGGATGAGTCGAGGTCCTCCCGGTAAACAGGCATGACCTCAAAAACTATTTCACTTAGCAGCCCTTAGAGGGCTATCTTATCCTTGTACCATAGTTTCTTTTCTCGCCTTTGTTTAAAATAAAAATAAAAAAATAAAAAATAAAATAAAATAAAATTTTAAGGAAGGATCTGTTAGAGCCACGCAATTGGCACACTGCAACAGGTTCTATGCTGATGGAAGGCATTTTCCGATAAACTCGAAGGCGGCAAAATCTTGCTTGTTCTCTGCACCTGAAGGTAGCATATGACCTAGCTCAAGTCATTAAGCGGGAAGCCTACCCCACTAGTCTGAGAGGGTGTCTGCAAAGAAAATACGATGTAGTGGTAACTAGATCAGAAGGGAAAAGAGGTACTCTATGCTACGACAGGGAATCTGGGAAGAACCAAAGTCCTCATACCAGACCAGGAACAACCTCTCTGCAAGCAAATAAGTCGGGATCCCTCATCCGCCCAGGCTAAATTTCCATCTCAAATAAGTGCCACGAGCACATCTAAATAAGTGCCTCAGGCACATTCAAAATAAGTGCAATAGCACACTAATAAAGGGTAAAGGATTGAGAAAGGCTTCCCTGAACCAGCACCGAATCGCACGAGAATCAACCAGGCTACGTAAGCGGTAGACAACGTTCGATTCACAAATGAGTGACTCCGCCGGGACCGAGAGGTTCGCTAGCAGCGGAGCAACACGATGAGGACAAAATAATCATACTGGACCCTGTAGCCGCCTGGATTTCTTCAACCCTTCCAGTCCGGAGACCTGAAAGAATGAATTTTGGTTAAACAGAACCTGAACAGGCCAGAAGATTGAGAAACCCAGCAAGGTGCCAAAAAGCTAGGCAATGTCAACTGCAAGGTAAAAGAAAATAGTCAGCAGAGACCCCTCCCTCCCCCCACCAAGAATAACCATCGGCACAGACTCTACGTTCGTCCAGTGAATTTCCATTTGTTGTAGCCCCTACAACACCCTCCAAAAAAACCCCCACTTCAAATTTTTGGAGCCCCTTGAAACTAGAGAAAAACCAAGTGAAGAGTCCATAAGGCCAAGTCGCCAAGTCGCAAAACTCATTTTTTAGAAAATTGCGACTCTGCGACCTTGCGACCCCGCGACCTAAGGGTCGCAAGGTCGCAAGGTCGCTAAGTCGCAGAGCTAAAATTTTAATGAAAACTACGACTCCGCGACCTTACGACCCCACGACCCCCAGGTCGCCAGGTTGCGAAGTCGCAAAACTCAACTTTTAATGAAAACTGCGACCCCGCGACTTTGAGACCCCGTGACCCCCAGGTCACCAGGTCGCAAGGTCACAGGGTCGCGGATCCTCTAAACCACGCAAATTGCAACCTAGCAACCCCACATTAAATGCCCGCACGTGCGACCTTTTATATAAAGGAGTTTGCTAGGTCGCATTTTTCACAATCGGCGAATAGAAAGAAACGGCTCTGACAGGTCGACTGGCGCGATTTTCCTGGGTAAGTTGCCATTTCCCTCCTGCTTTTTCCTTTGTGGACATCTCTTGCCAAACCCATGTCTTCTTAGACCTTTAAATTGCCCTCTGCATGAGCTATTATGTTCTTTTCTAGTTTTGGGTGTTTTGTTTAATCTTGCCTTCACCACAACTGCCCAAGCTCACCACATTTCTTGTTTAGCTTCTCATGGCCTTGTCCCCTGCTCCCAAAGCCATCCCTCAACTCTACCTGGACCCTTTTAGCCTTATAATTTTCTAGTTAGAGGGAGAAAACCTTCACGCCGCATGCACACAAAACCCCCCGGCAAGCCCTAGCGCAACCTGCGACCCAGCGACCTAGTCTCGAGGTCGCAAGGTCGCATTCTCTTCAGTTTTTTGGAATTTGCGACCCAGCGACCCAGCGACCTAGTCGCAAGGTCGTAGGGTTGCATTTCCCAATTTTTCCGAGAGTTGCGACCACGCGACCCAGCGACCTGGTCGCGAGGTCGCAAGGTCGCATTTTCCTCTGTCTTCGAAATTTGCCACCCCGCGACCCTGCGACCAAGTCGCAAGGTTGCAAGGTCGCATCTGGGTTGCTTCTTGCAATCTGCGACGCTGCGACCCAGTAAACCAGTGACCCAATTTTACATGTGTCTCAGCTAAAATTCATTGATAAACTATAATTGGCTTTATATCATCATGTCATTCTTATCTTGGGATTCATTTATGAATTTGACAGGTGAACTTGAAGGAGACGCGGAGTGTATACCTGTTCTCTCGGATTCTAGCGACATGGCACCCCCAGTGTCTCGGAAGAAGGACAAGCAAGTGGCGGAAGAAGTTGAGGAGCTGGACATGGTATCCCCACCCCCGATATATAGGGATACACTATGTACATTTGCAAAAGAGGACAGCATGCGATGGTACCAAGTGTATCATGAGTTCGCCATACCGGAAGAGGAATTCCCAGAAGATCTCCCAAACCAAGAAATATACTTAAAAGTCAAAAGGTCCAAACTGCATCTCGCAGGGGTGCATCCGGCCATATTTCCATGCCCAAAGGTTATAGACTAGATCATATAGAGAACGGATCCCAAGAAGTTCGTGATCCGAGACAACGAAGGCAAGGCTTTCGCAATGCTCGTAGGCTCTGACGCCCACCTCTATTACTCATTGCCTCGCCCAGAAGAGTACTTCACACAGGAATGGGCTCTTGCTCACGCAGTCCCTGTAGTTGACACTATTAGACAATGGTGGGAGGAGCCCGATAAATTTAAAGTCAAGAAAGACCAAGAATATCTGGTGGCTAGCCTGAGAAAGGTTTATAAATTAGTAGCCGCCATGCTTTGCAGACTGTACGAGCGCCCTGATTGCTCCACCTTCAGCGGCACTTGGGCTACTATCATGGAATATGTAACGGCGCATGGCACCCTTTTCAACTGGGCTGGCATATTGATGACTTCAATGCAGACAAACTTGTCCTTGGCATTGGCCCCAGATGATGGAATGTCTGTCGAATTCTACATGGCCTCTTACCTACTGGATGCTGTCTGCGCGAGGTTACACTTTGAGGGATGGGCACACAACTGGGATTCTGCGCAGACCCGTGCAATTCATCTGCAAATCAAGGTGTTTTGGGAGTCCAGGTATAAACAGGATATAGAACAAATCTCCCAAGTATTTATCCCCTCTCTATATAGAAAACTATTTGGCCAAGACACCCCCTGCATGTCTTGGCAGGCCAGAGAGACTCTAGGCCAAGTGGCACATTGGTTCCCTTTCACCGGATATACTTTCATCCGAGTCTTTGGATCTTTCAGGGCACCACATGCTATGCCTCGCTTTGTTACAGAAAAAATGCTCATTCAGGAGGTATGCTTTCAAATGTCCCAGGGCTTCTCCAATGTCCTGTCTAAAGGTAAAAAGAAGCCGTGGCCCACGCTACCCCTTACCATCGGCGCGTGCACAGTTAAAGACTTCAAAGAGGTAGCAGCGGAAGGAGAAGAGATGAAAAGCTATCACCTTGGAGCGCTAGAGCACCGAACATACGACCCGGAGAGAATAGTTCCTGAACACTGCAAGAAAGCTAAATTTAAGTGGAACTACCAGCATATAGAGCACCCCGGAGAAGATGAAAGAAGGAACTGGTACAACGCCGAGAGACAACTTGCCCCGCAGGCAGACTTTGGCCAAGAGGATCCGGATGATCAGAGCTTGGAAGACAGGAGCTGTCGGTTGGGAGGTGCCTCTTCCTCTCTACCCAAAAAGTCTTGGACCAGCACAGGGCTTATTACTTCTATCCAACAGAAAGAAGCAGAGGCAAAAGCCCAGCAAGAAAGAGAAAAGAAGATAAAGGAGGATGATGAAGAACGCAAGAAGAGTTCGAAGGCAACGCAAAAGAAGAAGTAGGCCGAGGGGGCCAGGAAAGAAAATGAGGAAAAGGAGGCACAGGCCACAGCAGAACGGGCACTCAAGGCAGAGCTGGACAGAGCAGAAGCTGAATGCCAAAAGAATGTAGGACAGGCTACTGCAACCGAGCGGAAGAGGAAGGCCGAAATAGAAGCAGCGGCAGAAACTGAACGTCGGCGAAAGGAAGAGGAGGAAAAGAATAGAGAAGAAAAAGAGGATGAAATGATAGAAGACATCGAGGTGACTCCCCTTGATATACCTCTGTGCAGTACCAAGCTCTCTGATGTTAGTTCCCCCCAGGGGCAGGAAGAGGAGGTATTTGACCTCACCAGACTCACATTCGATCAATTCTCTTTCAAAATACGGCAAGAGAAAAGAAGGTCTCTGGCGCAAAGTCCCTCCACCACATCCATGGTTGCAACAGGCAAAGACATAGTCCTTGATACTAGGACTAATCCCGTGATGTTAGCATCGGCAAGCACGGCTTTCGCCGCAGCCACAGAAGAAAATGTAACCACAATGAGTAGAGAAATAGCCTCTCTACAAAATAGACTACAAGCAGCCGAGCAGTGGGAGAAAAGGGCAGAACAGGAGAAATCAGAGTTGAAAGCAGAAGTTCAACAACTCCGAAACCAAACTCCACCGTTCAATGAAGTCCCATTGGCCATTCTAAAAGAGTGTGATGTGTTAGAAGCAACCATGATTCAGGTGTATGGAGAAATGTTCACCATCAAACAAACAGTCGCCCCATTGGTAAGAGCACGAGCATAAACTAAGCAAAAGCACGAGCAGCTCAAGGAGGCCTCACAGGCCTTAGATAGAATGATGGATTGGACAGTGTGATACCCTCGGGCACCTGAGAATTTTCCCAAGAGGGATTGGATTCATACATAGGATGCTAAGGTCCAACTCCGTATGGCAATACAGTCTAAGGACAAACTATCTAAGGACCTGGACAAAGTAATGTCTTCATACAACCACCTGATCAGCGGCATTGACTCGATGCACACTCTTCACCACATTCCTTCACTTGGGGCATTGGACGAAGAGAAAGCCTGGGAACAAGTGGATCAAGAAATCCAGTCATTTCTGCAGCCTATTAAGCAAGCTGCTACTGCCCCCGAGCCCGCAGCATCTCAAGAACATCTGGATCAGTTTCTTGCCACTCCAGTTCGGATTTATACCAAACTTGCCTCTCTTTCCAACCAGATCTCACAAAAAAGGGAAACTCTAGTTCCAAATGCTTTGGAATGCATGCATCTGTTGAAAGAGGAGGTCCCTATTGTTTCCCCCATAGCGGCAGAGTACCAGACATGGCAAGGTCTCCTCAAAGAGCAGCAGATCGACGCCCCTGACCTCACCATTGCGCGTCCATCTTCGTAGCCCAGTAGCAACAAGGCATTGGAAATGATTAGAGGCAGGTCACAGGTCGCACCACCCGGGCAGGTCGCAGGTCGCACTGCCTATCCAGGTCGCAATTCGCACACACCTAGACAGGTCGCAGGTCACAACCTCTTCCAGGTCGCGAGGCAACTCAACAGGCAGGCAGGTGAAAATTCGGGAAGCCCAAAGGGCAAGTTTTGTGCTATAAAACTCCCTACAGGGAAAGTGTAAAAGGGCTTTTTCTTTTGGAGACTCAAGAGCTACATAGCATTGTATTGAAAGATTATACTCTTGTGCATATGAATATAGATACTTGTTTAAACCCCTTTGTCGGATGATGTGTTTTGCTGTGACAATACTGTGTGTATTCCGTGTATAGTTTCAGAACATTCTATGATTAATGAAACTGCACTCTCAATGGCATCATTTACGCATTATGGTTATGTGTTAGTGATGTTCAGTTTTCATCGCTTTCTTAATGAATGTTAATACCTTTGTCTATTAGCATTTCGTTTTATCTTTCAGGAAGTAAAGAGGGATTTCGCCATAAGGAACTTTTTCTTTCGTGGTCAGATACCTTATAAGCATAACCCCAGAGATGTGTCGCTAACTACACCTCCTCGGTCGTATATGCTTTACTTATTTTCTCGCTACGCATATTGTTGTGGACATGTTCAATGCATCAATCATGTATTCGGTATCTTGTGAATAAGTGTGTTTCCGCAGGTTCAATCAGGTTCTTTTGAGACTGAAAGGAAAAGTGACTTAAGCGGTAGCCGAACCCACACCCCGGACGGGATCCCTACTCCAACGGTTCAAGGTCTAATTGGGACTTTCTACCGGGGAGATCCCCTACTGTTGGCCGGACATATTTTCTTGTCAACAAATTCAAAGGGATGTTTGCATGTATTTTGAAACTTGTTTAGGAGGTCCAAAACAACTCGTGAGTATTTTAGGCATACCCATTTGATTCATTTTGATGGATAGGGGCCAAAATCACATAAATGATGGAAGCCACTTCTTTTTGTTGTGAAAATGCCTAATGTGTAACAAGTTTGGACTATCAACTCAATTTTGTTTCAAAATTAGAATTTTTTACTTATAGTAGTAGTTTTGAGTATGTAAATAGGTGGAAAATTATCTTAGGGACTGTATTTAATGTTCATTGGTCAATATTCTAAGTTAGTGATGTTTTAAACTTGGATTGGTTGAAAGAAAAATAGTTCCTATTTTTCAGTATATGCACCAATTTTTGAATGTATCTAGTTAAAGTTGGTTTTGGTAAGTGAATTCAACCACCTAGGATAGGGGATAGAAACTTTTATGATGTATAAATATAGAAAAAACATTGTAAGTGGTTCTGTTGGTTGAGATTAGAGAATAATACCTTTGTGCATTGCATTTTTGAAGACTTTTTGCTAGTGAATGAATGAAATAACAGGTGATTTGCAGGGATTCTTGTGTCAAAATTTTGGTGGTTTTTTCTCCTTTGATTTCAAAGTTATCTTGTGTGTTTATATCCAATTAATGTGCATGTTTCTTGCTTGGAAAAACCAGATGATTGATTCAAAATTCATCTTTAATGATGCTATATTTTAGTTTTCCAAGTTATTAATATTTTCAACTTTAAAACAACATTTAAGAATTCATCCATGATTTGATGCTCTAATGTGCTTGTTTTTTACCCTTTTTTCCTTCACCTCCTACAAATTTTTTATCTAGATCCACCACCGAAGTTTCCTAACTTGCCCCTATGGAGAAACTATTTATTTTTCTATCATCTCACTAGACAAAATAAGATTTGAACATGACTCCATGCCCAATGGATTTCCCCATTTATCATCAATAGACCTCTAAAATAAAAAAAAACGTTTTGAGGTTAATACCTATCCTAATATCCTATTTGTTAATAAACCCTAGTGAGATATCCCTCTCCAGGCTAGAAGGGTTATATTTTGGCCTAAAGATGTTTGGGTTACCTTTGGGATTCCTTTTTCAACCTAGGAAAATGCCAAAGTGCTAATGTTTTGGTGACCATACCGAGGAACTCGAAAGCTAAATATTCTTTGGTAAAAAAATTGATTGAAAATATTAAACCTAGTTCCTGCGGGTGAGAGTGAGTTAGGAATCATTAGGCTACAATCTTCACCAAAAAATTATATTTAAGCCTAACTGTGATAAATTTTCTTGGAAATCTAGGTTCTAGAAAGATCCATACAATATCACATCCAGATCCTGACCCCCCTGAAGTGCCGAGTGATCCTGAGAGGCTAATTAGAAAGAAGAAATTTGAATAAGGTCAATTAAGTAACCATCCTTTGCAGAGGTTTCACACCCTTCCTGAAAGAATTATAACAATTCAGAACATCAAATTTGATTTTCCTTTTCAGCAAAATATTTTCAGGTATAAATATGAAACTTTTGTTTATGAAACAATAATTGATAAATTTAAGATAATACCATACATCCCAGCACATAAAATTTTCATTTCAAATTCTGATAAATACATTTTACAACAGTTTCACAAATTTGAGCTCTTGGTCAATCAACTACACAAGGCTTCTGAAAAATGATCCATATTTCAATAGACTATCACTACTTATTTTGTTCCCTCATTTACTTTTCCTTTGACCCATTCACATTGTTCTGCTCCTATTTCATCTGATGTCTATACTCCTCTCTTCAAAATAAGTCATTAGCTTACAGTTTCACCATCTCTTCCTCCCTCATTATCAAGAACAACAGTGAGTACATATGCCTCTCAAACCAAAATCATGGAAACTCTTTATGCCCCATTGGTTTTGAAAGAACCATTGAATGCCACTCCACTGAATAATGGGCATAGAATACCTCTATTTGATGGCACTAGCCCTACTACAACATAACAGCACATAGGAAAAATGAATGATTTTGCAGATCATGAAGAATTTGATGATGATGATGATGTGAAACTGAGGATTTTTTCCCAAATTTTAACAGGGGATGTTAGAAAATAGTACAAAGGATTGGCAACAGGCATTATTGAAAATATTCAAATTTTTCATTTCTCAGTGGGAGGTAAAAAATAATCCACTTCAAATTCTTGCAAAATATGACAATTTGAATATAGCTCTCGGTGAATCAGTCAAAGATTATTCAAACAGGTTGAAAGATTTTTACAATTCTATCCTTACAGAAATAAAACCTCCACCAGGTTTGGCCTTTCTTCGCTATCTGGATGGATTCAATGTTGAAATGGCTTACCAACTAAGAGAAAGAAGATCGTCTACCTTAGAAGATATGTAGAATATTGCAGTCATTGTAGAAGAAAATTTGTTGGCCAAGAAAGCCAAAATGAAGACTGAAAAAAGGGTGACCATCAGGGAGGAAACTTCTACATCATCTGACATTAAGTTGGACACTTCGGTAAAAACTATGGAGAAGATGATGGAGAATATTAATTTGTTAGAGAGGGCAACTGCAAGAGAGCCACATGGAGGTCCTCAAATCAGAAATACAAATTTTAGAAGACATAAAATCCAAATTAAGCAAAGGAACCCAAGAATTCCAGCAGCTCAACAAAATATCAAACCTCCTTTTTAGGATAACTATGCAGAAGAAGAGAAAGAAGTAGCAGAGGAACAAGACCAAGATCAGATTAACCTCTTTGGTGAGGAAGAAGTAGAAAATATTTTCCTCGCAAAGGAAGAAAAAAAATTGTTTCTACAATCACAACAAGATGTCATGCCTGCATAATGAGAATATTATAAAAAATGTTATCAAAATACTATTACGAAAGTCCACAAATAATAAAATTTTCGAAATAGGAAAGTCCTTCTATTAGTCAAATAAAGGTTGATCCTACCAAATAAATTTCTCAAAAGGAAGATATAACTGTTAAGGAGGTAGAAAGAACTCATTCATATTTTAGTATTGAGAATGAGATAATCAAAGATCAAAATTTCTATTCCAATAGTTGAGTTGATTAAAAATGATGCTTATAAGAGTCAAATTTTGAAGGCATTAAAGGTGGGAGAAGTGTCAGACACAATCAATTTAAATGATGATCACCCAAAATTACTTTTTGGTCCAAAAGTTGAAGGAGGAGGTCCTTAGGAAGGTAACGTGCCACCATTCTATGTCAACATTAATATTCATGATTTGATATTTCATAATTCCATGTTATATTCGAGTGATTCACACAACTTAATGCCTAAAGTAGTCATGGACAAGCTTGGGTTGGATATAACTAGACCATACAAATACTTATTTTCTTTTGACTCAAGCAAGGTAAAGTGTCTTGGTTTGATAAAATATTTATGTGTCACTCATACAAAAATTCCATCCAAATGTGTGGTTATGGATGTGGTTGTTGATGACATCCCACCAAAGTATGGTATGCTTTTATCGAGATCTTGGGGTGAAAAATTGAAGGGCTCGCTGCAAATGGGCATGTCATATGGCACTATCCCAGTGCTTGGACAACCAAGGAAGTTGCATAGGGAAAATCTCATGAACTACATGGTATGCAGTCAAGATTATCCCAATAATTATCTTGTTTATTCTATACATTTAGACAAGGATTCATTTATATTATACAATGATATATGTTTGGAAGATGAAGCTAAAAATAGGGACAACAAATAAGAAAAGAAAGAATGTGTAATGTTGGAGGCTAAAACATAAAATGATGATGAATAAGGAATGTGGAATATGGATTTTTATGTGAATGTCAAAAAGGAGGGAGCATGAGCTAATGTGTGGATTATGAGTCCGAAATTAGGCAAGTCAAAGATCTATTCTTACAAACTAGCTTTCGAATGTACCAACAATGTTGCTAAATATGAGGCATTGATTTTGGGGCTGGAACTATTGAAAAGGTTGGGAGCCAAAAGGATTCATTCCAGGAGATTCATAACTAATCATTAAGGAAATTAAAGGTGAGTATTCAACCAAACACCCTAGAATGAGGGCATATATAAATTTTGTTTTATATTTTATGCAATGTTTTCCAAAATACAATTTGTCTATGATACCTAGAGATCAAAATGTAATTGTTGATGCATTGGTCACCTCGGCAAGTACGTGTAAGATGAATTTTCATCCAAACATGAACTATGAAAATGAGGTTAAACACAAACCTTCTGTCCCAAAGAACAAAGGATATTGGCAATTTTTTGACAATGACAAACAACTAGATAATTTTCTGCAATTGAAAGAAGAATTCGTAATTTGCATATTGATGGGGGAAGTAGTTTTGAAAATGATGGAGAGGAAATTTACATGAATCATATCAAAGAGAGTTTTGATAAGCATGAATCAAACCTTGAAAATTTTCAGCTAAAGGATAATGTGATTACGAGAGGATTAGTCCCACTTGTGGAATTGTTTGATTTCAATGATGTGGCTCATAAGCCCAAAATAAAACCTATTGAGTCTGAGGTGGAGGAATGTAATATAGGGACTGAATACAAACCAAAAATTGTAAAACATTCCAAGTATTTACCTCTGAAAGAGAAGCAAAAATACATTGATGTGATGAGGGAGTATTCTGATGTTTTTGCATGGGGGTATGAGGATTTGAAGGCCTATGAAAAAATTATTATTCAACAAATCAGTCCTATAAAAGAACCAGATACATTTCAAGCAAAAGCTAAGAAGAAGTAACCCTATTTTTCTTCCCTTAATTGAGAATTATGTAAGAAATTTTTTTGATGCAAAGATTATTGTCCCTTTGATATTTTCCAAGTGGTTGCCAAATTTAGTTCCAGTGAGGAAAAACACTGGAGAGATAAGGCTATGTGTGGCCTTTCAGAACCTCAATAAGGTCTGCCTCAAAGAAAATTACCCCTTACCAAATATGGATCATATATTGCAGTGGGTAGTTGGTTCTAGTAAGATTTCATTTCTTGATGGCTTCTCCGGGTACAGCCATATTTTAGTACATCTAGATGATCAAGACAAAACAACCTTCACAGCACTGTAGGGGAAATTCATGTATGTGAAAATGCCTTTTGGAATTATGAATGCAGGGGAAACATTTCAGAGGGCTATGGAATTTTTTTTGCAGATGAAAATGATAGGTTCATTGTTTTTTATTTTTATGACAATATTGTGTTTTCTAAATTTGATGAATATCATTTGAAACATTTGAAGATTGTGTTTGAGAAGTGAATAAAATATGGTACATATTTGAACCCAAAGAAGTAAAATTTTTGGGATGGAAGAAGGTAAGATACTTGGACACATAATCTCCATATATGGCATCAGAATTGACCTAACTAGAATTGAAGCAATACAAAATATTGATACCCCAAGAAGCAAAAAGGAAGTGCAATCTTTCATTGGAAGGATTAATTTTTTGGGGAGGATTATTCCAAATATTGCTGAAAGTTTAAGGGACATCACCAATATGTTGGGGAAAGATAGTGAAATCAAGTGGACTGCTGAAGCAAAGAAGTCATTCAATGAGGTAAACTTAGCCTTAACTCATTCTCCTATTTTGGCTAGTCATAACTACACAAAATATTCCATTATTTTCTACTTTGCCTCCAAGCACACTATTGCAACAATATTGATGCAGAAAAATCAAGAGGATCATGAGTAGCCTATATAATTTTTTAGTAGGGGTTTAAGAGATGTTGCTCTGAAATATAACATAATGGAAAATCAATATTTTTCTTTGGTGAATGCTTTAAAATATTTCAGAGTGTACATATTTCATTTTCACATAATTGCTTTTGTTCCTAGTGTTGTGGTGAAGGACATCTTCACTCAAACTGACTCAAAAGGAAAGAGAGGTAAGTGGATGGTTTTCATTTAGGAGTATGATATTGAGATTAATCCCAATAAACTTACAAAGGGTCAGGGATTAGCTAAATTGATGGCTGAATAAAATTTGCATGCATTAGACATCAATTTTGTTGTTGCTCAGGACAATGATGAAGAAGCGGTTCAATAGGTATCATAAAGGTTCATATCTTCCCCATGATATACATATATCATTTAAGTTTCGCAACATTTACAAGCTCCACCTGGTTTGACCAAGACAAAGGTGAGGTCTCTTAAATTAGAGGCTATTAAATTCTGCATTATAGATCGGTCTTTAATTGGAAAAATGCAGGAGGAATATTTTTGAATTGTTTGTTAGAAGATGAGGAAAATAGGATAATGGAAGATTTTCTTAAAGGTGACTATGGAGGGAATATTTTCTTGAAGACCATAACAAATAAAATCTTCAGAGATGGTTTCTACTAGCCTACATTATTTTTTGATGTGCACAAAAGGGTCTCTAGCTATCATGAGTGTCAGGTTTTCGAAGGGAAGATTTTTTTTACCTTTAGCTCTATTAGGGGAATTTCGAGGTCTAAAATGCGCCTCCTAAGAAAAATGTACAGCAAAAATAAACTTTATAAGAACCAATAGGATTCAAGATGATGATGTCAACCATAGGGGATGATTCACCATTTTTAGAGCAAAAAAGTAAAAATATTAAAAAATACTAAAATAATAAAAATACTTTTTCAACTCATATTTTCAACTAATCTCCCTAAGGTTTTACTCAAATTTTGAGCAGGAGTACTCGTTGGATGCAAAATTTAATTCCTCATCCAAGGAGTACCCATGTTGCATACTTTCGTTGGACCTTGCTACACGAAAAATGAGAAATACATGAAAAAACGTGTTTGCAATCATGTATTTCATGTATTTCTCATTTTTTGTGTAGTAGGGTCCATCGAAAGTATGAAAAATAGGTACTCCTTGGATGAGAAATAAAATTCTACATCCAACGAGTGTTTCCGCTTGAAATTTGAGTAAACCCATTAGGTGATAAGTTGAAAATACGAGTTGAAAAAATAGTTTTTATTTTTTCTCCTCTAAAATTTGATGATGTAATCAAACCTTATTTTATTATTTCCTCTATTATTTTATAATTTCCTTAGGAGGCCCATTTTAGACCTCAAAATTCCCCTAATCTGAAGCCTATTTTAGTAGAGGTGCCTTTTCAGTAGTGGGTATTATAGTCCATGTTGGAACAGGGTCTCCTACAAGCTATGAAACTGGTCCAATTTGATATATTTTTTATTATATTTAGTCTAGCACAGGGGTTTTGGGGTGGGTCAAAGCCCCGAAAGAATTGTAATGGGAAAAAGGGTAAACCAGGGGTCTGAAAACCATGGTTTGTGGACCATTGGAAAGTTTAGGCTAGATTATTATAAATAGAGGAACATTTTGAATTGTAAGGTAGGCAATGAAGAGATATTGATGCGAACTGTGGTTTAAGATATCTATTTGGGTTTTTGGGAAAGGGACTCCTACTGGCTGTGTGCATGGAGATCCAGAGTCTAGCTATGTGCAGACCCTGCTGCTGTCTACACAAGCTGGGATGGGTATTGTAAGAAGGAATTGATGAATTGATGAATAAGAAAGTTTGCTTGAGAACTGAATCTATGTGTACTGTTTGTGTGAATCATTGGTAATTACTGAATTATGCACATTCTATATTCAAGCTACGAAAGATCTGTGTAAGTGTGCTTGTCATATCTAGATTTTTTATGTTCTGTTGTATGCAATATTGTGCTACTTTCATAGAAGTATATAATTATAGATCTAATGCACATGGATGCGAAAAGAGACCTATCTACCTTGCACAGAAAGAGGCGATCTGGGTATCGCAAGGCCGGACGCAGCTCTTCTTGCCTTACCTATCCTTTCTCAGAGTGCAAAAACTTGGTTCCAGCACCCACCCATACTACTTCGGGTGAGACTTTGACCTGTGCAAGCAGGTCACTGCTAAAAGGGCCAGTAGTATAGGGGTTTGTTGGAAAACCTTGAACTCCGAACCTGGGTCAGGACCCCTCAAGCCAACAAATGGTTCCGTTGCTAGGACCTGGAGCATTTTGAGGAAGGATCGGGTAATGACAAGCAAATACTAGAAACCTGAATGAGCGCCACTCTGGATGAAATTACAACGCGGAGCGGTAAGTACTATCAAACCAATAAATAAGGGGATAACTCTGTCTATAGCCTTCTGAAAAGAGCAGCTACGCAAGACCTACCAGTTACACCGACGTCAGAACCACGGAAGAATAAACCCTCAATCGAAACCCTGCTAGAAGGAGACATGGCAGCGCACTTGAAATTACCTACCTTTAAAGGTGCAACCGATGAGGATATGGATCATTTTTGGTTTGTGGCAGACTCAGTATGGACTGCGCAGGGTTTGTTAAGTGATATTATGAAGAGATTCAGTTGTCCCTAGCCTTTGAAGAGAGAGCTCTGGACTGGTATATGCGGTACATATCTCAAAACGGGAGCACATATATTCAAGATATTAAGGACGCCCTAAAAAAGCAGTTCCGAAAACCTAAATCCTACTCTCAGGTTGTAGCAGATGTGAAATATTTCAAGCAAGGAGCGATTGAATCTCTCTGGGAAGCTGATCAGAGACTAAAAAAAGCAATCAGAGAAGGAGGATTTAAGTATGATGACATAAAACACGCCGAATGGTTCGTTTCTATGCTGCTACCTCACTTACGTATACCGATGGGCCACTAGACCTTCGAGTCACAGGAAAAAGCTTTGGAAGCCGCCATGAAACTAGAAGTCACGCCCAAAGATGACACTTTAGGAGGAGTACATAAAATGTAGGAGCAGCTCAGAGCCATGCACATGGAGATTTAGAACCTATGGAAGGAGTGGGGAAAAGGAGCTAGCGCAGATCTCTGGTGCATATGATGTCGGGTATCTGGCCATACGAAGGATCAGTGCCCTCTATTAATGGATTACATGCAGGCAGGAGGACCTAGTCTGCTACGTCCAGGCTCAAGCAGGCCTGTGTTATGGTGCAATGATTTCTGGGTAGTGAGACTACACGATACAGCCCAGTGCCCTCGGCTAAGTATGGGCGAACTGAAGCAACAGTGGTGCAGGTTCTTCCGGTCGATGGGACACGATGAGCAAAACTATCGCATGTACGACTTGATGATAGATTGTGGGAACTTATATAGGGTACAATCAGACCATGCATCACCAAGATCTCCCGTGAGCTTTGGTGGCTCCCCAGCAAGGGGTAGGGGAGGTCGAGGAGGAAACGCAGGACGGGGATGGGGGTAGCTAATCTGTTATAACTACAGAGAGTTAGGGCACTTTGCAAGAGACTGCCCAAACCCTACCAGGAAATCCTGCAAATATTTCCGGCAGCTGGACCATGAGATTGAAGACTGCCCAATCCTGATAGCAAAAATGCAGGGAAAACAACCAACACCAACGCAGAATGTACAAAGAGTTAAGGCTGAACTTTGAAGTGCAACACACTGGAGGATGGCCACCAGGGGGCCCACAAAGGAAGACACAAGGGGTCTTCCATGCCAAATGGCACCTGACAACCAAGAATGGTTGGCTGCGAACCGGGGCAAGAAACAATCCACCAAACCCCTACACGCCTAGGAGTGGATGACGAGGTAAGACCCTTCTTACAGGCATGTATACAACTATTACGCCACCCACGAGCCAAAGAAAACCTTCAGGCAGTAATTGATAGCTCTGCAGGGCAATCCCACCTATCTCCAGAAGTTTGGGACGTACACAAGTTAGGTAGATATATGAAACATACCGGTAGGGAGATGAGATTAACTGCCCAAATTGGTGATTTTGAGATGGATCAGGTTGTCTTAGATTTTGGGTCAGATGCAAACGTGCTACCTAAGAAAACGTGGCAGCAAATGGGAGAACCCAAATTAGAGTGGTCCATTATCCAACTGCGTATGGCCAACCAACAGAAGATCATACCTTTAGGAATACTACCAAAAGTCACGGTAGATATCATCGGGGCCAGGGCCTAGGCTGATTTCGAAGTAATTCAGATTGTCGACGATGCAGACCCATAACTTGCACTCTTAGGACTCGAATGGGCCATATATATGGGTGGCATCGTCAACCTCAAGAAAAGAAGCATGGTATTTGAGAATAACAGGACAAGGGTGATAATACCATTAGATCCTATGGAAGGAAAATGCTACACAGAGCCAGTACGCGGTAACAAAGGGGTAGACCACATTTTCAAGTTGACCATGCAAAATGAAGATTAGATCCATCCCACGGCGGATGGGGTACTCTGCTAGGAAGCAGACATCGAATACTTCTCTGAATCTAATGAGGAGATGGAGAATTGGCAAAACCAGTTGCACGATGTCTCGGTGTTTCAATGTCCTCAGGTCGCAAGGGCCCTCTGCTGCATTTCTTCGGAGGTAAGAGATATACCCCATTTTGATGAGTCTGGTAGTGTCCAGGAACTCCTGAGAACACTGGAAGCTACGGATCTAAGAGAATGATGGATCTGGGCCCTTAATATAGCTATGTGTGGGACACCTGCACGATGGTGGGATACCCACAAGAAAGCGTTCTCGGACTGGGAGACGTGTCGGGATATGATGATCCTGTGGTTGGCACCCCCAGTTGACATCCGCACCAAGATATTTCTCAGACCCGGGGATCCCCTCGTGCATCTGCTCACCTGGATGGGCAAATGGTCTGACCAGACTATAGAAGAATGGGTTCATCTATTTTTTCATGCCTTGGGCCCTATCCCCGCCACATGGTATTTAGATGCGGAGCTACATCAGCGCACTCGCCATTGGGAAATACTAAAAGATGAATTTATAGGAACGTTCAGACTAATTGGGGGGACGAAAATGCTCGACGAAGCTCTGTAGGACATCGATGCATTTGTATTTAATAACTCACACCATCACGTCGCACCAGAGGTCTTGACATGGGAAGTGCAGTTGCAATACATTGTCAACTGCCAGAGCGTGGCAATAGACGAAGAAGAAGACAATCCTCGGAACGTCTCTGTTCCAGAATCTGAGGGGGAGTGCACCGTTATTGGACCCCTGCTGTAGAATATTGATGTGACGCAACCTCTCAAGTTGCGTGAAGTTAATATTGGGATGGAAGAACACCCTAAGCTAGCTAAAATTGGGGACTATTGGGACGAAGGAACTGTCGGCAAAATTGCAGAGCTACTTATGGAATATCAGGGCTTATTTTTGACAAAGTTTTCTAAGCTCAAAGGAATCACGGGGGACCTAGGCATTATGCACATCACTATGAAACTTGAGGCATGCCCCCATCAAGCAGCGGCCTTACCGACTAAATCCTAAATATAAGCAAAAGGTCAAAGAAGAACTGGAAAAAATGCTCGCTGCAAGTATCATTGAACTAGTTGAATAGTTGGATTGGGTAAGTCCGATGGTCATCCAGGAGAAGAAAAAAAGGGGGAAATATGCATCTGTGTAGATCTATGCAAGTTAAACAATGCCTATGTCCATGACCCCTTCCCTACGCCCTTCTCTGATGAAATCCTTGATAGCATGGGCGGACAGGAAGACTATTCCTTCACCGATGGGTTCTCAGGGTACCACTAGATCTGAATTGCACCTGAAGACCCATTAATCCTCCATCCAACCAAATAGTTTATATATTAGTCTGCACAGATTATATGACTGTTACACCATTTTTTGGTCATCTAACTCTTCATCATTAGATGGACCCAAGTACACCATGTAAGACCAGTTTTACCCCAAGTAAAACTGCTTTCACTATGTTAATTAGGAAACCCCAAAAGGAATAATTAATTAAACCATAATTTAATTATTATTCCCAGTCATGTTTAACCAAAAAACAAAGAAATTAATGAGATGAACCCATAGTTATCTTATTATTTTCTAGGAATAATTATTTAATAATATTCCTTGTTAAATATGACCAAATCAACCACCATTAATCAAATAAATCATTATTTATTTGATTATATCCCAACCACTTCCTTTAAAAGATAAATAAATCATTTATTTATTTATTTTTCACTAATCAAGGGATTTGACCCAAGTCAAACACCCTTTCCCTCCAACAAATAATAATAAAATATTCCATAGAGGTGGATCTAGTTGTGATTAACATTATTTTAATCATGCACCAAGATCTAGAAAGACCCAATATTTTGTTATAAATAGGAGGGTTTCCCCTTCATTCTTAGCCTTTTGTTGCATACTAGATCACTCTGGATCTATACACTTGGTCTCATTTTCTGCCATTTTTGCTCCCATTGAGCTCTATTTTCTGCATTGGGTTTTCTACATCTACAAGAGAGAGAAAGCCTAGATCTGAAGTGCTGAGGACTACAAAGAACCCATCCCATTGAGGAGATCTGGATACACCTTCTTGTTTCCTCCCAGGTGCCCTGTAATATAAAAATTCATTCAAAAAAATCGTGTTCTTGTCTTGTCTGTTGGATGCATGGAGCAAATTCTTTACTTTACTGCTTAATGTCTTTCCATTTATAGATCTGTTTGTTGCAGCATTTTAACTACTAATCGCAGATCTGAAGATGTTTGGCAGCCTCTATTGTTGTTAGGGCTATTAGTTATGCGTAGCTAAAGTGGTTCTTTTTCGTACACCTCGACGAAGAATTCATACTAACAATGGCGACCCACACCTAAGTTTTAAATTACGACCGCTTTTCATATTCTCGCATATCCAGTACTTCTCGTGTCTCTAGGGCTTTCTTTAGTCGCTAGTTCTCTTTTTCATGTCATTTTTCTCACATAAAACCCTAAAAACCTAAAATTTCTAACTTCCTCGTGTGTTTTCTCGTCCCCATTAAGCAGTAAGCGACAATTGCACCGCACTCGAGACGGCAATTTTTCGTAAAATCGCCGCCGAACAAATGGACCGTGGGGGTCGCACCTTTGGCCCAAACCTCGCGACTCGGACGCACCTTTTGGCCCAAAACCCGCGACCAACTCGACCGGGGCCGCAACTGCGACCGCCTTTTTTTCAAACATTTTTTCCATTTTCTCTCAAGTTCTCACGCGGCCTCAACAGGCTGTTTTCCAGCCTCTGTCTCAGCCCGCCTTGACCAAGATCTGATCCGTTTTTACTCATCTAAGTGGGAACCCAGCCCCTTAGGGCTTTAGTACCCTCCACTTTTTGTGGAAGAGTTTCAGCTGTTTCAGCCGTCGGTTTCAGAGCTTCAGCCCCCTCTTTTTCCAGATCTGTGACCTCACTTCCAGATCCATTGAAATCAGCCTCTTTTTCTTTCAAATCACCTCTTGTCGTTTTGTTTGGACCTCCTCTAAAGGCCTCTGCCTTGCCCCCCCCCGGTTTTTTGCTGATTTCCCTTTTTCCAGCCACCTTGCCTCTGTGTCTTGGCTGTGATCTGCACCCCTTATCTGCAGCTTTATCCTCCGGATCTCTGTCCCCTTTGACCCTAGATCTGTTGAGCTTCCTTTGTGTGTGTTTCCATCGTTTTTCCCTTTCTTTTCAGCATAGTTTTGAGAGACCCACTTTCTTGGGTTTGATAGATGCATATGTAGCTGTTATTTTTCTGTTATTTCAGCATTTTTATTCTGTTCTCTGTAGGTTTATTTTCAGCTACGTTGCACACTTTGTACCTGTCATCATCCATGAGACCATTGGGGAACGTTCCATCTGAATCCTCCCCTATTGTTTCGCTTGAACTTCCTTCAGCGGTCATGTTGGGCTCAACATCGGTAGATCCGTTATCTACTTACTCTTCGGTCACCCATTGTGACGATGCGCATGTAAACCTCTCTTCTCATGATGAT